>BSBM01000146.1:8805000-9405000 GCA_027924585.1 Larix kaempferi
CTCGAACTAGTCATTCTAGGGCTTGGCTGACTTACTTAATTAAAAAAAATAAAAATTAATATAAATAAATATGGAAAAATAGCGCTGCACTAGAACGACCTGTTATCTACGACTGTATATAATTTTTTTCACAAAATTCCACCATTTGCATACCGAACCAGGGAACTAACGCAAACATATTCATTATGTTTTCTTAAACAAATAATATACCAACCTTAGGAGAACCCCATTTTTTGGGAGTTATACTTAATTTGCATAAATAATATTTATATATTCCGGAAGGTAATCCGATTGTCTACGTTTCATCTTCTTTCGCCATATTCCAAAAAGTTGTGTAGGTAGCTCTAATATTGCTTTTTGACGTTCAGATTTCTGTTTTTCCAGGAGTCCATTGCGACTAATGCATCATGAGTGGCCAGCATTAGCTTGCACCAGCCCCTTAGAACAATTTGACCTTAACTAACTTCTAAGTTTTTAAATATCCTAATAGGAAGTTGAGATGATGATTGTTTTCTACTAAAAATCGTCCCTCCTATTACTAGTTATTGTGTAGATTCAATAAAAAAGGACAATGCCAATGATGACATATTTTATAACAAAAATGGTTAATATTTGCTCATTATTTTAGAGATTTATTTAATTAGGAACAAATAAATAAAGTGATTTGAAGAAATGTATTCTTTCTATTTGAAGATAAATGTTAGTAACGAATACATCAACTTAAATGTACTACATTTAATCAATTTAACAAGAGCCGCAAGGTGGCAATGTCCATGCAGTTGCTTTTGGCAATTGCTAACAGCTATTGTTATAATATGATACTTTTTCCACAAAAATATAATAGAAGAGAAAACATAAATCATCAAAGCAAATATATATTGAGAAGGTACTTGACAGCAAAAAACAAAAAACGAATAGTATGGTGCAAGCATTAAAGAGAACAATGACATATGCAAATGCCAAATTCATATTTATATTTATCAAATAAACATGACAAAGTGACATAAATGCATGACAATATCATTGCAAATAATAAATGCATATTATAATTATGTTTTGATGTATTGATGTATTAAACACGCGAAAGTAAAGAGTTGAATCATTACCTAGAATCATTATTCATACATTTGTCATTTATGCACAATGCTACAATTATAGAGACATCGTCACAATATTACATACTAAAAGAGAACATGAATTCTTACCTAGAATCATGATTCTAGTAGGTCGAGTTCTTTAAGAGCGCTTAATCTGATTGTTATGGAGGAATATAGAAATGACTATTTAACTGCACATGACCCAAAAATATGTGAAGAGATTAAGTGTCTACCTTTTTTCCATTATGATATCTTAATTTAAATATAAAAGGAGCGATTAAATCCATTATACATGAAATGATATATGCAAAATGCTATATAGAGAGACAATACTTAGTACAATGGCATGTGCATATGTCACTATTCTCTTTGATGCTTGCACCATACTATTCGCTTTATGTTTTTTGTTGTCAAGTACCTTCTCAATATATATTTGCTTCTATTAAGATTTAGATTCATCAAAATCAAGTACAGTGTAAAAAAAATAGAAAATACCAGATGTTTCTAACGTAGATTCATCAAAATCGAGTATAGTGTCAAAAATAATTGAAAATTTCAGATATTTCTAACAAAAATTCATCAAAATCAAGTACAGTGTAAAAAATAATTAAAAATTCCAGATATTTCAAATGAATTTGTTTCTTCAAATTATTCTGACATAGACAATCATATACAATGGAAATTATCCATTCTACATCACTTGCAAAAGAAATAATGTGGATCCACACTAATTTATGTTAGCATTTATCCATCTCTCTGTTCACAGTTTGGAAATGACAAAAACAAAGCGAATTTTATAAATAGTCACTCGTTAATTTTTAATGTTTTGGTCGCCAAACATGAATTCATTAATCTCTGTTAAACTCAAGGAAATTCATGTAATTTACGTGTAATTTGTGTACATATCCCTTTGTACTGAAGAAGCCAAAAGTATTAATACAACATGCAACCAAAAGCATAAATGGTCTATCTATGTGTCATCTATTCCATGACAAGGATTGTTACACTGAAACAAATCACCACGTTGCCATCCACATGCAAAACGATGCCAAATAGACTGACAAATACTCAGTACATAAAAAGTGAGAGTAGACAATGTGACAGAGATAGTGCAAAGAATGACCTCAACCGGCCGTCAAGGAATGGGAAACTATCCCTGAGGTTGACATCATCTTTTTGAAACAATCCCATTGCACATAAATAGATTTTATTGAAATTAATTTAAATAGAAAAATTGGAAAAAAATTAATTGTATGAAAATATTAATTGGTTTGATCAATAACTATATAGTCCCATGTGAGGACATAACAAACATTCCAAGTAATAGTCATTATGAAATCTCTTAGGATAGCTTGTATATTTTTTTTTACAAATGATAGTAGTAAGTTTTATTTGATTTCGTTGAAAGCATGTCCTTCGACGCTGATGATGTGTAAGGCCAATAAAAGCTATAAGAAATCAAAAAGTGGTCACAATAAATAGGTTGAATGTTTTATATGATGAAAAACATTCCCTAGTTGCAAAATCAGAAAGTGTATGAAGAGAAAGTGGATGAAGAAAATGTGGTAAAGTTGGTTCTGTCATTTATCACAAATTTAACAACAACAATTAGAGAGGCTATTTTAATAACTTTCAACAAATTGTATAAACTACCAATTTCACTTGTAGTAAAAAATAAGTAGAAATAAAATATTGAATAGGAAGCATACTATTTCTTCTTAGAAGAAAATATTAAAACAAAATATATATGAGAATCCATCCATTCAAGATTTCATTAACCTCATTTATTTCATGCTAATGTGCCACAAAGCACTATTACTAAAACATGTAGACAACAAAATATTTATAACAAGGAATTCACTAGCATTTCCTACATTGATCAAGTCATGAAAGAAAAAGGGGATTTGGAAATATCGTAATCGGCCAAGCCTCCCATGGCATAATTTGTGTTTAAATTTTCAAATATATTATTTTGCAGAACTTCCAAGGTGATTTTTTTTTGGATATCTTTGATGCTTATAGCAAGGATAACTTGAAAGATAGCTGGACTCTTGTTATGATGACATATGCTTTATAAAATAATGTTAGATAATGTTTTAGCATTATAGAAATGGTTCATTGGTTTGCTCACTTAAAAGAATCAAGCAAGATGAATTTGTTCACGATAAAACAAAAATGTAGCTCAATTAAAATATTGCAAATGGGTCAATGATAAAAGAATTATTAGAGTTATTATTAGGGAAATAATAGTTCATGGTGGTGATTTATGTATTGCTTAACTAATATTTGAATTAAGAAAAACGAGGGGTGGTTGAAATATATAAAATTAAACTGCATTATGTTTTCAATTATGCACTATTTTATACGAGGAAAAGAAAACAAAATCTATAGAGAAGGAGAGGAAGAGAAAGATGAGCAAAAATGCCTAAATTTAAACTATTAATAATATATTGGAATTTGAGAAAAATGGGCCACACTTTGTAATTTTAATTTTCCCTCTTTATCGTGGAACACAATCAATTATAATAACTATCTTCAACCTCTATTCTATGAGTTTATTATTATTCATATGAATAAATGTATTTCTAAGTGGAAAAACACTATTGTCCATTAATTGGTATTTTTTCTTAGTTCAAATACATAAACTTGAACCCACATTTTTTTATTTAGAATATATATATAGTGCCATATGTTTAAAAAAGAATTCTCTCAATACTTTAAAAATACTAAGAGATTTGTAAGAGATCCCATTCACTTTCATTTATAGATAACACTATAATACTTTCTATACAAGGTTTTTTGTTATACAATGTTGGAGAATTCCATTTAAAGAGGAGATTACTCTTTCTATTCATATCGAGATGGATTATGAGATCTTAATCCGCTACTTATTGATATACCAATGATATATCAAAAGGATGGATCTTAAAACAACATTCAATCAAGTTTGACCAAATCAAACACATTAGGAACCCCTAATTTAATTGTCATGCTCTTAGCTACTTTCCAATAGCTACATTACTAAATGATGGAAATACTAATAATATAAAAGCATAGCTACATTGATAGCACTACTTCCTGAATCATATCGATTCTCCCCATATTTAAATGAAAGTGTCCCCTCTTTCTTGTGAAAATCCTCACAACAGATCTAAGAGTTGATGTATACCTCAAAAGAAAGATTAAGATTAAGCAGGAAAATAGAAGAAGAGTGGTCAATGCAGTGTAAAGGAGCAACATAATTATGATACAATAGAACTCGGATAGAAGCAGAATAACATCACACACTAATTCATTAATCATAATATGAACAATAAATAATACAATGGTGAGAGGATTCGAATGCCAAGGTGGAAATTCGAATTAGCCTTCATGGAGTGATCATCATATCAATAGAGTGTCATCAAACCACAACTGGGAGTCCTCATCATCATCAGTGGAGTCATCAATGCACAAGTAAATGTCAACCAGATGTCAAAATAAGTCTAACTGAGTGTGGTAGGTGTAACTGGCACATGGAGGCACTAACTGAATGAAGGAGGCTTAGTGGAGGGCGCATGAGGAGCTAAATGGAGTCAAAATGGGTAGTCTAGTCTCACTGAGGGTCCATTGGAGTGATACAGTCATTTGAGAGTCAGTCTAGCCTTAAATCAAGGAAAGAACTAAAGATAACTCAACTAACTGAAGTGCAATTGAGTGGTATGTGAGAGAGAGCGCCTGTGATGCATGCAATTGCATGCAGGGAACACTAAGCACTAGGAGGGCTAAAACTGATCATAAAGAAGCTCCCGGGGCTAGCTAACCGAGGGCTAGGTGCTGGGACTGATGACTGGATGCATGCATGCATGCAAAATCATGACTGCATGCAAAATGCATGCATGACTGAAAATGCAAAAATTGAAAATACTGTTAGGATTAGGATGGAGTATAGGAATATCTCAACACCCCCCCTTAATCCATCCTGGGCCCTGGTAACTAAGACCAAAGGTCACCCAATATAATGAATAATAATAACAATCAATAAACCGAGGAAATGGAGAAAAACCTCATGGGAAAAATACCCCCCCTCAAAATAGACTGTAGGGCACACTAAAAATAAATGCTCCAAACTCAAGCAGGTGTGATGCTTGGTCATATGTCTAGAGGTATCTTATTCTTGGGAAGAAGTGGTTCATGCTCAAAAAGCATGTGCTTGTACTTGCTCTTCAGATCAAATGTGACGAGAACAAATCCAAAAGTATGAGGATGATCCTGGAACCTGTGATTCGAATCAGCTGAGGTAGGATCAAATCCATGAATGTGTAGATAGTCTTTTGTTTTCTCCTTCAAACCATCATAGGTGAGATTATTCCCAAAAGAACCATCACATGATAGTGAATGCTTTGAATCCAAATCATATCCAAGACTTGAAGAATAGTTTCTTGAGATCTCCTTTGAACCATTAGAGGTGAGATCAAAACCATGATATGCATGAGAAATTATCCCAAGAAGTGATTGCTTGGATATTAAATCAACTCCAAGACTTAATGAATGGTTTCTTGAGATCTCCTTTGAACCAGTAGAGGTGAGATCAAAACCATAAAATGCATGAGAAATTATCCCAAGTGAATGGCAATGCCCTACATCTTCAATAAACTTCTGAGAGCATGTACAAATGATCATATAGTAATACATAAGAGGCAAGTGATCAAGGAGAGCGAATGCATTACCTCCAATTGTTTATTTGACCTCCAAAACATTCAATAGATCATGATGCAAACCAATAGACTCTTGTGCAAGAGAGGATTTAAGAACCTCTGCAGTTTCTAGAGTGTGAGCTGGCATAGAATTCGAAACAGAAGAAATTTGGAGCATGAGTGTAGAATATGCAAGTTCTTCTTCTTTGTGGACAACTTCAATATGAGATATGTTTGATACTGATTCATGATCAGAGAGACCACCAAGGAGGGAGAATGCAATAGTGAGCTTTCTCTCGAAATGGTTTGGACCAATACCTTCATTCTGTTGGTTTGGACCTATACCTTCATTCTGTTTGCCAAATCTTTCATCCATATGGGCCCATAGCTCTTTTGGAGATTCAACAGAAAAGAAGTGTTGTACCATGCATCGAGACATAGCAAACATCATGGCTGCAGAGGCTCTGTCACCTTCATTTAACCAGTCCTTCTCTTATTTAGAGGATTCAAACTCTCTTTCAAAACAATAATCAAAGAGACCATGTCTCTTCAAATGCGCTATCATCTGTGGTTTCCATTCATCATAGTTGAATGGAGAAAGAGGAGTAATTCCTTCCGGATTCATGGAAGCTGTTTCAAAAGACCTGCAAAAACAATAGAAAATGTCTGCAACTACTACTGCTGCAAAAGGGAAGAAACTGCTGCAACTGCTGCACTCGAAATCTTGATAATAACCTGCCAAAAAACTCTCAGGAATGGAGATAGACAATACTATCAACATGCTCTGATACCATGTGAAAATACTCACAGCAGATCTAAGAGCTGATGTATACCTCACAAGAAAGATTAAGATTAAACATGAAAATAGAAGAAGAGTGGTCAATGCAGTGTAAAGGAGCAACATAATTATGATACAATAGAACTCAAATAGAAGCAGAATAACATCACACACTAATTCATTAATCATAATATGAACAATAAATAATACAATGGTGAGAGGATTCGAATGCCAAGGTGGAAATTTGAATTAGCCTTCATGGAGTGATCATTATATCAATAGAGTGTCATCAAAGCACAAATGGGAGTCCTAATCATCATCAGTGGAGTCATCAATGCACAAGTAACTGTCAACCAGATGTCAAACTGAGTCTAACTGGGTGTGGTAGGTGTAACTGGCACATGGAGGCACTAACTCGATGAAGGAGGCTCAGTGGAGGGTGCATAAGGAGCTAACTGGAGTCAGAATGGGAAGTCTAGTCTCACTGGAGGTCCATTGGAGTGATACAGTCAGTTGAGAGTTAGTATAGCCTTAAATCAAGGAAAGAACTAAAGATAAATCAACTAACTGAAGTGCAACTGAGTGGTAGGTGAGAGAGGGTGCCTGGGATGCATGCAATTGCATGCAGGGCGCACTAAGCACTAGGAGGGATAAAACTGATTAGAAAGAAGCTCTCGGGGCTAGCTAACTGAGGGATAGGTGCTGGGACTGATGACTGGGATGCATGCATGCATGCAAAATCATGCCTGCATGCAAAATGCATGCATGACTGAAAATGAAAAAATGGAAAATGTTTTTAGGACTAGGATGGAGTATAGGAATATCCCAACATTTCTCACATAAATCCAAGAATTAAACATGAAACTCCTCAATAGTACTGAACCATTTGGCCTAAGTTAGGAAATGGGAACATTTTTTAACTAAATAATAAATTTTAAATCCTGATGTTGTAGTAAATGAGTACACACTCCCAACATCGTATCTTCTTGTAATATATTCCAAAAATCATGAGTATTGCGACTGGGATGTGCAATGGGAACTTCCTCTTCTTGTTGAGGAGGTTCATACAACCTTAAATGCTTGACATTGATGATTGGATGAATGCCTATTTGAGTTGGGAGGTCTAGCTTGAATGCATCTTGTCCCACTTGATAAAGAATGGTATAGGGACTGTAGTGAAGAAGGTGGAGCTTGTGGCATTTATTTCCTTTAGAGCATTGTTTGGAAGGTGATGACAGGCTCAGTTTCCCACTTAGAATTATGTGAGGACCCTATATCGATCTTGCTAGAGTCCATACTTGCGGTGTGTGTTAGCAAGAGAACATTATACACGAGCGTGTATTTTATACAATGTATCATGCAACAATGAAACATTTTCTATTTCTTATGCTTCTTAGGAGAAATGGAAACTAGATTAGAAGCAATAGTAGCTCATAAGGAACATCAAGGTGAAAACCAAAGTAGAACTCAAAAGGGGAATAGCCTATGGAGCTATGACTTGATTGATTATAACCCTATTGGACGATATGAAGATGATTATCCCATTGTTTATGCATATGATAGAACATGTAAATCACTTGCATGATCATGTGACTGGCGGCATATGTTTGCTAGTTCACTTTAGGATGGAAGGTAGTTGAAAATTGGATTTTGTATCCTAGTTAATGTCATAGCGTTTTCCAAAATGGTTAAGGAACCTAATCTTGATTAGATATTTAGAGAGAGGGAGAGAAAAATGTTCCAAGGCATGTGTAAAAAATAGATGGTGGATTGTTGCATGATGAGTTCATTAGTGTTGGGAAACAAATCATATAATGAAAAAGATGGAATTGTGTGATCAAGTGGTTATACAAAGGCCACTAAAAAAATAAAGAGAGATGGATTCCCATAGGCATGTAGGAATGTGTTGAAATGTGTAATTTTAATTTTGGAAGTGTAATGATGTCTAGTATGATGTTGTAAGATATCATGATGCCTTATCTAGCAAAAGAAGGCATAATTCTCTCTATCATATGTAAAAGGAGTTCTCCCACATGCATCTTGGAATAATATTCTCCTATTACCATTATTTATATAAGGAGGTGAATAATCATTTATCCCACATGTATTATGAGATGTAATTCTTCTATACATATAGCTATATAACAGAGGTGAAGGAGATCCTTTGGGTATGTTGATGAATGTTATTTTGAAACATTGTAAAGCTGCGATAAGCATATGTGGGTGGTTCTCTAGTGAAATATTGGATATTTTGGAGAATAAATAAGATCATATCTTCCCATGGATGTTTCCCAATTTGGGGTTTTACCACGTATATCTGGTGTACACTTTCTTTTCTCTTTTCCTCTCTTATTATTTGAGGAATTGGTGCTTGTATGGATAGGAGGATAGACTAGTTAGATTATGGTTATTGATTTACATCTTAGTAAATTTATTGTTGTATGATTATGCATATTTCTCGATAATCTAACAAGGTATTAGAGTAAGTTACAATGCTCTACCTCCTTTGCTAACATTTTGTTATTTTTTTAAGCACCAAGTTCTTCAATATTTGTTTGGGGCCATCCTTCTATAGTAGACTTGTCATCATATGTGGACAACCATTGAGGATTTTCTTCATATTTGGCCATTTTTCTACATGTTTGAGATTTTCTTCTCAAAATCCTAACCCTCACTATTTATTTTTATGATTTTTTTCATGTTTTACTTAGTTTTTTTTGTAAATATGAGTTGAAATCATTTCTATACTAACATACTATCAAATATATATCTCTCTACCACCATATCTGGTTGTTTGTTTGTTTCAAGTTTGTGTTTTTGCAGGTTTCTATACAAACAACTTTGGTTTCTGCAGACTTATAGTTTCAGGTCCTTAACATACTAGTACACAATTTGCAAATAGAAAAGGTGCGTACATACACAAGTGACCTTCACAAAAGGTGCATACACACACGATATATCTTCTCAAAAAGAGTGTACATTCAATTATGAAGGGATACATGGTTTACAGACAATGAAGGTGCATACATATGTGATCGGTCTTCATAGAGGACACGTACCCACATGGCTTGTCTTCTAATAAAACATGTACACCCATGTTTGAAGTGAAAAAATCACTGTAAGTCAGCTCTTTTAATTGTTTTTTATGGAGGGTTTGTAGATCTATTGGTTTGGTACAATACGGTTTCATCATTGGTGATAAATTTTTGTTTAAATATTCACTATTTCTTCTAGTCTTAGCTCTTGTCTTTTTATGCATTATGGTTTAGCTTCCTTTTTATTCATCATGAGCTTAAAGGTATCTTATGTTCCTAAATTAGTTGGTACTAACTATCTTTCTTGGAAGAGAAAGATGATTGACATTATTGGGAGTAAGGAACTTTGACACTTAGTTAATGGTGAACATAAGGAACCTACCGATGCTAAATACTTAGCTATATGGGAAGATCAATGTGATAAAAAAGAGGACTCATTGGTCAAACTGTTTCAGATGGATTTTAGGTACATATTGAGGTTGAATATAGCTCGGTTGAGGTATGGAAACTTTAGATTCTTTATTTGATAAATTTGATGATGTTTCAACTTATTATCTTGAGAAAAAGGTTCATGAGCTAGATACAAAATATTTTTATATGATTGAGTCATTTATTGTTGAAATAAAAACCTATAATGTAAACTAAATAATTGTGGTAAATATTACAAGAGAAATGATACTGCACTTATCATTATTGTAACACAAAATTTACCTCTTGCTTTCGATTTGTTCATCCAAACTAGTAATAGCACCATTGAAATTCCTAAGGGTACTATAACACCCTCCTTTGAATATTTTTATAAAGGTTTGATTGGTGATCAAGATAGATTGATTGCCTCAATTCAATTAACTATTGGTAAATATGTAATGGCACATAGTAAAATGAATCCACATAAATAATTTTATAAAACCTTAAACCACATACTAAAGGACCAACCCATCACTCTTCTAATGATGCTCCTAAAAGAAAGTGTTTAATTCTTGTAAGTATTGTGGAGAAATCATCCACAATTAGAAGATTTGCTTTAAACAAAAACATGAACTTGCTAGAGTCAGGAATAAATCCTCTAAGGAACAACATGTAGCTCTTTGTGACTATTATGTTCACCTAACTAAATCCTCTTCTTCTGTGGAATGAATTATGGATTATGGTTCTTCTAATCATATGATTGGTACAACTTCTTTATTTTCATATTATCATACTAATAAGCACACAACACATAAAGTTTCAATTAGTGATGGTAAAAAACTTTCAATAGTATGTTTTGGTGATGTTAAAGTTCCTAATGGTACATTGGAATATGTTTTTCATGTTCAAGGCACACCCATCAATTTGATTTCTATTTATCCTCGTAAAAATGGTTATAAGTTTGAATCTTGTCCAGATAAATATGTTCTTAAAGAAATCAAACATAACATCAAAATTGTTTCTTTTGGTCCTATTGATCATGATGCTAGTTTATATAAATTTACTAGATTTGTTTTGTACTAGGGGAATAAACAACTGGGGACTAGGCTGGTACTTGCGTGACACGAGGTTCAGGGATCCAATCCTGGTACCACTATACCCATAGGTTCCCCACAACATACCGAAATCATGGGGCATGGGTAAGCTAAGGTGATTTGAACTCGAGACCTCCATTTACAACATGTCCTTCATATCAAGTGAATCGTCAATTGAGCTACACCCCTATAGGCATAAATTTACAAGTTTTAATTCAATTAAAAGTCAACCATTTTATTCTTATGTTGCTCATGCTGATGAATAAATTAAATTGTAGCATGAAATATTATATCACTTTAATTATGGTAAAATGCAAATGTTATCTAAAATGGTACTTGGATTACATACAATTTCTTCCACTTAATGTGTTTATGAAGGTTGTGTGCTTGGTAAGCAACATAAGGAAATGCTTGATAAAGGTAAAGCTTGGCATATTCAAGAATACTTGCAATTAATTCATAGTGATATATGTGGTCTTCCTTCTTTGTCTCATTTTGTCTACTTTCTTACTTTTATTGATGATTATGGTGGAAAAAATTGGGTTTATTTTTTGAAACATAAAAGTGAAGCTTTTGGTTTATTTTAAGCATTTAAAGCCTTGGTTGAAAGTGAATCTGGTAAAAGTATTAACACATTGAGAACTGATAATCGGGGTGATTTCACTAAAAAGGAATTTAATATATATTGGTCTAAACATGGAATTCAACACCAAAATATTGTTCCTTATACACCTCAACAAAACAGGGTAGCTAGAAGGAAAAATAGAACTTTGGCTTAAATGGTTAGATGTATGCTTTATTCTAAACAATTGCATAAAATATTTTGGGATGAATTTATTTGTTTTGTTGATCATATTTTGAACATGGTTCCTACTAAATCAATTTTGTAAGTTACTCTTGTAGAAAAATGGAATGGAAGGAAACCCCATATTAGTAACTTTAATATATTTGGTAGTTAATGTTGGGCCCATATTCCCGATGAAAAAGGGAAAACGTTAGAACCCAAATCTCACAAATGTATATTCATTGGTTACAATGAGGATTCTAAATATTACAGGTTATTTGATCCATATTCCCAAGGCATTATCATCCAGCAATATGTTTAATTCAATGAAGTCTCTCCTCTTCTTAAGTCTATTGAACCGCATGTTAGCTTGAATTTGCCTTCATATTCTATTGCTCCTATATTTGTCACTCATTCCTCTACCTCTGCACCTGATCTAGATCATATGCCACCTACTTCTTCAATTTCTCCATTTGAATTTTTTAAATATACTTGAGTGGTTCCCCACTACTCATCTTCCTATTTGGGCCTGAAAAACTCTTGAATTGACAGGTTTTGAGTTTCTTATTCCATCTGATAATCGATGGATTAGATCTTACATTTCTCTCATGACTAAAGTATTGGCCACAAATGAATCCATATATGCTCAATATAAAGATAAACATGAATGGGAAAAAGCAATGACAACTAAGTATGACTCATTAAGAAGAACACTGACTTGGACTCTTGTCCCACTTCCTCCTGGAAAGAATTTAGTTTCCTATAAATGGATTTATAACACAAATTTTAATGCAAAAGGAAAAATTGAAAAATATAAGGCTCAGTTAGTAGCAAATTTTTTTTCTCAACAAGAAGGTATAGACTATACTGGAACATTATCTCTTATTGCTGAAATGAACACTATAAGAACCATACTTTCGCTTGATGCATCTTATCAAAGGGAAATTCACCAAATGGATGTCAAGAGTGTTTTTCTCAAATGGTGATCTTCATGAAAACATTTATATGAAACAACCACCTAGTTTTATCACCTCTAAAACTTCAAGTTTGGTATGCAAATTAAACAAGTCTTTATATGGTCTTAAACAGGTGCTTAGAGCTTGGTATGAGAAAATTGGTACTTATTGCTTGAAGAATGGTTTCAAGAGATGTAGATTTGATCAAAATATACATGTTAAATTTTTTGATGATGATGTTCTCATTATGGTTCTTTATGTGGATGATCTAATCCTTATTGGCAACAAACTTTCATATATACAGGATTTGATGAATAATCCTAAGCATCAATTTTAAATAATAGATTTAGGCCTATTCCAATACTTCTTGGGTCTTCAAATTTGGCATATGGTTGATGGTATAGTCCTCTTTTAACATATGTATTCTTCTTATTTACTAACACAGTTGCATATGAGTGATCACAAGCCTTCTCCAATGACATGTCATTCTGGAGTAAAGTTACTTGCTGATTGTTATACTTCTCTTGTTGATGCTACTCTTTATCATCAACTTGTGTGTATTTTGATATTTTTGACACACATTAGTCCCTAATATCTCTCTTGTTGTTGGTATGGTCTCAAGGTTTATACAAAGCCTCATGAAATCCATTGGAAATAATCTAATACAATTCTTAGATTTTACAATGGACATTACATTATGGTGTTTTCTATTCTAGCAGGGCTACAGTTTCACTTCTTTGTTATACAAATTTTGATTGGGCAGGGTACAATTCAGATAGAAGGTCCACTACAGGGTATATCTTGTGAAATTCTAAATCACAGCAAATCATGGAGATGAGTATACCTCACGGAGAAATTGAGTTACAGTGAAAATTGTAGTAAAAAAGAGCAGACAATTAATCATGCATGAGAACTCATATAGGAACAGAATAATGTCACATGATCCAATAATCAGTATAATGAACAATGATCTTACAATGGAGAGAATTCAAGTCTTAGTCTGTCTAGCATAGTAATTGTCACCTCAATCAGTGCTCCGGAAGTCCCAAACTCAGTTAAACTCAACCAAATATCAGTGAACTGATGATAGAGTGAGTTAACTGACCAAGGAGGGTGCATCCATGAGTTTGACATGAAAATAAATCATAAAATGGCGCATGAGTCCACAATCAATGGTGATCGGAGCTCAAACTCCCAATTAGAGTCACCAACTCATGTGTAACTCAGTTAGACTGAACTGAGTCACTGAGTGGGATCCTAAAATATAGGGAACTACCTCTAAGGTTCCTAAAATCATGCATGCAAGGTGCATTAGGTGGATAATGGGTCCTGGATGACATCTTGCTACAACCGAATCGGTTGTCTCCATTGAGAAGCGAATCCGACTTCACATAATTGAATATAAAAATATATATGATAAAATGATTGATAAAATGGATGATTAATAATTTACAATGAGGCTCGCTTTTATAGGCTTGAGCGTGTATAGTTAAGGGTTACACCCTTTCACTTAATAATTAATAATTTTAATTAACATACATATAATATTCGTAGCATTGCCACTCTCTTAGAAAGGCTTTGTCCTCAAAGCCTTATAATTTTGTCGCATTGTTCTTTGCGATGTCATGGCTGATGAAACATGTCGATACGAACTGCTAAGTGTAGAGCATAACTTCCGATATGTGGATGGGTCAATCCATCCCAAATTGATTTGTTGATGACTATTGGGATTCCCCACTGATCTGTCATTAAGAGCTTTGATCACATTAGTACGATCGTCTTTCGACATTTCCCTCTTTTCAGAATATCGGTTTTTATGGTTGGGGTGTCGATAGGGAATTTTCACAATGTCATTTTCTTTTATGAGTGTCATCTTTTGAGCATTGATCTGAGCTGGGACTTTTATTTTCATCTCTTGAGGTTTTAAGGTTTCATTCTGTATCTTTTCCAACTTGTTTCCTAACTGCCTGTTATCATTTTGAAGCTTCTTGATCAATTCGACCTGCGATTTTCTGTCATCTTCAGACTTCTTAAGTTGTTCCTTAAGATATTCATTATGACTTCTGATGCAGCTATTTTCTTCCTGCTTGTCTAGAAGTTTTCCTTCAATGTCTTCCATAGATTGTTATGTCTTCCGACTATTTTTCAACTTCTTAATTTTTGTGACTAGTGTCTTGTTATGATTTCTTAATCTGAAAATTTCTTCGGAACTGTTGGATAGTGTTTTACTACTCTTTGCAATCTCCAGTTTGTGTGCCTTTTTAGAGTCATCATTTTGTTGTTGAAGAAGTTTTATCTGTTGTCGACATTGGCCAACCTCTGATTCTTGACTTTCTAATTTATGTCGTATCTGCATTAGTTCTTCATCTTTGTCGCTAACGATTTTGTTCAAGCGTATTATTTCTGCTTCATAATTATTTATTTCCTTCTTTATATCTTGATTTCCTAACCTCTGATTGAATTCATTTTCGGCTTTTAATTCATCAATTTGCACATACAATTTTTCTATACACCTTTCTTGGTCAGATATTTTTATTTCATTGCACCTTTCTTGTAATTCAATTCTTATTTCTGAACTATTATTTATGTCACGCAATCTTTCATTGTCTTTTCGATAACATTTTAACATGGCTTCTAATTCCTCTATTTGTAATCGCAAACCAGCTTCCATGGTCTCGACTTCTTCGGAGATAGATAGTATTTGACTTTTTTTGATGATAGAATGTCTTTGATTTTGACTTCTCTGGTGATAGATAGCCTCAATTCTTTTAACGAAGGAGTCTCCCTTTGACTTGACTTTGACTTCTTCAATTTTGTCTTCTCTGACGAGGGATGCTTTTCTTTCCTTTTTTTTTTATATAAAAATAATAATTTGAGTAATATTGATAATAAGTATTACTAAAAATTAATAATATTACTATACAATATTATATATTTTACAATAGTATTTTTTTTTAAATATAATAATACTAATTATTATAATTTTTTTCCAAAATAATAGATTTTTTTTTATTACTCCTTTTGACTCTTATTTTATTTTTTTATTTTTTTTGGTGCTCCTCTTTATTTTCCATAAATAAATTTTTTGTTTTTTTTTATATATAATATAATTTTTAATATAATAATATAATATTATATTAAAAATAATATTTTTTGTTTGTTTGTTTTGGTTTGGTTTGTGCAGGGTGCAAGAGGCGACGGTGGTGGCAGTGCGGGGGTAAGAAACGCAGCAGGAGGATGTGCCGGCGTGGTGGGGGAGGAGCCTGCATGGGAAGAGGGAGGAGGAGATGGGAGGGCGCAGGGATGGAGGAGTCTACTTGGGAGATGGCTGGCGGAACGAGAGGGATAGAAGGAGGAGGAGACAGGAGGGCGCAGGGAAGGAGGAGCCTGTGTGGAAGATGGCGGAACGATAAGGGAGAGAGGGAGGGACACGAAGGAGCTGGCTGTGGGAGAATATGTGAGGGAGTGAAGGGAATCGAGGACACAATTGAGGAGCGCTGGAGGAATGAGTGTGAAGAGGGCGCGCGGATGTAGCAAGATGGCGTGGGGAAGGACTATGGGAAGTGTGGCTGGAGCACGTGGTGGTGTGGAATATTGGGAGCGCGGGGAGAGCAGGGACAGTGAACGATGGCGTGGAGAGAATGAAGGGACAGTGAACGATGGCGCAGATCGAGTTTAGCTGGGGTGAAATGGAATGGGAGTGCCGCGGTGCAGAGGGCGCAGATGGAAACGACGCAAAGAGTGGCTGGGCGATTGAAAGGGCGGTGGGTTGCGTTGGAGTGGAGTGGTAGAGCACCGAGATGGAGGGTGTTGTGTAAGCAGGTGGACGGAGGGAAAATGATGGATTGATGGTAGGCGAGGGGGAACGTAGTTATCTGTGGATATTTGTGGAGAACGCACAGTCTTTCCTTTGGATTTTTTTATTTATTTTCCTTGTGGAATCTGGCGGACTATTCTTCAACAAAAGTTGAAAGTCTGAAATTTATAGGTCAAAAACCTAAGGCTGGTCAAAGACCAAGTGCACACAGAAACTCTAAAGTGGGTGGCCAAAGGATGGATCAGGGAGGGCCGAGAGGCTCTGATACCAAATGCTACAACCGAATCCGGTTGTCTCCATTGAGAAGCGAATCCGACTTCACATAATTGAATATAAAAATATATATGATAAAATGATTGATAAAATGGATGATTAATAATTTACAATGAGGCTCGCTTTTATAGGCTTCAGCGTGTATAGTGAAGGGTTACACCCTTTCACTTAATAATTAATAACTTTAATTAACATACATATAATATTCGTAGCACATCTTCACACCACTAGGGGGAAATAACATCACTAAGTGCTAGCAAATGGTAAATAATGCAAGTAGGACAAGGATGGAGTATTAAAATATTCTAACAACCCCTCCTTAATCCAAACTTGCACATCATGGGACCTGTTTACTAAGACCAAAGGTCACCCATACAATCAAATAAATTATGAAAATAAAATAATTTTCCATGAAAGAAGGTAATGGGGAAAACCTCATGGGAAACCCCCCCCCTCAAATAGGACAGTAGGAAACTCAAACAGCCTTCACATGTGCAAAAAATTTGTGAGTGAAATAATTTGTAAGAATGTAGGGAATATGATCCTATGTAGGATAGTAATGCAGGTGCTAGATCTTCATTTGGATCTGGATATGGATATGCTCCTCTGATGTACCTCCCACTGTGTCAAAGTTGTATTTTCCAAAAGAATTCCTTTAGAAACCATCTTTTCTACACGAGCGAATGACTCATAGTAGTCCAAATCATTAACCTTTGAGTACCCTTCGTTAACCAACAAATATTTGTACTTGGTTGCAGATCCCCCATGGCAAGTCTCTTCAAGGGATTGTGGATCAAACCCCACCATCATGTAGCACCTCTCTGAGAGAAGTGGATCTGCATGACATAGCGTAATTTTTGCATGATACTGATATTTGGTGGTTCTATGGTCAGATTGATCCCCAACTATGCTCCCAATAGCGACAAGGACTTTGTGAGCCCATATTGGCCTTGGCCATGGATTGGGAGAAGGATTTGGATCTGGATCTGGATCTGCTTGAACTTTATTCTCAACAACAAGATCTTGATCCTCATCTTCATTAGAAGAGATATCACTATGATCTTCATCAAATGTCAATGGAGTAGGTAGAGTGTATGGAAAAAAGTGAGAGAATTCATATGCCTTTAAGGCATGGTTTTTAAACCCTTTCTCTATAATATTCCCAGTAGATATATTTGCAATATCAACTGTGTTAGGACCCAAGATCACTTTCTTCGGTGAACCTGTGTGAATCATCTAATACACATAAGAAAAATTTGCTGACAAAGAAGGAACAGATAGAACATTTTTGAACTTTCCATGCTCCAGATGTAATGTTCCCTTCCCTTTAGAAGAGATCTGATAATTATATCCCATGTGAATAATCGGACCATCATTGATATCTAGAGAAGAAAATGATTCTTTGGAGGAAACCATGTGGTTGGAGGCTCCTAAATCTATGAGGAAGGATTGTGATTGTGAAAACCCAACCTTCAGTGCATGACATCTCTCATGACCATCAGACTCACTTCCAGAATCAGTCTCTCTTGCACCTTCTAGGAAGGCAATGTTGTGTTGTTCAAGAAGCTTGGTCATATGATCTATCTTCTTCTTCATGCAATATCTCTCTAGGTGGTTTCCTTTCTTACAATAGGAACACTTGGATTTCTCAAATACCTTTTTGTTATCCTTCTTGGAGTTGGAGGCTCCTTCTAATGGATTAGAATTTGGATTCTACTTGGTCTCAGATTGCTTCTTCTCTTTACCCTTGTGAAGCGCCCATCTAAATATGTTTTTCTTGTTATTGTATGAGAGATTCGGTGAATGCATCTAGATATGGAATTTTCCAACCAGGGATTGACAATCTCCCTGAATGAAAGGTAGAAAAAAATATGGAGAACTCAAGACCTAGATTGCTTAGAATGGATAGCACCAACTTCTCATCCTTCTTCTTAATGCCACACTGCTTGCATTGCATGACCAAATATTTGAATTCGGAAAAGAATTGCAGGATGGTCTCGAAACTGTTGGGTTGAAGAGAAATCAACCCATTCTCCATAACATGGCCCCTTAGCTCATCTTGTTTTCCAAAGAGGGTATCCAACTTCAACCAAACCTTTCTTGGAGTCTTCAATCCTTTGAGGTGGAAGAGTATATATCTGTAAATATGAATAGAAATGATACCAAATGCTTCATCCAATCTATTCAGATACTTGGCCTTCTCAACAATTTCTTTAGGTTCGAACTCCTTTCCCATTTTTACCCTATACAATGACTTGTTTCGCAAGACCATTTTCATATCATCCCTCCAATCAAGGTAATTGAAGGGTGTCAGGATCCTGGGAGAGAGAGGAGCATTTGAATTCTCCATTAGAACCACTAGAGAGAATACAATCTGGTACTACTGCTACTGTTACATTGAAAAAATTTCAATAACCTGCAAAAAAATCTCAATTTTGGAGATAGAATTCTATTGAGCACTGCTTTAGGAAAATAGGCACTATGAAATTATAAATCACACCAAATCATGGAGTTGAGTATACCTCACAAAGAAAGAATGAGCAGAGAAATTGAGTTACAGTGAAAATTGCAGTAAAAAATGTTGAGATATTGTAACTTCAAAGAATATTATATTTGTACTTTATTATTCCGGAGATGTTTCATTCCTCCGTGAAGATCTTATTGTATATCCGGAGATGTTTATTCCTCCGTCGGAATGTGGTAACTTGGGTTATTAGACTTCCCTAGTGGGGGTCGGCCCTGTATGTGTTATGTGGGTCAAAGGGTTATTAGACCACCCTAGAGGGGTCGGCCCAGTCAGTTGTAGTGGGGTATTTAACCCATTGGTTAAATACGAGCCTACATGTTTTGTGTAAAAGACAAGTCAGAGTAGTGTATAAATAGAGGAGGTGTATTCCTCATTTTACACACACTCACTCACTTGAGAGTAGCGCACTTGTGGAGGAGAGGTCTGCTATGGTGGAGGAGGAGATCATGTCTTTGGTTTGCATATTTGTATATTGCTGGTCATCTATATTGAGGAAGCTTTACTGGGTTTTCTACCTCATGAGGGTTTCCCAGGATAAATCTGTGTCTCTTGTGTTTATGCTGTGCTTGTTGTTTCTTTAGTGATCCTGTATATGCTATTATCTTGAAATGGATTGAAATGATGCTATTTTATGTCTTAGCATATTAAATATTAACATGGTATCAGAGCTAACCTGAAGGAAGGCAATGTATGGCACTTACGACACTTGCTTCTCTTGCGACAATTTGAAGGTTAGGGTTTTATGTAGCAAAAACAAGTCATCGTGGAACTTTCGCTATAAATATATTTTGGAGAAGGTTCAGGATCTGAAACCTTTACAGGTCGTAAATTACATCCCCAGGTACCTTGTGTCCAAAGGGAACCCTCAGAATCGTTTTACTTTGTGAGTTATGATCAGTACAAGTTAGGGTTTCTGCCTCTTCCAGATCTCAGTCAAAATCAGGTGACCTAGGAAAAAAGGTCATAAATTGGGATAGGAAGCTCCAAATGAAATTTCGTAAAATGTGACAGGTAGTACACAGACTGTACTATCTCAGGAAACGTTTTCAGAGGACGATGCTTAACCAGTGACATGTGGCACGCCATACAAGTTCGATCTCCTGTTTTATCCCATAAACAGGTCACGTTGCGACACTTGGCATAACTTGGGATAGGAAGCTCCAAATTAAATTTCATAAAACGTGACAGGAAGTACACAGATTGTACTATCTTAGAAAACTTCTTCAGAGGCCGAAGCTTAACCAGTGACACATGGCACACCGTACAAGTTCGCTCTCCTGTTTTATCCCATAAACAGGTCACGTTGCGACACTTGGCATAACTCTCTCTCAGAAAATCCAATTGAGGTCAGACCCGTTGAGTTGGAAAGATGACAGGTCAGGCTACCACAAAATTGTTTTTCAGACCCTGTGGAGCGAAAAGTTCGGAGTTACAGCAGAAATAATCAGGTACATATTTCTGTCAAAACAGAATTATTTTTGGAGCACCTTCATTCATGGCTTCCGGAATTTAGGGTTTCAGAGAAAGTTAGAATTTTTGGAATCGAAATACACGGCTGAATGCTACTCAGAAAAATCGAAATTTAGAGACGAAGATTGAATTTTTTGGTTGGGTAGAAGACCAGGCTTGATCAAACCCTAGTTCAGGATTTTGATCGAAAAAATCGAAAATTAGGGCTTCAGCAAAAGTTGGAATTTTTG
Organism: Larix kaempferi; assembly: GCA_027924585.1. NCBI lineage: Eukaryota > Viridiplantae > Streptophyta > Pinopsida > Pinales > Pinaceae > Larix > Larix kaempferi. The sequence goes on from BSBM01000146.1 coordinate 8,826,146, forward strand.
AAGTCTGTAACCACGGCTGGAAGCTCCTCAGAAAAATAAGAGTGCAGAGCCTTGGATCAAACCTTTTGATTGGACAGAAGGGTGGGCTTCATCAAACCCTAGTTCAGGTTCCTGTCCAGAAGATCTAGAAGTTTCGAAGGCAATTTTGAGGGGTCAAATTTTGGAGATTTCAAAATTGAAGTATGCTAGTTCGATCAGCTCAGCAAGACACATCCTTCCATCCATTCAGAAGTGTGAAAGTCAAAGATTGAATTTTTAGGGTTTCTCTAGCAAACCCTAATCAAGCTCCAGATCAAGTTTCAGGGGGACTTAAGGCTAAGGCCTTACATAAGAAGACTACAAGAAGTATCGACAGGTATGACTTAAGGAGATTCAGGTACGTCTTGAAATCTGATTCTTGATTAAGTTCATGATGTGTTTGTCTTCATATTATTTATTAGTACAATCTTGATTAATGTTAGAATTGTCTTATCACCCTAGTAACAATATGAATGTATGTGAATGATCGAAGACATTCATTGATTAGGGCTATATGATTGTACTAATGCATTATGGTGTTGTGTGAGTTTGATGTTGTCTGCTAACAAGACACAGGTACATCACAAAGACAAATCAAGTTCCATGACCATGACAACATGAAGACAAAGACTCATCCATAATCTTTGTTCTACTTACGAGGTATGTATGACTTTGTTATATTATGCTTAACCTATGAGACATGCAGGTTCTAGCTCAGGATCTCTAAATCATTGAAGAGATTGTTTAGGTATGTTGTACATAACTAAGCAGGTATACTAATCCAGGTATGTTTTCCTATGTCAAGTTAGAATCTTACCTTGTGTTAGGATCCCTTATATAAGTATACTTGGTATGATTTGTTATGCTTATTCATAAAGTTAGTAATCAAGGGTTTATTCATATTATGTCTCTTATCTTGATGATTTAATTAACCAGAAGAATATTATAATCAAACAAGAATATGCTTGAGTAAAAGAAGACTTCCTTGAAACCCTGAATACTAATGATCATGACTATACATATTCAAGATTATTTAGAATTAGAATGCTTTGATAATATTGAGAATATACTAATGAATGTATGTTTGTGTATGAGATCATGAGGATAACACTAGTGCACACTTGAGCATGCACAATGGTACAGAATGAATAGAAGTTCAAAAGACATATAGAAGATCAAGCGGGAGGCAACCAAACAAACATAAAAGATAAGTATTTGAGTTGTTATTTGAAATAGTAAATGATATTGCTTGTATGCACATTTGTATTCCTAGAATATATCATGCTGAGTGTAAACATTCATAGAGAATTGAACAGTATACTACTAATATGCATATGATTGGTAAGTTGGACAAACATTCCATTGTTGCTTGTCTAGAATGAAACCTCTTTGCTGACATGCTGAGAGCTGTGCACACTCTCGATAGTATGTTCTGGTAGAGATGGAAGGCATCTAGATAGCCACTGTATGCATACAGGATATGGGAAAGTGTTGTGCCAAAGTATTGGTCAAAATAGTTGCATAACTATGTAAATGATATCTATATGCATAATAGGTTATCATGTCAATATGATTTGATGATTATGAAGTATTACTAATCATGTACTTAATTTTGATTTGTAGGAAAGATCATGATGAATGATGAACACTGAACAAGCGATGGATGTTCAACAAAAGGATTTACAAATCAAACACACTATAGAAGGCTTGTGGCTAGAAGATTCTCTTAGAAAAAAAGGAAGAGAATCATGATGAGATGATTGCTCCAAGTGGCTAGATAAGACCATTCTCTTAATGGTGTAATTAAAGAAAAAGTGTGAATCAGGTTCTGTATGGGTTCCCAGGATCGATAATCAATTGATGAGCTTAATGATAACCATGGGTAATGTGGATCTCAACCTTTGCTACAAGGTTGAATATGGTTTCTATACACAAATGACATGGATGCAAGAAGGAACTCACCACAGAGTTCAAATGATATTGAGGCCCATATCAGTAGACCCATCTAACAAGAGATGGCACATATAGATATGCAGAAGATCACTCACTGCAGAAATGAAAATGAAAGATCTCAGATTGATGCATTACTTCCTAGGTCTGGAAGTATGGCAAGGATCAGAAGGAATCTTTCTCAACCAGGGAAAGTATGCTGAGAAATATTAAAAGGACTTGATGTGTTGGAATGGCCACTCTCATGGATTCCAACCTGAAGTTGTTAGCAGATGATTCATCAGAGTTAGTGGATATAACTCTGTACAGAAAAATTATTGAGTCATTGATGTGTCTAACGAATACTAGGTCAGATATATGCTTTGCTGTGAACACCTTGAGTCAGTATCTAGTGTAAACTAGATGTGTTCACCTGTTAGTTACAAAGCATGTGATGAGGTACCTAAAGGATACAATAGACTTTGATCTATGTTATCTTGGAGATCATGACTTCAGATGGCTACACAGATGTTGATTGAGCAGAAAGTGTATCAGACAAGAAGAGCACATAGAGAAGATGTTATTGTCTGGGATCAACCATGATGTCATGGTTTAGAAGGACGCAATCTAGTGTGGCTCTCATCACAAGCGGAATACATGGCTGCTTGCTTTGCTAGTTGTGAAGCCGTATGGCTTTAGAATTGTTTGACATAAAAATGGATCCAACTGTGATCCTATGTGACAAACAGAGTTGTAACAAAATAGCAGAGAATCCAGTATTCCATGATAAGTCAAAGCACATAGAGATCTGACATTTCTATAGACAAGATATGGTGCAAAAAAGAATTAAAGTTAAAATTTGTAACAAGTTCCGATGTACTAACCAAACCTCTACCTCAAGTAAATTTTTCCAAGACAAACTTAATATAGTTTAGAAGGACCCTCCTTGAAAGGGGGAGTGATGTGATCACCTATGATGAGATTTCTCGCATCGACAGTAAGGTCAATGATGTGGATACCTATATTGGTGATGCCGACAGAGAGGTTGGTGGATGGTCCTTAAACAGGGTCTAAGGTGACAAGAGGGATTGCATCATCCTTGAACACATGTTCTAAAAGGAGCCGTAGACAGATGTCTTTGAGAATGAATTCCTTCGTGGACATGTGAGGATTGAATCATCCTTGGATTTCAGTCCTAAAGTGAGCCGTAGACAGATGTCTCCGAGAAAGAAGAGGGATTGTATCATCCTTGAACACATGTTCTAAAGAGAGCCGTAGACAGATGTCTTCGAGAATGAAGTCCTTCGTGGACATGTGAGGATTGAATCATCCTTGGATTTCAGTCCTAAAGTGAGCTGTAGACAGATGTCTCCGAGAAAGAAGAGGGATTGTATCATCCTTGAACACATGTTCTAAATTGAGCCATAGACATGATGTCTCCGATAATGAAGTCCTGAATGAACAGGTGGGGGATTGTATCGTCCCCAGACTTCGGTCCCAGAATTGAGCCGTAGACTGGGTCTCCGATAATGAAGTCCTGAATGAACAGGTAGGGGATTGTATCATCCCTAGACTTTGGTCCCAGAATTGAGCCGTAGACTGGGTCTCTGATAATGAAGTCCTGAATGAATAGGTAGGGGATTGTATCGTCCCCGAACTCTGGTCCCAGAATTGAGCCGTAGACTGGGTCTCCGATAATGAAGTCCTGAATGAACAGGTAGGGGATTGTATTGTCCCCGGACTCTGGTCCCAGAATTGAGCTGTAGATTGGGTCTCCGATAATGAAGTCCTGAATGAACAAGTGGGGGATTGCATCGTCCCCGGACTCTGGTCCCAGAATTGAGCCGTAGACTGGGTCTCCAATAATGGAGTCCTGAATGAACAGGTAGGGGATTATATCTTCCCTGGACTTAGGTCCCAGAATTGATCCGTAGACTGATGTCTCCGAGAATTGAAGATAGGACTGCATCGTCCCTGGACCTCGGTTCAAAATGTACGTGAGAGGACTGCATCATCCATGAACTGGGTTCAAAATGTACATGATGGGATTGCATCGTCCCTAGACATGAGACTTGTCTTAAAGTGATAACGATTGATCATCCTGGAACTTGATCTGGATTGTATCATCCATGGACCTATGTCCTAAAGAGAGCGGGATTGATCAACCTGTAATATGATCATGTGTGTTGCAGGGTATGCTGCTATCTATTGATGATAGATGTATTAGTGAGAATGCATGCTTTTGATGATAGATGTATTAGTGAGAATACATGCTATTAATGATAGATGTACTAGTGAGAATACATGCTTTTGATGATAGATGTACTAGTGAGAATACATGCTATTGATGATAGATGTATTAGTGAGAATACATGCTTTTGATGATAGATGTATTAGTGAGAATACATGCTTTTGATGATAGATGTATTAGTGAGAATACATGCTTTTGATGATAGATGTATTGGTGTGGATACTAATACAGATGATGCAGATGCTGTAGATCGAGATGATCCAGATGCTGTAGATCGAGATGATCGAGATGTTGTAGATCGAGATGATCCAGATGATCCAGATGCTGTAGATCGAGATGATCCAGATATTGTAGATCGAGATGATCCAGATGCTGAAGATCGAGATGATACAGATGCTGTAGATCGAGATGATCCAGATGCTGTAGATCGTGATGATCCAGATGCTGTAGATCGTGATGAACCAAATGCTGTAGATCGAGATGATGTGACGATGTTGATTGTGTTGATCTAGACGACGATGTTGATCGTGTGATGACGATGCTGATGATCGTGTGATGACGATGCCGACGATCGTGAGGATTCAGATATTGATGTTGCCGTAGCTATTTGAGTGATGTAGAAGATAAAGACTCAGTACTGAAGATGTTGATGTTCCAGTATTGAAGATGTTCCAGTAACTGGTTGAGCTACTGATGATGTTGAGAAAGCTTCCAATGATTTATAGATGTATCATGTATGATGTTGATGACTCCTTGCTCGTGCAGATGCTGTTATAATATCCTTCTCGTTAAGGGGGAGTGTTGATATATTGTAACATCAAAGAATATTATATTTGTACTTTATTATTCCGGAGATGTTTCATTCCTCCGTGAAGATCTTATTGTATATCCGGAGATGTTTATTCCTCCGTCAGAATGTGGTAACTTGGGTTATTAGACTTCCCTAGTGGGGGTCGGCCCTGTATGTGTTATGTGGGTCAAGGGTTATTAGACCACCCTAGAGGGGTCGGCCCAGTCAGTTGTAGTGGGGTATTTAACCCATTGGTTAAATACGAGCCTACATGTTTTGTGTAAAAGACAAGTCGAAGTAGTGTACAAATAGAGGAGGTGTATTCCTCATTTTACACACACTCACTCACTTGAGAGTAGCGCACTTGTGGAGGAGAGGTCTGCTATGGTGGAGGAGGAGATCATGTCTTTGGTTTGCATCTTTGTATATTGCTGGTCATCTATATTGAGGAAGCTTTACTGGGTTTTCTACCCCATGAGGGTTTCCCAGGATAAATCTGTGTCTCTTGTGTTTATGTTGTGCTTGTTGTTTCTTCAGTGATCCTGTATATGCTATTATCCTGAAATGGATTGCAATGCTGCTATTTTCTGTCTTAGCATATTAAATATTAACAAAAAAGAGCAGACAATTAATCATGCATGAGAACTCAGATAGGAACAAAATAATGTCACATGATCCAATAATCAATATAATGAACAATGATCTTACAATGGATAGACTTCGAATCACCTAGGAGAATTTGAGTCTCAGTCTGTGTAGCATAGTAATTGTCACCTCAATCAATGCTATGGAAGTCCCAAACTCAGTTAAACTCAACCAAATCTTAGTGAACTGATGATACAGCCAATTAACTGCCTAAGGAGGGCGCATCCATGAGTTTGACATGCAAATCAATCAGAAAAGGGTGCATGAGGCCACAATCAGTGGTGATCGGAGCTCAAAATCCTAATTAGAGTCACCAACTGATGTGCAACTCAGTTAGACTGAACTGAGTCACTGAGTGGGATCCTAAAATATGAGGAACTTCCTTTGAGTGTCCTAAAATCATGCATGTAGGGCACATTAGGTGGATAATGGGTCGTGGATGAGATCTGCACACCATAAGGGGGAAAATAACATCACTAAGTGCTAGCAAATGGTAGATAATGCAAGTAGGACAAGGATGAAGTATTAAAATATCCTAACATATCTTTCATCTTGGTTCAGGTATAATTTCATGGTGTAGTAAGAATTTGATAACTCTTTCTCTTTCTTCTTGTGAATTAGAGTACAGGGTACCTAAGGAAGCAACTAAAGAATCAATATGGATTTAGCATGTTCTTATAAAGCTTGGATTGGTTCATAAGTATCCTACTGTGTTAAAATGTGACAATCATAGTGTAATTCAACTTTCATATAATCCAGTGTATCGCTCCAGGACCAAACATATTGACCTTGATTCTCATTACATTCAATATCTTGTTCCAGATGGTGTTATTTGTTTAAATTATTGTCCCACGAAACAACAAACGACAAATATATTCACCAAATCCATGACAGAGTCAAAGTTTGTGCATATTCAAAATTTGTTGGGACTATGGGAAGTTGTCATCAAGTGGGAATGCTAATGTAATGTCATCTTCATCCACGTGTGTGTTCATTCTCCCTAGTCATCATTAATGGGGGGATTTTGGAATGTGTAATGTAAATTTTGGAAGTGTAATGATGTCTAGTGTGATGTCATAATATATTATGATGTCTTATCTAGCAAAGGAAATAATTATTCTCTTTATCTTATGTAAAAGTAGTTATTCCGCATGCATAATGGAGTAATATTATCCTATTACCATTCTTTATGTAAGGAGGTGGAAAATCATTTATCCCACATGTAATATGGTATGTAACTCTTCCATACTTCTAGCTATATAATATAGTTGAAGGAGAGCATTTGGGTGTGTTGATGTGAAACATGAATGTAAAGTTGTGGTGCTCAAGTGTAAAATTGGATATTTATGGAGAATAAAAAATATGATGCCTTCCCATAGATGTTTTCCCATTTTGGGTTTTACCACATAAATATGGTGTACAATTTCTTTCCTCTTTTCCTCTATTATTATTTGATTATTTTGTGCTTGTACAGATAGGAGGATAGACTAGTTAGATTCTGGTTATTGATTTAAATGTTAGTAAATTTATTGTTGTATGTTTATGCATATTTCTCAATAATCTAACATAATGGTCAATGGTCAGGAGAGTCCCATCTTGTGGTTTGTATATTTTGAGGTACTAAAAGAAGTGAAACTATGGATAATAAAAATAAATTTATTGTTCATGGTATGCCAAAATAAGCAATTGCAAGTGATATATAGTTTAAATGATGCCAAAGTTAGCTCCCATAATAACTTGCATGAGTTTCCTTCATGAGAAGAATTTTTCCATCATTAGATAGCATGCATAACTGCAACAATTTATATAATAATCCATTTTTTATGTGGAAATTTAAAAAAGGTCTCTAATTTACCTCTATTAGGTACTAAAGGGTGTGCAATATAAGACCAAAATACAGATCCAGAGTATTTCTAGTTGAAGTGATCATATGTGGGAATCATGATGTTAAGGATTGAATATGAGCAAATTGGAGGGTGATTAATAAGATTGATTTTTGGGGTTGGTGATTCTATTCTTGTATTTTATTACCAAATGAAATTGTTTAAATTAATATGGCCATTTTAATCAAGAAAGGAGATGAGCTACTTATTGGATCATCCATATCATTTGAAATCCTTTGTATTAGAGGAAGGGGTGACACGAAAGAGAAGAGACATATTGTTCATTGTCCAAAAGGAAAGCAATCTCTATTCATGAGAAATCCACTTAGCAATATTGCAAATCTAATGGTACTAATTTTTTAGGACATATTAACTCTCAAAAGTCCTACTATTAACATTCATACACAAAATTGGAAGAACAAAGAATATTTTTTGTCATAACTTTATATATCCCACAAATATATATTTCTATAAATTTTTTTCGAACAATTGAAGTAAATATATGTATTGAGTTTGAAAAACCATAAGTAAATAGAGTATAAGGAATATTTTTTGAGGAATAATATCATGGAAAACTCTCTAATTACTTTCCCATGACTCATGGTTGGTAAATGGGGTAAAGTGTCGACCCTGATTATGGAGCCTAACCCCAAGGGGATCAAGAGAGTCGAACTCACGACCTCTCCAACGTACTTTTGGGGGAGATATCTCATGTATGGATCATGACCGCTTGAGATAACCCTAGGGGCTACAATAGAGTACAATGAATACACACACACACAAACAAAGTTATTTAATTCCCAAAATAAGAGGGGATTTAAATATTTTGGTTTCATTTTCCCTTTCAATAGAGATATATTTTATTTTCATAAGTAATGTTATTTTTATTTTTATTTCTGACTAGTTTATTTCAACAGTTGGGATTTTCAATATTATTTCTAATAAATGTAAGTTTGGAACAAATAAAATTCATATGTATAATATCTTCCTATAGATCTAGGAAAGCACCTTGGCTAAGTACCTCTAGTAACTTACAGAGGGAAATATGTACATAGGGATATTTGTTGTTCAACCTTGTATCAACATTTTTTGATGTAGTGGAGAAGACTTTACCCCTACACTTGATAAAAAAGAGGAGAATAAAAATAGATGAAATTTTCAATATTTAATCAGCCCATATTTTGTTGACAATGAAGGGATCATGTGTAGATGATGATTTTCAACATAAAATGTTTCCTAGTAGTTCATGATTTTGCAGATATCGAGAACTGTCTCTCAATAATGGGTTTATGAGACATGCATATGGATTTCTATCTAGTAATTTAATTCAAGAGATACATAATTCAAAAGTTCATGGAGGTGGAATCTAGGAACTTGGGAATAAACATGGGAGATAAAACTTTACAAGGGTTTCGAGGAATCCTGATGGATCGCTACTTGGTTAGAACACTGTTTGACAAAGAGAAGCATTTGAATAATATTTTTGTTGTTTTTTTCAATTGTGTTGTAAGCCTTAAGAGGGGGTGTTAGAGCATGTGTCTTACTTTATGTAATAAAATCACTATTAAAATGATAATTATATAATAAAGTAGCTATGTTATAATTGTAACACAAGTGTCACTTATTAAAGGATGATGATCAATGTGTAAGATGATCTCATTGCCTAGAATATAATGACACCACTATGCGAGAGATTTCATGAGGGCATATAATTATTTATGATAGGAACTATATTAGAGATTTGAATTAGAAAAGAAATTAGAATATAAGCAAGTGGATGACCATCTTGTCTGAGGATGAACCCAATAGAATAGAGGGAGGTATATGACCACTTTGTGAGAGATTTCATGAGGAGATATAATTATTTATCATAGGAACTATATTATATATTTGCATTAGAAAAAAAATAGAATGATAAGTAAGTGGATGACCATCTTGTCTGAGGATGACCCCAATAGGATAGACAGAGGCATATGATTGTATCTCAATGGGAGATGAATAGAATATCTAATTTAGATGCTTAAAAGTTTCATTTCCTATGTAGTCCATGTGAACTATGTTTGTTTGGAAAGATTACACAAAGGTAATTCTTTATCTAAGAATTTACATACAAACGTATGGTAGAAATTGAGTACTCACAAGAAAATTTCAAGTTTTAAGGTAGGGTAGGGAATGAGCCAATCTAAAATAAGATTAGCATCGCATGGATTATCTTTCATTCTAGCATGGGATATAATAAACCCTAATTAATGGAAAACATTTTTCCCAAATGAATATTTCTAACTTTTGACCTACAACTTGTTAGTACATAAAATATGTAGAATGGTGCAAATGTGGTGGAGGTTCTCATCCCAAGTCTTGTTGAAGATCAATATTTTATTTATGTATATGGTAATAAAATGTACCAAATGTTTCCTAAATATATTTTTGATGAGCTTCATAATTTTTTATGGAGTGTTGGTGAAACCAAATGGCATAACCATCATATCAAACAGACCAAATTTAGTCTTAAAAGAATTTTTCAAAGTGTCACTATGTTATATTTCTAAATAAACATGAATTCTTGCAAACATGATTAGAAACATACTCATGTAAAATGATATGCTTTTATTATCATGAAGTCAATTGATACAATGAAGTTGATCCCATTTTATACCATTGGAGAGGTAACTACTTGCTCCATTCCTTGAATATGATGAGCTTGGTAATTCTCTGTATCTTTGGTGATGCATGACTAAGGATATATATTTGTTTTGTTATTGATATGGATTTGTGACTCATTGAATTTGACCGGTGGGTATATTTTGTTCATAGTGATGGTTTTCCTTTTGTTTATAGTGGTGTCTATTTGGAATTTGGTAACCATTCAAATGGATAATTTGATAACCATTGAAATAGATACACAGCAATGAATTGATATGGTTTTGTTGTGGTGGATCCTCCTTTTTGACAACAAAGGCTCTATATTGGAAACCTTATTTTTAAATTAAAAAAACCATATCTAATTTGATATGATAGTCGAATAGTATATGGACAAGGTGGTAATGCTATGGTATATTTTACTCCTGACAGTGGTTACTCGGAGTGAATTTATTTCTGACAGTCAATTCCTACAAATTCGGTAGTGATGGAAACCAATCATAGGTTAGGTGTCAATAATATGGAAATTTATTCTCTATAATTATAACTAGATTCTCCTTCTTTATTGGTGGTTATTGCACTTGTTGGAGGACATGTTTTGTCTTATTATAAATCACGTGTGCTTTCTTCCTTCTATAAAAATATTTTTTTAAGAAATGACCTAGGGATCTAAAACCATGTTATATTTCTAAATAAACAGGAATGCTCATAAACATGATTCGAAAAAAACTAATATAAAATGATATAATTTTATTATCATAAATTCAATTGATACAATGAGGTTGATCCCCTTTTATACCATCGGTGAGGTAGTTCTATTAAAATTACAAAATAACTACTTTATCATCTAATTACCATTTCAATAGTTATTTTATTATAAGTAAACATTATACTCTAACACACTAATCTTCATATGGATGCTTGTTTGGAGGTAGAATTTAGTAAAACTATGATTCCTTGCAAAATTATCCAACGGATCTTCAATCCTTGGAAGAGGATTCCTAATATTGGTCATCATTTTATTGAGAACCTTGCAATACATCCCTAGGTGAAATTTATTCTTCTCCTTCTTGAGAGTAATGAAGGTAGGTGAGCCATAGGGGGAAGTGCTCATTTTAATTTTCCTAACCTTCAGAATTCAATTCATTTTTTTTCTAGTTCTTTACTTTTATCATGTAATAACTTGTAAGTAGGTGCATTGGAAAATGCCCCCATAGGAATTAGATCAATTATGTGTTCAATATTGTGTTGTGGGGGGGAACCTTGAGGCTCCTCAAACACATATTGAAAATCAGCTACCAAATTCTAACGGGATGCAAGGACCCATTGTATTATAGTATCTAGTTTGATTAGACACAACACACAAAAATAGAGGAATTGTTGATGATGCGCTTACTTTACCACTGCATGACCAGTAAGGAGTTGCAGGACTATGTTAGCACTAGATATAAACCTCAAGCCATTGTCACCCTATAATGAAGTTAATTGATTTAAACCCACACTATATATGGATTTTTGATCTAATTGCTAAGGAAAAACAAATATGAGAGAAACACAATCCAATGGGATAACACTGTATTCCATTGAATCTTGAAAAATAAATATAGAAAATGTGACTAACCAATCATAATTAGATAGGGAATGGTTATCATTATCTGTGACCCGCCACAAGTGGCATGGGTGAGGATGGCGAATGTTTGGAAGATTTATTTTTGAGACTACATAGGATGCAATCAAATTATTTTGATTTCCATCATCAAGGATAAGATAATAAATTAGTTTAGTTCAAACTCTTGGTTGAGTTTTTTTTCTAAATATGATGCTATGACTGGTTCAAACTCTCGACCTAGAGTTTGAACTCTCACAAACTATCAGCCTAGAATTTTTTAAAATCTTGGCCTAGAGTTTGAAGTCGAATTTTTTCACGTGTTTATCTGCATGCACTATTTTTCTTTTCCGCTCCATTCTCTAAAAAACGTTACCCAAATTCACGTTTTCACCCAATGTGGTCTTTCATCTAGAAATTATGAGTAAGCATGGAATCTCTATCAACTAGGTTATAATGATAGGTTATAAGGACCAAGTTTTCATCTAGGATGGTAGGTTTTGACACTTCTATGATCTCCATGGGATCCTAAGAGGTCAATTGTACATGTGATGTGTCACATTATTCAAAAGATAGGGCCTTGGGAGAATCTTGACACAACAACACATGTCACGAGCCTTATATGCATATGTATTAGATTTATAAAAAGAGAAATAAGATGGTTTGTGGGATGTAGGAGAAGCTATGCTAGGTAGTGGAGGAGAGGTAATTGTAAATGTAGGAGATTCACAAGAAGAGTTAGGTGAATGAAGAGAGTTATAGAAAATCTAAATAAGAGAGAATGTAGGGTTATTCCCCAACTTGTGATCTATTGTAAGTTCTCTTTCAAAGGCTTGATTAGGACTATCACTGTCAAACATTTCAACCTCAATGCGTAAATAAGGAAAAAAATTAGTAATAACATTTATACAGAGAATGGGTTCTAGATCTACGGTAGATAACTATATCTAGATTTTAATGAACTGAGCAATAATATATTGAATTGATTGACCTAAGAGTTGGTGAAGATGAGGCCAACATACTCATAAAAAATTAGAATACCTTGTGGGTAAAACCACTATCCCAATGCCCCGCAAAACTATGTGTACGAGTTTATAAGGTTCTAATTTAGAGGTGCTTCTAGTAGCTCCATGTATAGGGTGGAATTATCATGGATATTATGTCCCCACTATAGTGTTATCCATATAAATGTAGTTCTTCCCATTCTAGTTTCTTGGTGACCATTATCCTAGACTAGGAGGCAAATTACATGGATAGAGTTTAAATCTAAGTATCAAAACATTCACCATCGATGTCACCAGAATACATGGGAAAGATAATATTGGGCTCTAAGTACATATATTCAAGAGCACCTAATGTGGTCCCCTTAAGTTGGGCTAGGGCCTACATTATTGTCTACAATATGCCGGTAGTGATTTGGAGGAGTTGCAACAAAGAAAAATTTGAGATAGAGTTAGAGATTTATTAGTTTATCCTTTTTGGGAACCATGTTGTAGATCCATTGAGAATCAAGTTGTTGATGTATGCCACAAATTTGAATTATACTTAGCACAATATGTTTAGAGTTTGAAAAAACATTTCATTGATTTCGATTACAGGTATTAAATTAAATTTCTAGAGTCGAGGATATGGCCTCCAATAACTCAAAATTTGTAAGAGAAATGATATACCGAGGAGAAAGCCCCATGATAGGTGTAGATATAGCTTCAAAAACTACAAATATTTGAGATATCAAGGAGTAGGCCTTGTGATAGCTACTGGTCAATCTCTAGGAATTTTATTCTCTCATACCAATTGATATGGATAACATAGTAAACAAAAACATATAATATTTAGTAAAACATGAGAGAGAGAGAGAGAGAGAGAGAGAGAGAGAGAGAGAGAGAGAGATAGAGATATTTCAGGCGAAAACAAACTCACTCAACTCTTAGTTTCTCACTATATTTATGTTAAGAACATTTTGATCAAAGTTAATTTTATTAAACACAACACAAATTCTGATTATTAAGCTCTCCACCACTTACCAACAAGTATAATACTAAATATTGAAAATAATAATATTGATAACATTAATAAGAATAAGAATAAGAATAAAAGACAACTACACTGATGTGAAATGGTTTCACTGCACTACTTCCTTCTTAGATCATATCAATCATTACATCCTTCTTAAATCACATCAATCAACTTCTAAATATTTTGTTTTCCTTTAATAGAACATGTATTTTGAAAGAAAGGATCCAACACTTCCACATTGTTGACAATTATACTGTATTTGGACTTAGGTTTCTTTCATTATATGTTTGATGTTGATTTATTTATTCCACAAATAAATATGAAAGTAAATGACTGATTTCATTTGCTAAGATAATTCATAAGAAATTGTGTATGAAATTCTTTTATAAATAATATTATTTTATAGAAAGGTATGTGATGTTATTTTTAAAAAATTGCAAATTAAACTTTATAAACTCTTTTTTAAACGATAAGAAATTATTGTGATTAAAACTTTAAAAATGATAAGAAATTATTATGATTAAGAATTTCTTTTTTATGATAATGATGATGATTAATGTCCACTAAGACCAACTTTGGTTTATCGGACCTTAAAATGTTATTACTTGGTTTGCTTTAAACTTTTGCTCCTATGCTCATAAAGCTTAGAAAGAAGCTTTCCAACCTCACTATAGTTTTGGCAAGTCAGGAGGTTAGAAAGGTTTGTATTGTAGCAAATACTATGAAACTCGTATCTAATGTGGGTGTAAGCATGACACTCTGAGAGAAAGTGATTTTCATCGTCAACGCTCATAGACTCACAAATATGACAAACCCTTTCCTTCCACGGAGTTTTGGGAATAGACCAATGCCTTGATTCGCTATGGAGCTCATGAGAGTTCGTTCTAATCTTGGCTATATTCATTTTCTTCTTCAAACTAGTTACTATCGAGAGATAATTCTGATCTTCCAAATTAGGGTTAATGACCTCCTTATAGTATCTTAGTTTTCTCTTAATCGCTAAATTTTCCTCACACCACAATTTCTCTTTAAACTTAGAAGAAATAATATTTTTGGCATTATCAATATTCCGCAAAGTGTCATTTTCATCAATGCCCTAATGGTCTAACCAAACCATCGTATCTTTACACCAGCTCCGCTTGAGGCGTAATTGGTTTTGACTTGAATTTAAAGAAATTTTAGGAAGTCTCTCATTTTCCATGTTATTTATCTTGTGCTTGTACATCAAGTACCTAGTCATAGCCATGCTCTCGATGGGGGAAAGACCCACTTCAAAGAGAAGAATATGATAAGGTGTGTTGCTTTTAATTTTGAGGTTAGAAGTTATAACTGCTTCTGGATTTGCTCAATCTTTCTCCAACATTCTCTACAAATGTTGCACCCCTATACTTCACAACCGTATAAGATAACGGGGATGAAAAGAGTTTCAAAGAGGAACTTCTTTTTATCCCACATGACCAGGATGGATGATTTACAATTATGTTCCAGACCAAAATAAGTTTTCCATCCTCCATTAATCCTTTTCTCAATGCTGTGGTTCCAATTGAGATTGTGGTGAATATCAATTCCAAGATACTTGTAAGAAGTGTAGGGAACCATTGCTTGACTGCTAAATTAAAGAGTTTGTGGATGTGCGGGATGGTGACAAATCCCCAATTTTTTAAAGATTTATGCTTGGTAGCCTTCAATGTCTTTGGTCCTCATCCCCTAATTTTTAAGATTTATGCTTGGTGGCCTTCAATATCTTTGGTTTTTTCATTTGGTAAGAACTTAAACCCAAAATTTATTTCTTTAATTAATTATTCTTTAATCCTAATATAGTAATTGTAACTATAGGTGATAATAGTTGAAATGAATATTATAATAAAGATGGAAAATCTAATGGTCGTGATGAACGTAGTGGAGATTCTATTAAGAATAACAATTCAAACACAGTTAATAAAAGTGGGAAGCCTTTAGGTAAAGATAGTTCCATGTTGATGTATATGTAACTTCGGAATGTATTTCACATATATGTATATTGTATTCCTATAGAAATGTTATTATTCCTCTATACGGAAGTGTCATCATTTATATTGTAAGTGTCGTAACTTATACTTGATGGGTTATTAGACCGCCTTGTTGGGGTCGACCCTGTATAAGTCATGACCACCCTGTATAAGTCATGACCATGGTTCAAAGGGTTATTAGACCACCCTATTGGGGGTCATCGATGTGGGTCAAAGGGTTATTAGACAACCCTAGTGGGGGTCGTCCCAGTCAGCGTTATGTTAAGTGGTTAAGTTGAGACCGACCTAGTTGAGTAAAGATCAAGTCAAGTTAGTGTATAAATAGAGAGTGTGTCTCTCTCATTTTACACATTCTATTCTCTCACTCACACTTTGGAGAGTGGTGCACTTGTGGAGGAGGAGGCTCTGCTTCTAGGAGAAGACTATCTCTTGTATTCTGGTTGTATCATTGCTCTATCTATCTCTGAGGAAGTTATTGGGGTTTTTCACCTTTATGGTTTTCCCCAAGTAAACTCTGTGTCTCTTGTGTGCTTGCATTATTGTGTCCATGATTGATATGCAATAGATTTGTTGTACATATTGTTCTCTTAGTTAAGATCCTAGATTAGATTGAAGTAAATTCTGAAAATTTAACATGGTATCAGAGCTAGCCTGAAAGAAGGCATGATATGGCATGTATGACACTTGTTGCACTTACGATGCTAGGGCTTGATATAGCAAAAACCAGTCATCATAGAACTTTCTCTATAAATCTGTTTTGGCGAGAGTTTCGGGTCTGAAACTTTTACAGGTTGAATATTAGATCCCCATGTACCTTGTGTCCAAAGGACAATCTCTAATTCGTTGTACTTTGTGATTTATGATCTGTACAATATAGGGTTTCTGCCTCTTCCAGATCTGAGTCAAAACTAGGTGACCTTGGAAAAAAGGTCATAACTTGGGCTAGGAAGCTCCAAATGAAATTTAGTAAAAAGTGATAGGTAGTACACAGATGGTACTATCTCAAGAAATTCTTTTAGAGGCCGAAGTTGAACCAGTGACTTGTGGCACGCCATACAAGTTCGCTCTCCTGTTTTATCCCACAAATAGGTCATGTTGCGACACTTGGCATAACTCTCTCTTAGAGAATCCAATTGAGGTCAGACCTGTTGGGATGGAAAGATGACAGGTCAGGCTATCTTAGGAAAATTTTGCAGACCCTGTGGATCTAAAAATGCGGAGTTACACCAGAAACAATCAGGTACATATTTCTGTCAAAACAGAATTATTTTTGAGCACCTTCACTCATGGCTTCCGGAATTTAGGGTTTCGGAGAAAGTTGGAATTCTTGTAATCAGAGACCACAGCTGAATGCTACTCATCAAAATTGAAATTTAGAGACCAAGATTAGAATTGTTGGTTGGGTAGAAGGCCGGGCTTGATTAGACCCTAGTTCGGGACTTTGATCAGAAAAGTAGAAAATTAGGGCTTCTGTAAAAATGGGAATTTTTGAAATTTGTGACCATGGCTGGAAGCTCCTCAGAAAAATAGAAGCTTAGAGATTTGGATCAAACCTTTTGATTGGGAAGAAGAGTGGGATTCATCAAACCCCAGTTCAGGGTCACGTCTAGTGAATCCAGAAGTTTCAAAGGCAAAATTGAGGAGTGAAACTTTGCAGTTTTCAAATTCTGAATAGACATGCTTGATCAACTCATCAAGGCGCATATTTCTATCCTTTCGGAAGTTTGAAATTCAAAGTTTGAATTTTTGGAGTTTATCTGACAAACCCTAATCCAGCTCCAGGTCCAGTTCTTGCAAATCAAGTGGATTGGGTTAATCCTAGAAGAAGATGGATTGGTCACCTGCATAAGTGAAGAAGTTCCTGTCTCAGAGGGAGATGAGGCTAAGGCCTTCCATAAGAAGATTACAATCAATATTGACGGGTATGGCTTACAGGTATGTCACAAGATTTGTTCATGGTTAAGTTTATGATATGTTTGTCTTCATATCATTACAGTACAATCTTGATTAATTACTAGACTTGTCGTATTACCTTAATAGAAGATATTCATTGATTAAGGTTTTGACACTTATGATTGTACCAATGCATCGTGATGTTGTATGAGGTTTATGTTGTTCACTAACATAAAAGGTACACCAAAAAAGACAAATCATGTTCTACTTCAAGAACATATGATCATGGTGACATGAAGACAAAGATTCATCCATTGTCATGGATCACGTAGAAAATCTACTTACAAGGTATGCATAACTTGGTTCTACAATGGTTAACTTATGAGAGATGCAGGTTACTAGCACAAGTCACTGAAGAGAACCAGAAGACATTATGCGGGTATGTTAGACATAACTAGCTAGCATGCTAATCTAGGTATGTTTTTCCTATATCAAGCTAAAATCCTACCTTGTGTTAGGATCTTATACTATTGTGTTGTTGATAATGATTATTCATGAAGTCATAGGTTTGAATAGTCATGGTTGTATGCATATTATGTTTCTTACCATAATTGATGATATGACTAACTAGAAGAATCATGAAGGTATAGGTTTGAGTAATCACAGGTTTATGCATTGATGATTTAACTAATCAGAAGAGTCCTATGATCAAATAAGAATATGCATGAGTAAAAGAAGACTTCCCTGAAACCTTGAATACTAATGTTTATTATCTGTGAATGATCATGACTATACATGTTTAAGATTATTGTGTTTTGATAGTATTAAGATTATACTAATAAATGTGTGATTATGTATGAGACCTCAAGGATAACACAATGATGATACTAATAAGCATGCATAGTGGTTAAGGATGGATATAAGTTCAAGGACAGATAATCCAGGAAGCAAAGATCAAGAGGGAGCACACTCCAGTTGTTCTTGCAAGAAAGCAAAGGAGAACACTTCAGTAGTTTCTGCAAGGATGCAGATATTCAGAGGGAGTTGACCACTTCTCACAATCCACATAAGAATGGAGTTGAAAAGATTCAGAGGGAGTCCACCCAACAACCAAACAAAGATAAGTATTTGAATTGTCATTTCTTACATAATGTTATTCAATGATGTATATGCTTATGTTCCTAGAATTAGGTTGTGTATTATGCATATTAGAATAGTTGCATTGATGAACAGTATACTACTAATATACATGGGTAAGTGGCCTATGACACTGTACAACATTCCATTGCTACTTATCTAGAATGAAACCTCTTTGCTGACATGTAGGAGTTTTGCACACTCTTAACAATGTTTTGGTAGAGATTGGAAGGCATCTAGAAAGTTACAGAATATGGATAAATGTTGTATTGAAGCATTGGCTAAGATAATTGCATGACTATATGACATATTTATTTATGTGTAAGAATTTGTTCTGAAAACTATGAGATGTTTTATAATCATGCAATTTAACTTGTTGTGTAGGAAAGATCATATACCATCACCTACAAAAGAAGGACTACAACATTTGTTCGACAACAAAGTTATCTATTGAAAATATTGAAGATATTGAAGTTCCCAGGATTTGGGAAGAATGCCATGATCGAGGAGTACCATTCAATCACGAAGATGTTTGAGATGCAGTCCCAAGACCTGAAGGGGAGTCTGTAGTGACTTCCAAGAGGATCTACAAGATCAAGCATGTTGCAATGATGAAGAGGAAGATACACTTTCTTGAATGGTGTAGTTGAAGAAGAAGTGTATGTGGTGCAGCCACTTGGTTCTGAGACACATGACAGGGAGTCATATATGTACAGAACTTGGTATGGTAGGATAGACAAATTTCTATCAAGTTTGGGCTTTACCAAGAATAAAGCAGATTCCAACCTTTACTACAAGGTTGAGGAAGGCAATCCAGTGATACTACTATGTGGATGACCTGTTTGTAACAGGTGAGGATAGATTGATTGCCAACATGCAGCAGAAGCTTGCTACCAAGTTCGAGTTGAAGAACTTGGGGATGATGCACTATTTTTTTTTGGCATGGAGGTGTGGCAGAGTGCAGATGGAATCTTCCTTGGACAAGGGAAGTATGCAGTAGAGATCCTGAAGAGGTTCGGGATTATGGACTGCAAGGCTATGGCCACACCTATGGCATCGAACCTGAAGCTTCTGTGTGATGCTTCATCTGAGCCGGTTGATATCACTATGTATCGTCAGATGATTGGGTCCTTGATGTACCTGACGAACACGAGACTAGATATTTGCTTTGCGGTGAACACATTGAGCCAGTTCCTGACGGATCCGAGGAGTGTTCACCTAGTTGTTGTAAAGAATATTCCGAGGTACCTGAAGGGTACAATTGATTATGGGCTCAAGTATGATGCGAATCAAAAGTTTAACCTGGAGGGTTATGTTGATTCAGATTGGGCAGGCAGTGCTGTAGATAGGGATCAGGTGTGATCTCTTGGTTTAGCAGGAAGCAGTCCTGCGTAGCACTAAGTACAACCGAAGTAGAGTATGTTGCGACGGATGAGCAGGTTGCAGATGTATTGACCAAGCCGTTGTCCATATTGCAGTTTGAGTACTTCAGAGAGAGGCTTGGTGCACTTCAGATCGAGGTTCCTTCCAAAGGGAAGTGATGAATCCAGAAGGTGCAGATGCACATGATCTTTTCTGACATGGTTGATGTGTTCTCCCTTGGTCGTGATGTAATTGCTGAGCCATTTTTCACATGGTGGTAGATGTGTTCTCCCATGGTGAAAAAGTAAGGGCTGGACCCTTCCCCGAATGGTGGTAGATGTGTTCTCCCATGTCGGTGGTGTAAGTGTTGGATGATGTGCATCTGGGTTGTGCTTCGTGGATGATGAGATGATCTGAAGAGGACGATGTTATGATGATCAGGAGGATCATGGATGATGAGCATCAGGACGATGCTCTAGTTACTACTCTATATATGTATATGCATAATGTTGGATGCTTGTTATGATCAGTTGGATCATTTATATATATATGCATCATGTTGGATGTTGGATATGATTAGTTGAATCATTTATGTATGTATGCATCATGTTGGATGCTGGATATGATCAGTTGGATCATTTGTATGTATTTTGTATATGCATCATGTTGGATGCTTGGACCATGTATCTGTATATGTATCAGGTGGATACTGAGATCATGTATGTTGATTTGTATCAGGTGATACATTGTATGATTAGGTAGATCATGTATGATGATATGTATCAGGTAGATACTTGGTATGCATCAGGTGGATGCATTGTATGATCAGTATGATCATGGATGACGAGCTTCTCCAGATGACATGCATCATGATGATGCAATGATGATGATCAGGATGATCATGTGTACATCATGATGATGTATGGTGAGTATTAGGATGATACTTTGTGGCCGTGGATCAGGTTGTGCAGATGAGCATGTCTAGGAGATACTATAGGTCGGAGTTGTGTACCCGTAACATCCTGGGATACTCTTTCAAGACATTGCTCTGGGAGGACATGTAATTTGTGCCCTGGGAGATCTTCAGGTTGGAGTTGTGTACCCATAACATCCTGAGATTCTCTTGCGAGGTTTTGTCCTATGGAATGTAATTTGCTCCTGGGAGATCTAGACAGGATGAAAAAGGCCTCAGATGCTTCAGCTAGGTTTTGTGGTGGACCACATGTAATGTGCTCTTGGGAGATCCAATAGGTAGAGTTGTGTGCTCGTAACAACCTGGGATGCTTCAGCCAGGTTTTGTGGTGAGATCACATGTAATGTGCTCCTGAGAGATCTGACAGGTAGAGTTGTGTGCTCGTAATAGCCTAGGATGCTTCAACCAGGTTTTGTGATGGGTCACATGTAATTTGCTCCTGGGAGATCCGACAGGTAGAGCTGTGTGCTTGTAATAGCCTGGGATGCTGCAGCTAGGTTTTGTGATGCACGTAATAAGTCCTGAGGATTCCACAGTATGGCCAGTGATGACAAAGACCTGCATGTGGTGGGCCTACATCCAGTATGAAAAAGGATTGGCTCTGTAGAACTTCCTATGATGAGTAGATTCAGAGATTGATTGAGATAGCAGCAGCAGTGACGATGATGATGACTCGATGATGATTATCCAGTGACGATGATCCAAAGAAGATGACTTGTGCTAGAAGACCTGTGTCGAGAAATACCTTCCTAGTTAAGAGGGAGTGTTGATGTATATGTAACTTCGGAATGTATTTCACATATATGTATATTGTATTCCTATAGAGATGTTATTATTCCTCTATACGGAATTGTCGTCATTTATATTGTAAGTGTCATAACTTATACTTGATGGGTTATTAGACCACCTTGTTGGGGTCGGCCCTATATAAGTCATGCGGGTCAAAGGGTTATTAGACCACCCTATTTGGGGTCGGCCATGTGGGTCAAAGGGTTATTAGAGCACCCTAGTGGGGGTCGGCCCAGTCAGCGTTATGTTAAGTGGTTAAGTTGAGACCGACCTAGTTGAGTAAAGATCAAGTCAAGTTAGTGTATAAATAGAGAGTGTCTCTCTCTCATTTTACACATTTTATTCTCTGACTCACACTTTGGAGAGTGGCGCACTTGTGGAGGAGGAGGCTCTGCTGCTAGGAGAAGACTATCTCTTGTATTCTGGTTGTATCATTGCTCTATCTATCTCCAAGGAAGTTATTGGGATTTTTCACCTTTATGGTTTTCCCCAAGTAAACTCTGTGTCTCTTGTGTGCTCGCATTATTGTGTCCATGATTGATATGCTCTAGATTTGTTGTACATGTTTTTCTCTCAGTTAAGATCCTAGATCAGATTGAAGTAAATTCTGAAAATTTAACATTCCATCCTAGAATAAAGAAACAAAAGTTTAGGAAAATAACTCATATTTTATTAAAATATTATAATAGTAGTTTTTAGGTTCATTTTATTAATTAATATCTAACAAAAATCATTCTATAAATAGTCATGCAATGGAAGTCAAAGGAGTATTAAATAGATGATTTAATTGTAAGTTTTCAAAAAATAAATATATTATGTAATATTTAAAAAATTCATATAATAATAAAGCGTTGATAATAAATAACGAAGTTTTATTTAATTTATTTTTATAATTATGTGAGAAAGTTTTTAAAGGAGTAGTCTATTTATTCTAAGTTTTTTATTTTATGGTGGGTTTTGATTGGAATTTGGTCATTTTTTTTGGTAAAATCTAAATTTCCACTTGTTTAAATTGTATTTTTGAATCTATAAATAGATTTCTCAAATATCTCAATGGCACCCAAATTATGCAATTTCCATAGCTAATACATTGATTCTAAGTTTTTTTAAAGATTTTCAACCAAATACGAACAAAATTAAATGCAAAATATGCTCGAAAAAAAGTTAAAAACCTAAAATATTTAGAGTACACCACTTTTAATCCACTTTTAAAAAACAAATGAATGATTTGAAACTTATTAACAATACAATGAATTTAAACACAAATTTATATTGTACATTAATTACAATTATATGTATTAGATTTAGTGGAATCATGTTTTAATAGTTTTCAAGCTGAAATTTGTTAATTAAAAGTGAAAGAGATGAGTGTGCTTAAAAAAATTTATTGATTCAATGAAAAATTTTAAGAAGAAATATTTTTTTTTTAAAGAAAATAAAATTAATGTGATTTAATGGTATATTAATATAGTTAAGATAAATATATCAAAATTTATAAATAATATGGAATGTGTTTTGCAATGAATTTTTTAAATTAAACATAATAATAATTGTTTTGAAGAGTGATACATTTGATTTGAAAGAAAACCCTCTAAAATTACATTATATGTAGAAGCCACATAATTTATACTCTAAACATGAGATATTAGAAATATTCTCCATGGACATGGAGTCATGGTTAAATGAAATGTGTATTAAAAGTTTCAAACATCAACATATCATAAATATACTTTTTATATTTTATTGTGTTAATTAATTATAAATATTTTTTAATTTAAATATTTATATATGTTATTGTTTTATTTTTATTTTTATTTGTATTTTTATTATATGGTCATGATATCCAAAAACATTTTACTTTAATTATATATTTATAACTTCATTAATTTAATTATTTATACACCTTCCAATCGTGGTTATAGTTATATGCGTAGTTATGTTTTTTTCAATACAACATAGAATATAAACTTTAAAAGAAATTATTGGTATTACGTTATAGTTATATGCGTAGTTATGTTTTTTTCAATACAACATAGAATATAAACTTTAAAAGAAATTATTGGTATTACGTTATAGTTATATGTGTAGTTATGTTTTTTTCTATACAACATAGAATATAAACTTTAAAAAAGAAATTATTGGTATTACGAGTAGAACGATTCTTGTTTGGTATTTTAACATTGCCTTGTGGTTTCCATATTTATATTGTCTTTTAAGGTATTTCATGATTAAGTTTGATTTGTTAAACGATGAAAATTTCATACTTATTGGGTGCACGAGTGGTGCATACATGCTTTGTACAATTAACCAATATATGCATATATTTGGGGAGTACCACATCACATATTTACAAGGAGTGATTGGAAGATGCATTTATTTAATATGGTGATAGATATCAAAAAATCAATATATTGTTTATAGATGAAGGTTATATAAATCTCATCAAAATCTTAACCTGCTCATAAAATAGAATCTATTGAATGCATTTTCTGAATACTCGGCAATCTTATACCGAATTGATTCATACCAATTGAAAGCTTCAGTTCTATAATCGTTAAGAGGGGTTCCTATCTCCAAGCGATTTTTGGAATTGATTTGGCTTAATTCTTTGTCGATTATTTGATCTAAATATTCATCCTCTTTATTAGTAATATTAAGGAGGACCCATAAAGATTTATTATTCAATTTCTCTCTGTGGTTAAAGATCCGATTCGATCTCAACGATCAAATAATTTGATAGGGAAAAATTATTTAGCATGAATTTAAGTTAGATGGTATATCACAATACTAGGTACTTAGTAGTAGCTTGAATGGTGGTTGTTTTTCTCCATTAGTGTTGTATATTAATGAGGAATTTGAAGATAAGAGTTAGGTTTCAAAGAGGATATATTCTGTCCTACTTGATCAACTATAATTTTGCTTAATGGAATAGTAACATGTTATGATATTCAATCCTTAAAATTGAATCACAAATAAGATATTAACATTTTATAGAAACTACCTTTTACTTCATATATCAAAATACCCTTAAGGTAAGGAAACACCATGCAATGCCCTTTCGTGGAAGGATCAACTCCTATTCACTTGTCAATTCTCGCTAGCTCATTCAGTTAAGGTGTGGGTCTCATCAACAGGGCGACCCGAGTTCAATTGCACTTAGGGGTGAGCTGGTTGGGAGGAGACACCCAAAAATACATCCATCATAAGGTTTGGTGTGGCCTAGGCCGGGTGTGATCCCTAGGTGACTTTGATGGTTTAGATGCCCCTGGGTTGTGGTTCATAACCAATGGTTCACTGCTACCGACCCCGAGTGACGAGCAATCGAACAAAAAAAAAAAACTTATTCACTTGCCTCCTCTAGGGGGAAACCTTCTAATGAGATAAGATCCAATACTATATACTCCAATACATCATTCATAGTGAGGACTCCATTATTTGTACACCTGGCTAGAGAGCTCTAACGCTAATTCCTTAGTGAACCCTATTTAGTGGGGCCACATTACAATGATTCAATACTAACTATCTACTGGTCTCTATTTAATAATGATAAACATATTGGGCTAATCCGCCCTACATTAAACGATCACCATACTACACTACTATTAACTCTAGTGGAACCTTCAATCTATATTACACCCTTATGGAGGATCCCACCATAGAAAAATATATTTTAAAAGAAATGTATGTATTATCACCATTTGTAATATACATGGTATGTTGATTGTATCAAATTGTATAAGATATATAGTATTATTATTTGTGCTATTACTAGTTTGGACAAATTAGATATGGTTGATATGAATCATGCTAGCTCAATCCTTTAAATTACACTTCCACAAAGATGTGTAGAAGGTAGAGGCACAAGAAAATCGATACTATGGGATTCTTATTCTCATGATTGAGAGAAAAGATGAAAGGACGAATAAAAAATTTGGAGTTTGTGTCGTCCCTTTACATTTTCCTTTGAATATTTACTTCTCTTATTTATTTATTTCTCCCCTAACTTCACCACTCATACCAACTAACTCCTTAGATGGAGATTTTTAATCCTAGAAGATCAAGGCCTCAATCAATTAAATCATACAATTTTATCATAAATACAATTATGATGAAAATACACATTTACATAACTATTATGGATATGTTAGTTCAACACGTCACAATGCAATAATGATGCAAATATAACAAAATGATGCATGAAAAAATGTTCCCTCCCACAGAGTGTCACATTCAAATCCTCATGTGTAATGAACACTAAGTTATACTAATGAGTTTATTGGAGATGACATTCATAAATGTAAGAAATCGTTTTGATTTCACGTGATGTATTTATATAATTAATCATTTATTTAAAATTTGAAAATTTTCAATAAAACTATTATCTTATACAATTTTGTCTTAAAATAAAATATATATATTATGTTTATGCAATACTCTTTTTATATGAATTTTCTAAAGACATATATTATCACTCATTACCCATATACACTCACTAACAAGTTGACTATTCTCATCCTTTAAAAAATTTCATTATAAGAAATCTTGATGTCCCTTAACCCACACTCTTTTATGTATTGACATAGTATAATAAAAATAACTAATGAACAATAATAATTGATGAGACAACTCAATTTATGGTGGCATCACATTTAGGTTCAAACTTCTCCATTTGAAAAATGTAGAGCATTTAAAAAAAAACAATTTATTAGATTTGGTTAAGTGGTTAACAAGGTGGCATCACGTTTAGGTTCAAACATTTTATTATTTTTACAAATTTGCAGCGTTTTATAAAAACATAGTCGACTTTTACAATTGCTTACAATATTCCAATAAACCGCTCACCCGTCATGATAAACATCCAAGACATATATTATATTACGTTATATCATTATCCAATGTTGTCTTCAACATCTATGGTTCACAATGATAGGGATGATTAAAATCTTGACTAATGTTATGATAAGTAAATTATATTCAATTAAATAAATAGTATTTTTTATTTAATATGATAAATTGGGCTTTTGTTTTTCACCCTAATAGCTAATAGAGGTGAGGCTAATTATTATTTGGAGTTTGAACTTTAGGGTTTATTAATATAATAATGATGTGATTTTTTTTAAACTAGGGGAATGGACAACACCCACATAGCCTACAAGTATGGGATACACGTAAGCAGGGTGATTTGATGCGAATTAATTACACCGATAGGAGTGTAATTAAGTACCGAGAGGGATCCAATTTCAAACTCAAGAAGTTTGATCTCTCTTGATTGATAGATCCGAGTTTAAGTTTTAAGTTTTTATTTTATAAACAAACATCTATTTTTTAATTACTTTTCATAATATTTTATTTTATGAATCAACATGGATTTCTTTAAATACTTTCCATAATTTTTTATTTTATGAGTCAACATGAATTTTTTTAATTATTTTATTAGTAACAAACGTTACAACGTCTCCCTCATACTAGGCTGTAGAGCACCTCCATTTCACTCGGTACAATTAGTTTAATATTTATATTAATTTAATGTTTACCTTTTGCCATCCATCTTTTCCAACCACTTTACTAGAAGCTGTGATAATATAATAATCATATGACTTGAAGCTGTGATAATATAATAATCATATGACTTGAACGAAATGAAGAGATTGCTCGCAGTTTGATGGTGGTGCCAGTGCTCTATTGTATTCCGTGCCGATCCACAAATTACAGTCAAAACAGCACGCGACTTCGAAGCGTAAATCTTAAATGAACACATGCAACCTCGAAGTTCCCTTGACTTACAGTACTTCAAAGTCAACATTGGAGGGAAACACGCCAACTTTTCATGCTTAGACTTCGGATCTCTCACAGTTTCCATGAACGTTGATCGTTGGACTCCGCAGTTCCATCGACCAAAATCAACTTTCATTTCATGATCCTATGCTAATTTGCAACCTCCAATACTTGATCGGCCCTGAGAAGACCCACTTCACTTAGCTATTTAGAATAGGTTTTACCCGGAAGTTTCGCTGGCCAAGTTGAGAGTGTACGCTGTTTGCCAGCCCATATTGATTCTCGAATCAAAGCTGCCAGCGATTGCATCAAAATAAGAACCCACTTGCTCAAGAATGCCTATTGAGGATCATTGATTTTCAATACCACTACCGACGTAGTTCCCTGCATTATAAATAAACAGACATATCCAGACTTCAGCAATGCAGAGCTTCGCCTCATAAGTTATCTCTTTGGAAGCTCGGGCATTCTGATTGCTTGTCTTTAATCATTATTTGTCAATATAGAGATGGCCAAGGTAGTCGGACTCATTGTGCTGGTTATTGCATTGTTTGTTCAGTGTAATGCCAGGGATCCCTATGCTGCTCCAAGTCCCCCTACTCCGTCAGGACCAGCCCCTCCGCCGCCGTTTAAAGTTGCTGGGCAGACCATACCCGGAGAGACAGAGAAGTGTTACCAAAACTCCAGATGTCAGGGGATAACCCTTCAATGCCCTAAAGAGTGTCCCGAACGAAATCCGGCAGATCAAACCGCTAAGGGATGTTTCGTGGATTGTGGCCCCAAGTGTGAAGCAACCTGCAAAAGTAAGTGCATGTTTCTTATGTTATTTGGTTATCATCACTCCAATGAAGACTCCATTGAAGAATAGAAATGAGGGATAAAAAATGAGTTGAAAATTTCAATTTAATTAGGTAGCTTGAATATCTATAAGCTACAAATTAAAATAGCAAGTCCTTATCGAGTAAGAAGTAAGAGTTATTCATGTATCACAGTTATTACTTATTTTTTATATTCTTTTTCCTTTACAATTGTTTAAATCAATCTGTATATAACACTTTTCTCATTTTTATATAATTTAGGAAAACTATCCGTATTTATATTAATGACCAGTATTACTAAAGCATCTCTAAATTCTAAGATATAAACACTTATCAATATAGATTTAGCTTTAACTGTAATAATCTATTCTATGCATAGCCTATACTAAAGAGATTGAGCTGTAAAGAAATAAGGATCTACTCTCTTTTCTCTGCATAGCCTATAGATCTACAAGGTAAGTAGATTGGCGCAATAATAATATCGCTGATTTGATTTAAAATTTTGTGTGTGTTGTATTACAGCGCGCAAACCTAACTGTGAAGGAGTTGGAGCGCTGTGCTACGATCCCCGCTTTGTTGGAGGAGATGGAGTGATGTTCTACTTCCATGGAAAGAGTAACCGAGATTTCAGCCTGGTTTCAGACGATAAATTGCAAATCAATGCTCATTTTATTGGCAGGAGGCCTGAAGGGAGAACCAGGGATTACACCTGGGTTCAATCCCTTGGAATCATGTTCGGCACACATACGTTCACAGTTGGTGCGAACAAAGTGGCCAAATGGGACGAAAGTGTCGATCAATTCTTTTTAACCTTTGACAAGCAAAGCTTCACCCTCCCAGAAGGACATCGCCAAGTCTGGAACGCGCCGGAGGATGAACTAACAGTGGAACGCACTGGCGAAAGTAACAGTATCAATGTTGAGATACCCGATCTGATGCGGTTAGCGATTAGCGTGATGCCCATTACCGAGGAGGATAATCGTGTTCATAATTACCAAATACCCTCGGACGATTGCTTTGCTCATTTGGCAATAGAATTCAAGTACTTGAATCTCTCCCCTGCCGTGGAAGGTGTTCTGGGACAGACTTACAGGCCGGATTTTAAGAGTCCTGTCAAGGTTGGTGTTCCTATGCCTATCATGGGAGGCGAAGACAAGTATGGAACCTCGTCTCTTCTTTCGGCAGATTGCAAGCTCTGTGGTTTCAAGCCCGAGGCCACTTCTCCCCGTTTTGAAAGCTCGCTTGTCGAAGCTACTACTGGTCTTGACTGTAGTGACAAGTTCGGAAACGGTCATGGTATTGTATGTCGCCGATAGATAAATAGAGGAGATGGTCGAAAATGTGTGATCCTCCTAATGCTAAGAAGGGAGTAGTTAGATTTGCCCAATAAGAGTCCTCTCATTAATGTTTTGAGATTGTAAACGCAATAGTGTGTGATTCGTCTCTCTATACTGTAATGGTAGTTGCTTTATTTCCGTGATAGAAGGATTTGATTGTTCTTCATGTCAAATTGTTTATGAACATGGATCTTTTGGCAGAGAGTATATACTTACCTTGTAGATCTTTAGGCTGTGCAGAGAGTAAATCCTTACTTCTTTACAGCTATATTGAATGGAATAGATGCTGCGATTAGTCACTAAAGGAAGGTTTCGAAGAATTTGCGAAAGCTACATTGTTTCCAGATTCGATGATATGTTGATTGGCGTTTCCTTGGAATGTTAGGTGGTCGTGACTCCTCGTGTCTTTCGGCCAGAATTCTCTGGAATTGTTTTCTACATCTTACACAGGCAGAGTGTCTTCCTGATGACGTAAATGTGTTTTGCTGGAAAGTTTCCAGTTTAGGTATTCTGTTCCATATACTGTTAGGTAGTGAGGCACAACCCACATGAATTTCTATGTTTGCACAGTGTTCCACTGACATACATGAAAATCATACTTCATCACTGCATTAACACCACAATATACAGAATACAAAGCCAAAGATGAAATCAAAACTCATATTAATTTTTAATGGTGGCTGCATGCCTATATCGACATGAGCCACACTTCTCGTGGGATATCAGTAAACTGAAGTATCATAATTGCGATTTTCATTCATATCTTTATTGCTTACAATGATTGCATTTATATAGGTCAGAAGTTAAGTGTTATTAATAAATTAAGTGTATTGAACATGTTATCTGTTTGTTTTTCTTTATGGTGTAATCATTTATTGTTTGCTATGAATTTTTGGTTATTCATGTACCTATTAAAAAAGTCATCCATGTATCAGCTATTTTTATTTATTTATAAAAATATTTATTTTGAATTTGGAACTACTTCGATACACTTATATTTATTTCATCAATAAAAATTTTACGAAAACATAAACACTAATCCATCCTAAATTTTAAGATATAAACATCTATTAATTTAATAATTATATGTAAATTAATATAATAAACATATTACTTAAACCAAATGAAAAACTGCAGTTTGATGGTAGTGCTATTACTTTATTGTATTCAGTACCAATCCCAAATTACAGTCAAAACACTACACGACTTTCCCTTGACCTACATTACTTCAAAGTCATTATCTTGGGTTTTGATATTATGCCGACTTTTGTTATCGAGTCAAAATACCACAAAAATGCAGCATTGGATAACCAGCCAACTTTTCATGCTTAGACTTCGGATCTCTCACACTTTCCATGAGCGTTATCTCTCTCGCAAAGAAAACTGTTAAACCACCTCCCTTTTCTCCCTTCAACCATATTTCTCCTCTAAAACACAAGTGTTAATTTAATCTTGAATTTTGAGATTGATTTTATATTTTATATTTTTACACGTTAATAATATATATATCCCAAGCACCCACATATATATATATATATATATACATAATGTGTTATATATATATATTTCTGATGTGGAAATTTTGATTTTATGGTTTCATTGTCTCTTTTTGTTAGGTAAATTTGAAAAGGTCATGTTTTTTTGGGCTTATGGTATTTGGTGTCCCATTGTATTGCTTGTGAAAAAGTCTATTAAAAGTTTCAAGGTCATGGTTTTTTGGGCCCATGATATTTGGTATCCTATTGTATTGCTTGTGAAAAAGCCTATTAAAGGTTGCAAGGATAAACATTCTTTATCATTATGTGTGTGCTTGGTTTAATCATTATGTTTTTTGTTTATTATATTTTTGTATTATATGAGGCAAAAGATGAAAATTCAATGTTTCATATAGTTATTATAAATGTCATTTCAAAAAGAAATAACCTTGACTATGACTATAATAAAGTATTATGATTATGAAACTAGTAATGGAATGCTTGCTTGAGGATGAGGATGTGCCATAGATCCCAATAAACTTTTACTTGTGGAATACCTAAAGACAAAAGGATTAGTTCACACTATTGGGGAGTTTTCTTGATTATTCTAGCATAACCATATTTTTAATAGTGGTTGATATATCTCCACAAACATCATTTATTATTATTATTATTATTATACAAAATAAAAACTAATTATTTCTGAAGTGAAAAAATAAATTAATAAATATAAATTAAATAATAATACTAATACTAATAATTTGTTCATTTATTTATACAAATAATATAAATATGGATAATTTAGAAATACAAATATATTTTTTTCCAGCAGAATTAGAAATACAAGTATATGCATTAACTTAATTTTTTTTATATGAAATAAAATAATATAAATAAATAAATATCTAGATTGATTTTGTAGTTGAACTTGGTGGACTATGGTTGACTTTAGTTCACCATGGTTTACTATGGCTAACTTTTGTTAGGTAAGGTTGACACACCATAGTTGATGGTTGATGAAGGTTCAATATTGTTTGTACATGGTCAACTTTTGTTAACCATGGATAACTATTATTTGACTTTGGTTAACCATAGTTTACTTTAGTGAACCTTTAGGGGTGAGTGCACAAAGCTGAGGGACCTTTTAGATGCAATGGTAGATTCAAGAAACCCATTCAAGTTCCATAAAAGATAATTGATCCCAAGAAATCCCGACCCTTCCAAACCTGGTCCCGAGCCAGGTAGGATAGTTAAAGAGAACGTGTATGCATTATGTAGTTATAAAACGCATACGCATTTTGAGCTAATAAACATGTACGCTTTTTTTAAAACATGTTTTATGCTCGAAACGGGACAAGCCCGTCATTTCCTCCATGACACTGACTGAGCAACGACGACGACGAAACGAGTAGTGGTGAACGTGTTTTGAAGTATAGGGCCCAAATATTCCACCTAGGGCACCAATTTCTTCAACCTCGGGTATTTAAACCAAATTCCATCCTTTTAATTTCTATATTTTTTGTTTTTTATGTGCTAAAATCAATTGAATCCATAATTTTTTAAATTTGTATGCCCTAGAATAAATTTAGACCATAAATCCAAACATTTGTATGACCAAAACAAATCAAAACCTCAATTAACTCATAAAAATCAAATCAATTTCAATATATACATATATATACATTCAAGCATCCGTGTGAATCCAAACCAATATTCACAAATATCCAAATATTCTCATGTATATAGCAAGGTTGCTTACAACTAAAAAAAATTCAAGTACAATTGATATCTTCCCCAAAATACATAAACAAAGACACTAAATGTCCTATAGAGTCCAAAAAACTTTATGCCACAACAAATAATAACATATCAAAATCCTTGCCAATATTGGGATTTTATTCATCAATAAAAATGTTTACTCTCCTCTAGGATCTAGGCATAACCTCTACCCCGAATATCAAAGTTGGTCCTCCAAGGACATTAGTCAACACCTTATAGTTTTGATGAAACTTCTTAATTTGGAAGTTTTAAGATAGGCTAGATAAGCTTCTCATGCTTAATAAATGTTTTGACTTGAGTGAAGGGTGCATCTTGGTTAGGGTCAAGACAGAGGAGTTCAACAATAGGCTCTACCAACATCAATAATCATAGGGAGGTTGATGTGTTTGATTACACATCAACCCCATATATCATCCATGATAGAATCCAGTGGAAACCTTGCAATCCTAAAATATTGAAAACTGTTAATTCTATTGAATTCTAGATCCCAAACCACTATAAACAAATATGCAAAGTTTCTCATGTTTATATAGAAAGAGTGCATACAACTAAAATAACATCGGGTGAAATCCATATATGCCCCAAATTACATATAAACAAAGATGCTAAATGGTCTATAGAGTCCAAAAAACTTCGCGCCATGACAAATAATTACATATATCAAAATCCTTTCATATATTGGGATTTTATTCATCAATAGCACCATGTGCCCCTTACTCTAGGCTCTAGCCTTTGCCTCTACCCAGAATCTCGGAGCTGGTCCTGCAAGGGAATTAGTCAACACCCTACAGTTTTGATGAAACTTCATAATCCAAGCCTAAAAATAAGGTAGAGAAGATTCCCAATCAACATATACACTTAGAACATTTAATGTATGTATCTGGAAATTGAAATTAATACAAAAACATGACATGAATTTAATATGGAAAAATGTTAAATGTTTAGTCTTTAGTGTGTAATTTGTTCAATTTTAAATTTCAAATTATAAACAGTTCATGTTGTTATTTGTTGTACACTACATTTTCCATTGCTTAGAGATGTCATTATACCATATGTATTCTTCTAATGATATTTTTTTGTATTTATGATTGCAGTGGCTATTATGGGTCAAAATGCAGAGATATTAAGAGAGATCGCTCATTTGAGAGAGATCTGTACATCTTGGAGGGGTGGAGATGAACTCCGCTGCTCATTGGCAGCATCACTAGATGTTATTGTGGATACTATTTGTCACTCAAATGATGCATTGTACAACATAGCATCATACACAGAAATACAACAACAAGAATATGCCAATGGATTGAGTTACAATGAGGTGAAGAAACTAAAAATAACTATAAAGAGAAAATATATTCACTTTTTAGAGTGCCTAGGACAAATGGCATTCCAGAGACTACTAGAGCACATATTTCAATTGAGTGGTGTGTTTTTCCACCAATCAGAGATAACTGGATGGATTGATGGTATATGGTATTTGACATTCCCCCACACAAAAACAGGGAAGTACCGCTATACTTCCTTCCAAAACTTTATGATGAGTTTGTGATGGGTAAACATGTCAACTATTTCGATATGTTGGGGTTCTTGGGAACTGGTATGGGGATGCCCCAAACCGTCCCAATGTTAGGCATAGAGATGCCAATCAACCAGTACCTCCACCTTGTAGCTAGATACTGAGGCTAGACATCCCTTATACACATACAACGATACCCCAGACACAGGAGGCATTTTTTACGCTAGCTCAGGTTATTGTACGCCACAATACAACTATTGACCAGGCTTGGACCTCTTTCTTTGGTGGGGTACAACCATAAGCTTCCGGTGGAAGAGGACCATACACTAGTGGGGATAGAATGACATCACATGAGCCACATATGGAGCCACACGTGTGCATGGTGTGTGGCCAAACTTGCTATGGTTGTGGACCAACACATGGAACCTCTATGATGACTTCTGGTTAGGTAAGGACATAGTTAAAACATTATTTTGTTGTTCAAATTATATTTTCCATATTGTACACTTTAAAATATTGTTAATATATACAATTTTTAATCTTGCAGTAGCTTGATGCCTCTACAGTGGGTCGTAGTGTACTTGGTGTTGTTGTATCTGAGGTGGAAACAACCAACACCAAGGTCATATTTTCAACATGTCATTTTGATAATACATGTCAGTTCGTTAATACATGTGTTAGTTGATTGATTTCTTAGATGGTATAATATCTATAATTTTTGAAGTTGCAGGAACCACATTCTCAAGAAGATGCGGGAGACATTGATCTGAGTGAATTCCCCACAACGGGATTGTATGAGTTTTTCAGGAATGTAAGTACATGGTTAATGACTTAATATTATTCAAATTATTTTTTCTTAGTGTACTCGTTTATAGATTGATAATATTTATAATCTTTAAACTTGCAGACCTTGTTATCTGGCTCTGCATAGGGGCAAGAATTTGGTAGTAGTGATCCCTCCCATGGGGAATATATGTCCCAAGCAGCAGTAAGTATTACAACATGTTAGTTTTTCAATACACCTTATTTCATCTATTCATGTCCATGTCTAACTATGAAAACACTTTGTGACTACATGCATTAATGCAACTCAATCCACCACCGCTTTGGTTTGGCTCTCCCCACAATCCAAACGTAGAGAAGGGTCTTGTCTACACTAGAAAACCCTCTTTATTAAAAAGAGCGGGTGGACCTACTGATACCACGGTAATTTACATAGCCTTCGATGAGAGTTTTTGGTTAGATTTAAATTCACTCTACAATTTGTTTTAATTAATTTTTTTTTCTCATAATTACAACATTAGGCTGGAGAGTCCTCCATGCCAGACATTAGTGAGGTTGTTGATGCTATCGTTCAGGTGGCATGTACAATGGGAATAAGCCATGCATAGGTATCTACTTGAATATTTGTTCATGTATAGTTCATTTGTATTGTGTATGCACATGCATGATGTCTTTAACCATTTTACTATTTGGTGAATGTATCCCTAGTCTAGTCCAATAGAGCATGTGACCCAGGTTCATGTTCAACCTACGGATCTGCTCACGATAGATGACACTTAGTCTCTTGTCCTAGAGCATATTTTTTTGGTGAGACATGTTCATCAATTATAAAATTAGTTAGTACTTTATCACATATACATGTTAATATTTGTTGAGCTAATTGACATAGGTTATAGTATTCATAGAGCACTATTGTGGAGAGGATTTCGGCTAGGAGGAGGACACCATAGGCCTCTCTTCCTAAGATGGATTCAGTGAGTGTTTGTTATAAGCAATTGCGTAGTATTTTTTTATTTATAAGTTTGTTAGTGATTCGGTACTAGTTCATTTACCTGATCAATAAATATGATCTTTGACTTGTAGTCACCAGAGACGCACAACAGTTGTAGACATAGGCAAGATGCATCACAGTCTAGAAAAACCAAGAGGAAGTTAGTGTTTTGATGTGTGATCATGGACATATGTACTTTTGTTTACATGTACATCATTTACCTTATTGATACATGTACATTGAAAGGCCATCTAAGGGACTTCTATTTTTTTATCATATGAATTCCATGATATATTATATATTTCAGATTGTCTCTTGACATCTTCATCGTTTGGTCTTATGTGTGATCATACATGTGTGGAAAATAATGTTTGAATGCGTAATGTTTCCATTTTTTTATAGCTTGATGATTGCATGGAGATATTAGTTATAATGTTGAGAAAAATGCACATTTACAATTTTCTTGACAATGACCCGATTTCATATACAATGTTAAATTAACAATGGTAAATTGTATCCACTACAATGAACATTTACAACATATTCTTGACCATAATCAAAATATATCAAATTGCATGTGAAATTCTCTGAGTGACGCACCTAATCCACACAATGTACTAACACACTTAACCTACATAGTAAGAAACTAATACAACTAAGTGATGTACATAAACTCCTTACCCACATAAAAAGTTAACAAGTGGGACAAACACACATAGGCTATGCATCTAGGCTTTCACACATATGTGATGCACTCACGCAACCCATATAATCAGGTTAAATTTTATTGTAATGACACTCATATAACAAAATGAACATGAACATGCATATAATTTCAATGTGACACTATCATATTAACATGACCCTTGACCCCTAAATCAATAATCCCTTTATCATTTAATCCCCACTCACCAACTACACTCAAATAATTTTTATCATAACACACTAACACTGTTAATCATAACCACCTAATGCATCTCATGTTTATACTTAGTCACTTAAGCACCCAATGTACTCAAGTGACAAACATAAGGAACAAACCAATCTAACTCAAGCACATGAATACCTAACCTACATAAGCACCTATTGGACATATTAAAGGATGAACACAGATGGCACACCCATGAAACACACTTATTTTCCCCACATAGGTGATAATTATCTTTTACCTTGACCCACGCAACCTAACAATAATCCATATACCACAATACCATTTGTGGCTAACCCACTAGCCCTAAAACCCCCAACACACAACCTACTAATGATCCTAACCCTAACTATCTAAGTCACTTTGAAACATACCTAACACACATAAGCACCCAATACACCCAAGCAACTGACCCAACCAAGTTGAACACATAAGAACCTTACCCACATAAGAACCTAACAAACATAAAGGATGCACATAGTTGAAACACCCAAGAGATGCACATGTGTGGCCCACATAAATGAATAATTATTGTGGCCCCATAAAAATTTACAAATGACTCGAATACTTGTCCAATTCAAATGAAAGATATTAGCAATCCTGACAATTGTTTTTTTGTAAGTGGCTCCTAAGAAACCACAAGGACAAGTCAAGGAAAGTGATAAAGCTAGAAAGGATCAAAGAGGTATCATCAATGAAACACCACCTCCCTTTTTTTATTTGGAACATTGAATTCTTAAAAATGACATTAATTGCTCAAAATGAAAATATAGTGGAATATTGAGGACATGTCAAATGATGTGGCACACTAAGGACATATAAATATATTAAGAGTGCAATGTGGTGGGTTTGAGTGCCACTCTTTGAATGTCTAGTTATACAATCAAAATCAAAATATTGCAAAGCTGACCTTTTGTGCAAAAAATGCATATACCCTTACTGAGCGAAACCCTAGTTTCCATAATCATCCTATAAGGTAATCTCTAGGCCTTAGACCTAGAGGAGAGGTGTAACCCTAGCATCAATTCGATGTCCTGAATCTAATGGATTTGATGGTTCATTGATCCGAGTTACAGCCACCATTATATGGTCTGTTACGACTCGCACCCTAAATGCTTTCAACGACACCTATTCAATCCATACCGGGAGCATAGAATTCCAACCCTGCAACAAAACAAGGTTTTGGGAGGTTATGCAAGTGTTTCTAGGAAGGTTCCATGTGGTACACTAGCCACAAGTTCTCGGTCGAGTAATTTGAAAAGTTGACCCCTATGCGCAATAATTGCAAAGTCCCTTAGTGAGCGAAACCCTAGTTCCCAAAATCGACCTAGAATATGATCAATGGGCCATGGACTCGTAGCATAGGGGAACCCCTAGAACTATCCCAATGTCCTAAATCCAACAGAGTTGACGGTTCGTTGATCCGAGCAACGATCATCATTCTATGGCTCGTTCCAACTTGCACCGCAAAGGTTTTGAGGGACACCTATTGAATACCGACAAGGGCGCATATAATTCTAACCATCCAACAAAACCAGGTTTCGAGAGGTCCTTCAAGTGTGTCTAGGAAGGTTCCACATGGTAACGATAGAAATAAGATATCAACCGAGTATTTTACAAAGTTGACCCGTATGTGCAAAAATTACATAGTCCCTTATTTTGCAAAACCCTAGTTTCCAAAATCGACCTATAAGATGATCAATGGGACATGGAACCAAAGGAGAGGGGAACCCATAGCACTATCATCATGTATTGAATCCAACAGAGTCGGTGGTTCATAAATCCGAGCAATGATCATCATTCTATGGCTCGTTACAACTCACACCCAAAAGGCTTTCAGGGACACTTGTTCAATCCCTACTGGGGGCATAGAATTCCAACCCTGCAACAAAACTGGGTTCCGGGAGGTCCCACAAGTGTGTTTAGGAAGGTTCCACATGGGAACGCTAGACATAAGCTCTCAGCCAAGTATTTTGCAAAGTTGACCCCTATGTGAAAAAATTGCATAATCCCTTACTGAGCAAAACCCTAGTTTCCAAAATCAACATATAAGATTAGTAATGGGATATGGAATCAGAGGAGAGGGTCACCCAGAGAACTATCATG
This sequence comes from Larix kaempferi, assembly GCA_027924585.1. Classification (NCBI taxonomy): domain Eukaryota; kingdom Viridiplantae; phylum Streptophyta; class Pinopsida; order Pinales; family Pinaceae; genus Larix; species Larix kaempferi. The sequence goes on from BSBM01000146.1 coordinate 8,865,592, forward strand.
ATGTACTTAATCCATAGGAGTCAACGGTTCATCTATCCAAGCCACAATCACCATTCTATGGCCCGTTACGACTTACACCCAAAAGGATTTCAGGGACACTTGTTCAAACCTTACTGGGGGCATAGAATTCCAACCCTGCAATAAAAATGAGTTCTAGGAGGTCCTGCAAGTGTTCCTAGGAAGTTTTCATGTGGGAATGCTAGCCACAAGTTTTTGGTTAATTAATTTGCAAAGTTGACCCCTATGTCCAAAAATTGCATAGACCCTTACTGAGTGAAACCCTAGTTTCCAAAATCGACCTAGAATATGATCAATGGGCCATGGATCGAAAAGAGAGGGGCACCCCTAGAACTATCCCGATGTCCTGAATCTAACGGATTTGACGGTTCGTCGATCCGAGAAACGATCATCGTTCTATGGCCCATTCCAACTCGCACCCAAAAGTATTTCAGGGACACCTGTTGAATACCGACCAGGGGCATAGAATTCCAACCATGCAACATAATTAGGTTCTAGGAGGTCCTGTAAGTGTGTCTATTAAGGTTCCACATGGGAACGCTATCCAAAATCTCTTGGTAGAGGATTGTCCAAAGTTGACCCCTATGTACAAAAATTGCATAGTCCCTTACTAAGAAAAACCCTAGTTTCCAAAATAGACCTACAAAATGATAAATGGGCCATGGACCCAGAGGAGAGGGGCACCCCTATAACTATCCAAATGTATTGAATCCAATGGAGTTGACAGTTCATGAGCCACGGTCACCATTCTATGTCCCGTTACGACTCACACCCAAAAGGATTTTAGGGACATGTGTTCAATTCCTACCAGGGGCATCGAATTCAAACCCTGCAACAAAACTAGGTTCTGGGAGGTCCTACAAGTGTTTATAGGAAGGCTCCATGTGGGAATGCTAGGCACAAGTTCTCAGTCAAGTATTTTTCAAAGTTGACCCCTATGTGCAAAAATTGCATAGACCCTTACTAAGTGAAACCCTAGTTTCAAAAATCAACCTATAAGATGATAAATGGGCCATGGAACTAGAGGAGAGGGGCACCCCTAGCACTAACCCAATGTCCTGAATCCAACGGATTCGACGATTTCTATATCCGAGCAACGGTCATCATTCTATGGCTTGTTCCAACTCGCACCCAGAAGGCTTTCAGGGACACTTGTTGAATATGGACCGAGAGCATAGAATTCCAACCGTACAACAAAACCAAGTTCCGAGAGGTCTTGCAAGTGTGTATAGGAAGAGTCCACATGGGAACTCTATCCATAAGCTTCCAGTCGAGGATTTTGCAAATTTTATCCCTATGTGAAAAAATTGCATAGTCCCTTACTGAGAAAAACCCTAGTTTCCAAAATTGACCTTAAAGATTATCAATGGGCCATGGACCTAGAGGAGAGGGGAAACCTTAGCACTATCTTGATGTCCTAAATCCAATAGATTCGACGGTTCATATATCCAAGAAATGGTAATCATTCTATGGCATGCTCCAACTCGCACCCCAAAGGATTTCAGGGACACCTATTGAATACCGACCAGGGGCATAGAATTCCAACCGTGGAACAAAATCGTGTTCCGGGAGGTCCTGCAAGTGTGTCTAGGAAGGTTCCACATGGTACTGCTAGCCATAAGATCCCGATCGAGTATTTTGCAAATTTTACCCCTATGTGCAAAAATTGCATAAACTCTTACTGAGCAAAACCCTAGTTTCCAAAATCAACCTAAAATATGATCAATGGGCCATGGACCTGGAGGAGAGGGGCAACCCTAGAACTATCCTGATGTCCTGAATCCAACCGATTCGACAATTTCTCAATCTGAGCCGTGGTCACCATTCTATGGTCCATTACAACTCGCACCCTAAAGGCTTTCAGGGAAAACTTGGTGTTTTGATGATCTCCAAGTTTGGTAGATCCCTCTGATGTTCAATGTTTGAGGAACAACAAACTTGTATGTTCCCATTGCCTTTAGGTTTTTTAATAATAATAGAAATATTCTAATTCAAGGTTATATATTCTAGGTAGATGTCAAATATAGATGTTCGAGACATTCAAGATTTAACTATAGATGTTTGAGACATTCGAGATTCAAATATAGATGTTTAGGATACAAACTAGGGTTTATAGGCTTCGCTCTAGTGTTTATAGGCTAGTATTTCTAGGATAGGGGTTTAGAGTGCAAACTAGGGTTTCTTGGATTCTTACAGATGCACATGAATGCACAACCTAGTGTTTCTTACACTCTTGTGCATATTTGTAGCATAATGGTTTGGATTCAAATGAATGCACATGAATATACAAAGATTTTTTGTCATGCATATATAGTTGCATCCTGATGTTTTTTGGATTCTTGTGCATAATTGTGCACAATGGCGTGGATTCAAGTGGATGCACCTGAATGCAGATACTAAGGTTTTTTGGAATCTTGTGCATCTTTGTAGCACAATGGTGTGGATTCAAATGGATGCACATGAATACAAAAATATTTTTTGGCATGCATGTATAGTTGCATCATGAAGAATGTTTTACTCTTATGCATAATGGTGCACAATGGTGTGGATTCAAATGGATGCACATGAATGCAAAGACTAGGGTTTTTTGGACTATTGTGCATCTTTATAGCACAATGATGTGGATTCAAATGGATGCACATGAATGTACAAACTAGGGTCTTTTGGACTCTTGTTCATATTTGTAGCACAATGGTTTGGATTCAAATGGTGATGGAGGTTCTTAAGGATTTTGAACAAAAACTAGGCTCTAGGGTACAAACTAGGGTTTCTAGGGATTCGAATTCAAATTAGTTTATAGTCTATGGTTTATAGGCCAAGGTTTATGGGCTAGGGGTTTAAAATACAAACTAGGTTTTTTTGGACTCTTGTGCATATTTGTAGCATAATAGTTTGGATTCATATGGTGATGGAGGTTTCTGGGGAGAGATTAGGATTACATTCATATAGATTAGGTTGCTATGGTTATATTTTTGTTTCTAGGGTAGTTTACGCTTATAAGGCTAGATTAGGTTTCTATGTTTGTGGTTAGGTTTCCATGACGAAGTTTGTGCAATTTATCAATCTATTGAAAGTTTCCAATGTCCAGCTGCAATAGTCAAAATATTAATGTCAATAATCAATGAGACCATAAAAAAGAATCATAATATACATGTAAAACATAAAAACACAATATAACATGCAAACCACATACCATATTACCTACCTATGGTCATTCGACCAGACCACCAGGATCATCTCTAATACCAACGGTCTCCTTTAACCTATCATGTCCAGAGTCATGTAATAAGTATCATTCCTTTGATGAGTTCTTCCTTGGCATTGTTTGCAGCTGGAGGTTTGTGCCAATAACGAAGTGTGTGTAATGGTATACAATCTGACCTAGTCTATAATCTTCAAATGCATACCCTTTTCTAGCATATGAGTGGGAAACCTGGTTCAAATACTCTCCTTTGATAACCATCGACCCAATGATAAAATCATTGTCCTCACAGTCCCTTAATGGGACATTGAGGGTATGCTTCCCCTCCAAGCAACGTGCTAGCCAATAACCAATGTGCCATGCATTGCGTCTCGAGGAAACCACTGCATGTATATGCCATGTAGGACAAATAGTGCCAACATTTGATTCAACTAATTAGACACAACAAGTTGTCAAAATTTTCAAAATATTAATTGAGCCTAGTTGTACGAGATCTGATATGTGGACATAGTCTTCTGAAATGCTTGATTGGTCCTCCTCCAACTGGGATAATTCTGTAGCTATACATCAACCAGTTGGGAGTGATACATAGTCCCAACTATCAACCCAATATGTGAATTCACATGAGTCCCATTCACCACCACTGCATGAAGAACAAAAGAAAGAGATTTTCCTTGTCCACATTTCAAGTATACCATTGTCCGACGTTCTAACTGAATGAAATGAATGAGTTCCCTAGATGGTATTGCACTTATATAACTACGATCGATCTACATCCACCACCTCCCAAAAATATCTATGTACATGTGCTTTCTTGGTTGATTGATCTTCATTCCTTCTTTCTCCCTCCCCCATGACTGAAGAACACCATTCAACAATGGTCTTTTTATCTCGAATGAGCGATCATTTTTTGAACTTCATTTCTTGCCTATGTAATGTAGTCTTGATGCATGCACCTGCTCCATCATGTTCACCTTTTCCGTGTCCGGTCTCAAAATAGTTCCAAATATGTGGCACCTTGTGCCTTTTGTGGAGCATACACAACCATTGGAAGACACATGAATTTTTGAATTTCCCTACACAACTGTCAGACCAAACCCAATGTTGTTCCATCTGTATACTATTATCCTTCAAGTGATTGTAGAACATTTGAAAACTGTGTTGTACAAAATCCAAGTCCTGACACCTGTCATCACTTATGTAGAAGTGATACTCCTTAAATATAACTCTATTGTTTCTAGTACTATCTACCCCATGTCTATAGGTGATATGGACCATTATGCTGACCTGATCTGAGTGATAGTATTGAATCTGAATCTCGTTTTGTGGTTGAAAGGTGTATTTTTCTGCAAAATCGACCACCGATAAGATAGTACCAATGGGAAATGTATCCTTGCACGTTCTAAACTGCTTATCTTCCCAACAAGCCACATGTACATGCTTTACATACTGTTGTGACTTTTCTAAGAATACATCCATGAAGTCGCAAACCCGTATCCGGTAGATCAACAATAAATACATATATCAGTAGATTGTTATATATGAAATTGAAATCCAAACAAAAAAACAGTATTCAAGAACTCATTACTAACCTGAGAAGTGACTAGCTGTATTTTTTTTCTTTCATTCCCTCCGTCAATATCATACGTGACATATTTGAATGCCTACAATTTCACCTCCTTCCTCCCAAGTTCATTTTCATGGGTCACATGTATGCAATTTTCCAATAATTCCATACCACCTCACACTTGGAATGTCCCATCTACACAATAATTTTGATCAAATGTGCAACCTTATAGCCTACTGCACAGTACGCTATGAATAAAGTCTCTAGATGACATTGGCGGCAATGTAGATGAGCATTCCTCCACAAGAGTGATATGAAATAAACACAATATATGTGTGTGTCATAATAATAACTGCCTACTCAATGTGGTATTGACAACAACATGTGTTACGAATTGTGTTTATTTTAACATACCATGGTTTGCATTTCTCGAAATATCTTTGGCCCAATACAAGTTCATTATGTTCATGCCTAAATATCTCATATAGTTATGTTTGTGTCATGTCAAGAAAATGTTTAATGTGGGGTTCACGATGCCTTGAACCTGTTCTCAATTTTAGTACATCTTTTTGGTTGCAAGAAGGTATAGTGTTGTCATTCCAAAAATCTTGCACTGGTCCTTTTACCGCATCAATGAGCTTCATATCAGAGTGTGGAAACCGGCCAATGAAATCCCAGAGATCTATTTGACTAGTTTCAAGTTGCTCCCTTCTAACGCAATACCTACAGATTTTTTTGACATTCAAATTAATAAGTTTGGATGTATGCTTAACAAGATGAAGGGCCCTAGTGATTTTGTTCACGACTGATTGTGACAACACACCGAGAGCAGCATTGCGATCCTTTCAACGAGATTTCTTTCGAATTGTACCAAATGCATCTACTAAAATTTTAACAATATGAGAACTTGGTTCATAACTATTTACCATATTTACATTTAAATTTCTCCTAACAACAATCATACTCCTAAATTTTAATAATGATAAAAATAATTTACATTTATCTCCATCACATTTAGAATCAAAATACTTAACAAGTATTTGTTGAGTTTAAAATGAAATACTGCGTTTAGATAGCGTACCTTCAAGTGAGCCAATGAGACTGTCATCAATCTGTTTGTGCTTTGGATTTCTTTGTTGTGAACTTGCTAATGGATGTAGGGAGGTTGGAATCACTTGGTTGGTTTTGCGTTTCAACAGTAGCTTTGTGTCCTTCTTTCTCATGCTGGAAACTAGATGATGGCAATAGGACATCCTCTTGGATGGTCTCAATGACATTGTCTTCTTCGAACATATATTAGTCATGCAATGCCTCTCTAACTTCGTCACTTGTATAACCACAAACTGTCAAATCGCCCATTTTTTCAGGCGGCCTTGATGTGCGCATACGATTTACTCCTTGATCAGGTCCATGGGATGCTTGTTCTTCAACTGATGTGGAAATCGAAGGCCCCTCAAGTGAATGCTCCGACTGTATTTCTTATTGTGGATTGGTTGGAAGAATCATGAAATCCTCTACAACTGGAATTGGTTGAGTGTCCACATAATGTATTCGATTGGTCATGTCATTTTTTCTCTTTTCTCTAATTTCTTCAATGATCTCTTTGGGTAGCTTCTTCCTTGTGGATTTTCTTTTTCAATTGAGTATATTTTCCATGACCACAATGATCAATGATCTATAGGGCTCTTCAATTGGAGATTCTCCAAGGTTATTTTTTGTCTTACCCAATTTTTTTATACTCCACCACAATGATCAATGAGAAAAATTGCGTTTAATACAAATCAATGGTGGAGATGGTTTATGGTGCTTCTGAATTGGATATTCTTCAAGATAAGTATTTTTCTTGCTCAGTAGTTTCTACACTCCACATCAATGATCAATGAGATGATTCCTTTGATGCTCCTCAATTGTAATACCATCAATGGTGGGGATGGTCTATGGTGCTCCTCAATATGACATTCTCCAACCTTGGTGTTTTTGTTGCTCAAGTGAATCTATTCTCCACCACAATTGTCAATGAAATATTGCATTTGATGTTCATAAATTGTAAGAAATTTAATGGTGGAGAATTGGAGATGGTTTTTCTATTGGACTCTTGAAACTTGTCCAATGCATTTTTCCCCTCCAAGTAATCCTTGTAGCACTTGTGATGGAGATGGTCTCAATGAAATACTGAATTTGAGTTCAAACTTTCTTGCTATTATGAGTTGTATGATGTGTATACAATCCAAATTTGCGTGTGTTTTGTTGTTTTTTTGTGAGCCTGTTAGAGTGTCTATCAGAAATCGACACGCACTGTCTATATAGGCGCAAAACGTGCACACATTGTGCTTCTACAAAACACATGTGTTTTTTGTAGTTATATAACTCGTATGCATTTTGTTCTACTAACAATCAACAACATTTTAGAAGGTAGTTCCATAACTAACATTTCATTTAACGTTTCCTGCACCCCCTATGTATTAACCCCATAACAACCTTCTCCCATGTCTTAACCCCTTAACAACCGCCCCATGTATTAACCCCCTAACACCCATAACACCCCCAACTATTAAATTAGTTCCCCCTCTCTCACTTTACATTCAACATGTTTCCTAACCCCCACCCCTCTACACACAAACACACACACACATCCATGTGACTCCCCATACCACTAACACCCCCCTCCCATCCCACACCCCATATTCCCCATAACTCTTACTAACCCCCTTTACCACTCCCCTACTCCTCCTCCTACACCTAACCCCTACCCCCCTCCTCTCTCCCTCCCCTCCACTCCCTAAACCTTACTAACACATTCTCTATCTCTCTCTCTCCCCTGTAGCATTACCCCCTCCTCTCCCTACGGGGGAGAATGAGAGTGAGAGAAGGGGTTAGGAAGGGTTATGGAGATAGGGGGTAGAGAGAGAGAGGGTAGGTCGGGGTTAGGTGTAGGTGGATGAGTAGGGGAGTGAGAGAGAGTGGGAATGTTAAGGGGTTAGAGGTAAAGACAAAGAGGTATTGTTAAGAGGTGGGGGTGGCAAGGGGTAGGAGGGAGAGAGAGAGAAGGCTAAGGTTTTGGGGATGATGAGGGGGATTAGGGAGAAAGAGGTATATATGTGAGGAGTGTGAGTTTTTGGGTTAGAGAGAGAGAGAGGTAAAGGGATATACTTTAGGGGGTGGTAGAGATGGAGGGGGATTGTTAGGGGGTTAGAGGTAGAGATAGAGGAGGGTGTTATGAGATTGGGGGTAAGTAAGAGTTAGGGTGGGGAGAGAGATATAAGGGGTTCGTAATGGAGAGAGAGAGATATTGGTGGGTGGAAAGGGGTAGAGAGAGAGAGAGAGAGGGCCAGGGGTTCGGGAATGATAAGGAGGATTAGGGAGAAAGGGGGATATAGGTGAGGAGCATGAGTGTTTTGGTTAGAGAGAGAGAGAGAGGTAAAGGGAGATACTTTAGGGGGTGGTAAGGGTTTAGAGGTAGAGATGGAGGGATATTGTTAAGGGGTTAGAGGTAGATACAGAGGGGGGTGTTAGGATATTCAAGGTAAGTAAGAGTTAGGGGGAGAGAGAGATATAGGGGTTTAGTGAGAGTTAGGGAGAGAGAAAGAGAGAGAGAGAAGGCTAGGGGTTTGGGAATGAGAAGGGGGGTTAGGGAGAAAGGGGGATATAGGTGAGGAGGGTGAGGGTTTGGGTTAGAGAGAGAGAGAGGTAACGGAAGAGACTTTAGGGGGTGGTAAGGGGTTTGAGGTAGAGACATAGGGGGTGTTAGGAGATTGGGGGTAAGTAAGAGTTAGGGCGAGAAAGAGATATAGGGGGTTAGCAATATTTAGAGAGAGAGAGAGAGAGATTGGGGGGTGGCAAGGGGTAGAGAGAGAGAGAGAGGGTTAGGGATTTGGGGATGCGAAGGGTGATTCGGGAGAAAGGGGGGTATAGGTGACGAGCATGAGTGTTTGGGTTAGAGAGAGAGAGGGGTAAAGCAATAGAATTTAGGGGGTGGTAAGGGGTTAGATGTAGAGAAAGATGGGGATTACCCTCTCCTCTCCCTGTAGGGGAGAAAGAGTGTGAGAGAAAGTGTTAGTAAGGGTTAGGGAAAGGAGGGGATAGAGAGATATAGGGGGTTCGAGGGATGTTAAGGGGTTAGAGATAGTGATGGAGGGGGATTGTTAAGGGGTTAGAGGTAGATACATAGGGGGGTGTTAGGATATTGGGGGGTGGAGAAAGGGAAAAAGAGTGAGAGGAGGAGTTAGTAAGGTTTACGGAGTGGAGGGAGAGAGAGAGAGAGAGGAGGAGGTTCAGTCGTAGGGGGAGGCATATGGATGCATGTGTGCGTGGTGTGTGAGAGAGAAGGGGCTGCTAGTGGGTTGGGGGGTGTTTATAAATTAATGTGGGGGTATTTGGGAGTTATAGGGGGGTGTATTAGTGGTTTTTGGGGGGTTAGGAGCATAGGTAAACATAACGTGTATTCGTTTCTGTTAACACAAACGTGCACGTGTTTTTTCTAATCAAAACGCGCACATGATTTATGTTCACCAAAACACGTACGCAATATGAAACATCACAATTATTCCACGATATTTAGCATTACAATTTTGTCGCAATATTTAACATTACACTTTTATCACTATATTTAACCTTACAAGTATATTGTTTGGTTTAGTGAAAAATATTTTCAAAGGAATTGGGGGGTGGTAAGGGCTTAGAGGTGGAACAAGAATGGGGGTGTTAAAAGGTTAGAGGTAGAGACATATGGGGGTTAGTAAGAGTTAGATAGAGGGTTTAAAGGTCAAGGGTTAGTAAGGATTACAGAGAGGAGGCAGAGAGAGATATGGGGGGTGGGGGTTAGTTTGTATTTTAAAATTTGTTTCCCACCCTTATCCCTTTTCATGGATTTCTTTCGACGAAACTGTTAATTGGAGGGAGTTATATCGCCCTTCAAATGATAAATTCCACAACCATTTTCCATTGGATTGTGTGCATCAAATTAGAAAAATTACAGTATTTCAAAGCATGGGAAACAACACCAAGATTGACTTTTGGTGGAAATAGATTTGGAATATCTACCACATCAAGGTGTCTTAAAAAGAATGGAACCAAATCATTAATTGAATACATGAAACCTACTACACAAGGTTGTAATATAAGGTGATCTTCATAAAGGGTTTTAAAATCCCATAGAATTCCAAGGATTCATTTCCATTAACTTGGCCCAGTTACTTGTGGATGCAATTTTTTTTTTTTGGGAGAGCCTCAGTCCCTATTGATATTCCCACATTCAGCTACAAGGAGAATAAATTCCAGTGTAGATGGAAACATCTAATACACTTGCCAAATCTATGTTGTTGGAAGAACTTACATACTTCAACAAAGGAGCGTTTTGCAGGTGACTTGAAAGTCACTTTCAATTTTCAGCAAAGAAATAAAAAATTTCAATGTATAGATTTTTACGCAGGCCTTTCAACCAACCAGATGACCAAATACAGGGAGAATACCATTTCCATGGAAATAAAATTATAGAATCCTCTCACCTCCATATTTCCTCCTATAAGTCGTTCACCCAATGGAAAAGGTAATGTAATAGCCCATTTTTTCGACATCTTTCCTCTACTCAACCCTACACTCGTCTTCCACAAGAAACGATTTCGTCCACATGTAATAACTACATTTTGTCGTCGTAAATTGATCTTCTTCTACTAACAAATGCATAATGAAGGATTCATTGTCATTGCTCTGAGAATTTCTAAGGTCAGTTTCTCATAAAGAAGATATTGTATAAATATTGTTAATATCCATATGTTCCAGCTCACGAACTGAGAGATTCTTTATCTTAGACATACAAAAAATAACTTCGGGATGAAAGCTAGAGAGTTGTTTCTCTATAGATTCAACATTCTCAGGGAGTAGGGGTAGAACTCTAACAGTATTGGGAATTTGACATACGTAAATTTCTTCGAGTTGTGTTGTGCATGGCCTATCTTCTATTCATTCCGGAATAATATGTCAAATATTAACATTGAGGGGGTTTCATTGAATCTTATCCTATATCTGTTTCTAAAAATGAAAGGTTGGCTTGAAACTAAGAAAACGCTCTTAAATCAAATACATGTAATGAAAACCGATAATTTTTCAATTAAACCAGGAAAGAAAACCATAGGGTTATATATTTGAACTAGTATCTAATTTAATTTACTTATAATCCCTTACCGACCCCACTCCCCTTTCTCTACCTCTAACCCCTTACCACGTCCCAACCCCTTTTTTCTACCTCCAACCCCTTACCACCAAGAGTTATTCTTAATGTTATAATTGACACAAAATAAAATTATAACCCCCATTCGACAAAAAAAATATATTGTTGAAAAATGCGCACGTGTTATGTAACTGTAAAACACACACACGTTATGTAAATATAAAACACCTGCACATTGTGTTTTGGCAGGCTTTAAAATTTAAATTGAAACAAAACATGAGCGAGTTACTTAGCACTATGCCAGAATCTTGTTGGGTGTGTGAGCTATCTCAAACAAAACACCTAATATTTAATTATCGACCGGGGTTGGTAATATTAGAGTTGAGAAAAGTATATGCTAAGGTAGAATGGCACCTAAGATTTCGGCTTGTCAGACCTTAAAAATATTTAATAAAGAAATTATCGAAAGATCTTTCAAAATAAAAAACTGAGTCAAACTTCAGAAAAACAGTAAAAAGAACTGAATCAAATTTAGTTAAACGAATAAACTAGAATAGTATCAAATCATACTACTCTATCTTATAATTGAACAATGGAAACTGATTGAAAAAGAAAACTATGAACTATGAAAATGGAAACTATACAACTTCAGATTCTAAATTAAGAATTAGAAAAACAACTGTAAATAAATTAGAGACCTATCTATGAAATGGATTAATTCAATGATAAATTACATAAGCAAAAATCTATGATAATCAAAGCAAATTACAAACTATTAAATAATTTTAACAACTAATTCAAGAGAAACATCTATTCCCATGTAACAGGAACTGGAGTGAATGTGTCGTAATGGATTTCAAATGTAATAGCAAAACAAAATGGAAGTAAATCTAATCTAACTTCAACAAAGAGATGTAAACTACAAAGAGACAAATTACAGTTAACTTTAAACATTTTGATCTATCTACTATCCATGAGAAGAATAATAATATAAAACTAATGAAAACTAGAAGCAAGTAGAAAACATAATAAAGATATTTACTTCTGAACTTGATTTGGAAGCAAGTAGAAAACTTGATAAAGATATTAATATAGAAGCAAGTAGAAACCTTGATAAAGATATTAATTTAGAAATCCAAATTCTATTTCATGAACATCTTCATTATTTATCTAAAAATAAGAAACTGATCCTAATCTTAATGAAGGACATGATCAAAACTAGAATACTTAAAAAATAAAACGATTAATTCTGATCTAAACTAAATCTTAAGAGCATGAAGTAAACTAGACTAGGAATAAGACTGATAAGTTCTGAAACAGAAACATATTAGTAAATTAAGTATGAAAGACATAATTTAAAAGACAGTTAAAGCAAACTAAGAATGATAACAATAATTGAATTAAAACTTTATGGAATGTAAAACAAGGTCCTAAATATGGTTAAGAATACAATTAAGAGTAGGAAATATTACGGTAAAGAAAACTAAAGAACTGAATTCAAACTAGCATAAAACAGTGCAGAAAGAGTAAAAGTCCGAACGATGATACGAATGCTAGTCCGAATGAAAATCCGAATGGAGGAAAAACGAATTAAACTAAGGAAAGAGGTAGTTTTGATGATCTTAACATCAGCTGGCAAATGCAGATGAACCTACAATGCAAAGAATCAGTGAGAAGACTTGTTGAGAAGCTAAGATAATAGAAAACAACCTATTTTAATCATTGTTGGAGAGATAAACTATTCCTATTCTATGCTAAAGCAAGATTGAGATGAGAGAAGAGAATTAACCTACAGCTACATAGAAGAAGCTAATTAAACTAATTCTAATCAGAACTAAGCTGGAGACAATAACTAACTAAGTCCTATCTAATTTGCAGAAGATTAGAAAACAAACTATCTAATTATAAAAGACTGAAATTAAACTATCAAAACGATACTGTTGGTCGACCATTTGCTAATTCTATAAACACAAATTATGTTAGCAGCAAAATAAAAATTACAGAAATGAAAGAAATATTATGTACAGGAAAACGAAATTAATTACATATACAGGAAAAATAAACTAACTATTTGCAGAAAAGAAAATACAGAAAACAAAGACAAAACCTCTGGTTGATGAGGGGCCCTTCCCAACAATCAGAGATGGAAAACTGAACTGATTAGATACTCAGAACATCAACAAACTAGAACTTCCATTAACTTGAGAAAATTACAAAATGTCTGCTATCTGCTCTTGAAAATCTCTAACTCTGTCTACAGACTAAATTTTCTAACTTCTAACCCGACTAACTCTGTTTCTCTATACAAGTGTCTATTTATAATTTACAATGGATGAGAGGGTCGACAGAGTCGACCTTTCTAATAATAGGGGCGTTTATGACTGTAACTGGTTGCTTTAAGTGATGCGTGACAGCACAGGGAGCATACACCATGCTTCACAGGGCCGATTCCTTCACGAGGCAGTTGCAGCGTCGATCTTCCTTTGACATGGGAAGAGAGGTAGTGTGCTGTCGAACTGAACGAATGGAGGAGAGGGCTGCTGGAGCATTGACGTGGGCGAAGCGTTGTGTTGGAAAGCTGAGCATGGATGGACGAACTCTTTCAGAACACCGACGTGAATGGCGTGTGTGATTCCAGGATGAGAAGACGAGAGAACTGGCGTGTATAGTGTTGACATGGAAGCATGGTGTGCTGTCGATCTTGGAAGGAAGGCATGCGAATCTTCCATAAGGAGATCTGACCAACCGTAACCATCACGTGGCTAACAGAACACACGTGCCCGATCTTGTCTTTAATGGCCCGAAACATGCCAACCGTGGATTTCACTGACTGAATGCGAGGTTGAACGACGAGCTAAACGTGGTTGAACATTGGCAATATAAACACACAGTCTGAATGAAACCGTAGCCTATAAATCAAAACTAAATTCCATGCATGACTGGAAATGTCACTTTAATCATTGATAAATCATAATATAACGAGATTTGACCACAATTCATATGATAAACAAATACATGCATACCTGGTCTATTTGATGAGCTGAATGGCTAAAAGAATAACTTATTATATCAAAAATAATGAAATTAATGCCATTCAGAGTAGATTTGATGATAAAAAATAGTGACAAAATGGACACCAACACTCCCCCAAACCGGAGATATGCCAAGTCCCACTGAGCAAAATAGAGAGAAATTAGGAAGAAGGCTGAGCTGCGGTAGCAACGTCCTTCGACTGGGATGATGAATATATAGATTTGGCCTCGAGCTTCTTGAATTGGTCCTTTAAGTAATTATATCTCATCCGTAGGGAAGTATGGGATGCTGTTTTGGCATTAACCAAGCATTCAATGTATTTTACATGTGCACGCAGTGCCTTGTTTTCTTCATGAAGCTCAGAAATTGTTTCCACATAGCTTTGATTTTGTTATGTCAACCGTGCTATCACTTGGATCAACTTATCCATCTCCTACTGAGTTAGAATGAGCTGTTCTTTATAATGTTCAGGGTTCTTTGGGGAACTCAACTCTTTTGAAAATGTTTCACATTCAACAATATGACCTTTAAGATTTTTATCTTTATTGTGTGTAGGAGGAATTTCAGCAATAGAGGCTTCACTCATTCGAGCAGATGCGTTGGCCAATGTGAGGAGGGGTGATTCAAAGGTATGATCGTTTGACTGGACATTTGAACATGATGGCTGAACGATAGTCTGAATGACAGACTGATCGAAGGACTGGTCACAATTTTTTCTCGTGGATTTAGTGGGCTTTGAAAAGAGTGGAGGTTCTAAAGTAGGGTCACTAAGAGTAAGTTCAGGAGAAGGTGATGACTAGGCAAGGTGCTCATCACATGAGGGATCCTCATCAAACCGTACACGTTTAGCGTTTGGTTATGCTTGGGTATGATGATGTTCTTGAGAAGAGGAAAGTTTGACAGTAGATAAATGAGGGTTCAGTATCTCAAAAACAAAATGATCCCAAGTTTGTCCTCTCTTTTCTAACTGCTGAATGATCAGAAGATTAATAAGACAATGGTGATACAAGCTGCCAGAAGGGTTAACTATCTTTTTTCTAACTTGGGTAGACATATTCTCCAAACTCTTTAGGAAATAAAATGGGAAATTGAGGGTCTTATTGTTGACAAAATGAGACAACAACTTGAAATGGCAAGCTTTAAAGACAGTGAACTTACCCTCGCAAGTGATTAAGTGGATGATAACGGTCAGAAGATCTAAGTACTCCGGCTTGATCCATTCTCTGTGAAAACCTTTGATACTAGAAATGTGTTGTCTTTAGGGAAAATTCATGATCCTTCCATGGAAGGAAGAGATGCTTGTGCCATCGGGCACCTTCCCTCGAGAGCTTGGTAGCTAATGCTATTGACTCTTATGTCATGGAGAAAACAAGGTTTCCAACCTTGGTCGTCTTTCCATCAAAACCTTTGGAGAACAGTAATGAAATCTCATGGTCGTGGCCTTGGAGAAGGGGGAGAAATGGTTCCCAACCTGCTCGCAAAAACACTTCACGACAGGCTTTAAACTCAGAAATGCGAAGGAGGTCCTGGTAGTTACCAAGCTCATAACGAATAGGCATTGTTAACAGAGGATGGGGGATGAAAAATGGATACGAGAGGTGCAAGAATTTGCAGAGGATGCGGCTCAGATAGAGAACGAATAGAATGAGGCAGAATTCACGCGATCACCAGTTTAAACTAAGGTCCGTTTGATTGTTTGAATGACAATGGACAAGGGCTTGGCATGCTTTAAAAGATCACACCTATCATTCGAAGATATTAAGTTAAGTGCCAGTATGAATCCAGTGAATACGCGTGGTTTATAGAATATTCAACCATGTCCAAAGCCAAGCTTTAGACAGGTTGAATGTAATTCACGTAATGAAAATAGATTACACGTGAGAGATCATGATTCGATTGATATGGTGGCAGGTCGTACAACAGGATAAGTAAGACCGAATGGCGGTCATACAATGATTCATAATGATGTGTAATCCATTCGTTTAATGGAGGCGAGATGGATAAGAGAATGAAGCCATGTGTGAAATCGACATTTGATTAATCCTTGTCATAATTAGCCAATAAAACTTATCAATAATATTCAAATTTGAACATCTTGGCTGTTATAGGCTATGGTTTCATTCATCACTCCATTCAGAATGTTGTTTATTTGCCTCATTCGGATCGGCATTCAACTTGTCATTCAGTCCTTCGTACAGAATTTTGTTTATACAAGATCTTATTGTTGATGTTGACCAAAGCTGATTTTGTAGAGAATTTATGAAGCTGTTAGTGCACAAAAGATGCTGTAAACTTTGCTTTTCTGGATCTTTTTAGTTGCGTTCCTCTTTTTGTTCTTGATTAGATCAATTTTCTTCTGCTTTTGCATTAACCTGAAAACACCTATCATTGTATCAGATATTAAAATTTTCATAAAAATTCAGAGAGTAAGTACAGTTCTAATCTTCCCCCCTAAACCAAAAATATGGCATGTCCTCAAGCCATCAAACAGGAAATGATTAAAGTTAAAAAATTTCAATTGAAAGTCTTACAGATATCCTTTTTTAAAAATATTGTGATAATTTTCACAATGAAATGAAAAATTAACTAATAAATGTAGATGATTCAGATATGTACATTCATCAAAAGAATACAATAGTGCTTAAAAGACCATATGAAGAATAATAGTGTAAGAGATGAGAAAATGCCATAGGAAAACTAGTCGTCCGTGACTCATTGTAAAGATCTCTTGTCATCCAAAGAATATAGATAAGGTTCACCATAAAATTTGTGAGATATATTATAATTATGGGTCCCATTTCTAGGATAGTCATATCCTAGGTATTGTTTGAATTAGATGACAGGGTCCAAGTCCAACTTACAACCATTATCTAATGGCAGTATACATAATCGACCTAAACATGTGTTTGTATACTCAGGTTTTTTTGAGTTATGTGAATAGCAATGCATTAACCAAACCTCTTTTACCCAATATTGACCCCCTGCCAGCAGGCCTGTTCAGTATCCCGACGGGTTTATCTTGGTACCATGCAAGGATAGCCCCGCTGCCAGCGAGCCTGTTCATTACCTGGACGGGTTTACTTGCATTTACCGAGTCTCCTTGTTTAAGATTTTACTTAGCATGGACCTGCTGCTAGCGAGCCTGTTCAGTACCCTAGCGGGTTTGCTTCGTATAATGATATATATATATATAAGGAAGACGGTTGGCCCTAGAGTGTGCTAATTTTGCTAAACACATAATTCAAATTTTAGCACAAACCTTATGAGTAACTTTACTTATAATGGCCTAAATTACAGATCATGCCAAAAGACAATAACCTAAAGCTGTTCTTTGACTTGATAGTCTATCTTCTTCATAAAAGGTCAGTAATGTTCCCTACAAAATAGAAAATATCACCCATTTTTAGGCTATCTTTTAAAGGTTCTTTAGAGACAAGTTTTGATAATGAGTCTAGGATGAACTAGCAATCCATAGGTGTAAGATAGAGCTTTTGTGGAGATCATAATAATTGAAGTAGGTCTTTTAAACAACTGTTCTAATGATAAATCAGAAGTGTGCATGTCTGAATCAAATACCATACACAAAATCATAAAAGAAAGTGGTTATAAATGATATCAAGAATGCTTTATCCTTTCACTATAAATTTTCAATTTTAACAGTAAACAAAAGAGAGGGAGAACTACAAGTATTTCTTTTTAGAGCACTTCCCTTTTCGCATAATATCACATGAGCTAATTAAAAATATAGGGTTCTTGTGATTAAGCTGCAAAACCACTTGTCAGATGATTCAAATTTTATTCAAAACAAAGCGTATGTACAAAACAAGTTATGTAAAATTTTCAAAATTAACGAAAGGAAAAAGAGTCTTCCTGTTTTATTGACAATATTTTACAAACTGATCATAATCGATTTCCTATAAAAAGAGTGTAATCAGTTGTTAGAAACGACTCATTATTATTAAAATAAAAAACGTATTTACATATATACAAAAGAAGATAACCCGAAATGATTCAAGGACTAGGAGGGGGAGGAATGACTTCCTCTTCTACCAGTTCCATTTCTTCCTGTTGCAAGGCATTTTGCACAAAATCCTGTTTAGATATTGGTTGATGGTAAAGTCTAATTCTATGTCCATTTACAACAAAAGAAACTTGCGAATCATTAATTGTCTTAATTTTAACGGATCCATTATCAAAGGCTGTGACAATTTCATATGGACCCATCCAACAAGTAGTTAACTTACCTTTAAAATTTTTGTATCTTGAATAAAAAAGTAGTGCTCAGTCTCCAATTTTGAATTTTTTTTGTTTAATGTATCTATCATGCCACTTTTTGCGTTGGTTTTGTATTAAGATTGTACGTTGAATAACATCTTGCATAATTTCATCTAATTCATTTATCTGTAGGATTCGTTGACTTTGTGCTTCTTCTAAGTTCATACCTAATTGTGCAGCCATGCGAAAGGTTTTAACTTGAAATTCAATGGGTAGAAGAACTTGTTTACCATAAACAAGTTCATAAGGTGTGTGACCAATAGTGTTTATCCACGTTATTCTATAAGCCCAAAGAGCTTCAGGAAGCCTATCTGCCCTCTCTTTGTGGTGTAACTGGATAGTCTTAGTCAAGATAGCTTCTAATACTTTGTGGGTGGATTCTACCTGACCATTGGCTTGCAGGTGATATGGTGAAGATTTACAATGTCTAATACCATATTTGTCAGTAAGATCTTTCATTAATTTGGAGGTAAACTGAGATCCTTAGTCGGTTACAATTTCCCTAGGTACACCGAATCGGGTAAATATTTCTTCATAAATGAATTCCACTGCAGATTTCTTTGTGGCTCGAAATAAAGCTCTAGCTTCTACCCATTTGGTGACATAATCTGTACAGACTAGGATGTACTTCTTCTTGCGAGACATAGGGGAAATTGGTCCAACGAAATCTAGAGACCATTTTTCAAATGGCTCAATCATAACTTAGGGTTGCAAAGGCATCTCATCGGATGGTGTAGGTCTACCCATTCTTTGGAAACTGTCACATCCTTTGACATATTTGGCAGCATCTTTGAAGATGCTTGGCCAATAGTACCCAGAGTGCAATACTTTGTATGTTGTTCTCTTATCAGAAAAATTCCCACCGCAGGGTCCACCATGACATGCATGAAGGATTTCTGCCATATCATCCTCTTGTACACATCGTCTAATAATAAGGTCAGGACCAATATGAAAGAGATCATTATCTACCCAAGAATAATTGGAATTTTGAACTATGATCCTACGTTTCTTAGGTGGGGATAGATGGTTAGGTAGCTTTCCAGTTTCTAAATAATTGGCTATGTCTGCAAACCATGGGGTTTGGATAGATATAGTGAACAAATGTTCACCTGGAAAGCTATCATCGACAGGGCTGGAATTATCGTCAATTTGAATTCGAGAGATAAAATCAGCTACTACATTCTCTCTACTGGGACAATCAACAATGGTGATGTTGAATTCTTCTAAAAAAAGAAACTTGTGGATGGCGTAGTCTACTACTAGAAACTCTTTTTTAGTAACAGTGTATTTCGATTCTACATGAGTCAAATTTTTACTAACAAAGTAGATGGCATGTGATGTTTGTTCCTCTTTTTGACCTAAAACTTCCCCTATGGCTATATCAGAAGCATCAGTGGATATATGGAAAGGAAGGGACCAATTTGGGCCCCTAAGTATTGGTGTCACTGATAGCTTGGCCTTTAGAGTTTCGAAGGCTTGTTGACACGGTTCAGTTCATTGAAATTCCGTGTCTTTCATGAGTAGTTTGAACATAGGTGAGGCTATCTTAGTGAAATTTTCAATGAAACGTCTATAATAGCCGGCATGGCCAAGAAAATTTCTTACCTCCCTCGGAGTTTTTGGAGGAAGATTAACAATTATTTTGATCTTGGCGGGATCCACCTTGATACCTTGAAGATAGACATGATGTCCCAAAACTATGCCCTCGGTCAATAACATTTTACATTTTTCATGACTAAGAGCTAAGTTCATTTCTTGGCACCGAATAAGAACTGTTTCTAGGTTATCAAGGGATTCCTAGAAAGTATTACCATAAACTGTAAAATCATCCATATAAACTTCTACATAGTCGTGTATGAGGTCAGCAAATATTCCTAGAACTGCACGCTGGAAAGTAGAAGGTGCATTACATAGGCCAAATGGTAACACTCGGTAGGCATACGTCTCCCAAGAATAGGTGAAGGTTGTCTTGTCTTGATCCTTAGGTGCTATCAATATTTGATTGTATCCACTATACCCATCAAGGAATGAAAAATATTGTTTTCCTAATAAGGTGTCTAACACCTGATCGATGAAAGGCAAAGGGAAGTAGTCCTTAAGAGTGGCCTTGTTTAGTTCTCTAAAGTTAACACAGATACGCCATTTCCCTGTGACTTTCTTTGGAACTACCACCAAAGGAGAAACCCATTTACTGTTGGAAATTGGGTAAATGAATCCAGCATTAAGTAGTTTTTGTAATTCATCCTTTACTATATTCTTTAGTGTTGGGTTCATTCTTCTCTGGGGCTGCCTAACAGGAGTTATGTTCGAGTCTGTGTAAATATGATGGATACAAGTATCTAGGTGTATACCTTTCATATCGGTATACTCCCACTCAAATGCTCCAGTTTGACTCTCGAGAACTTTTAGTAGTTGTTTTTGCTGACTCTCATCTAAACCTGCATTTATATGTAGAAATTTGTCGGTACTAACCTCACACGGTATGGTATAGGATCGTAGGTGTTCTTCGATTGCAAAGACACAGGGTGTACTTGTAAATGTTGAGAGGCTCATGTTTTCTTGGAATTCGTCTCCAAAGATTTGGTCATATTGGGAAAAAGATTGAGGAAAATCTACACATGCTGTGGAAGAGATAAATTGGTTCAACACGTTCTCGGTATTTTTCTCTTGAAGTGCCCGAGATAAATCACTAACAAGGGAAAGTTCTTCCAATTTCTCATCTCCAAAAGGACAATCTAACCAAAAGAGGTTTTCAGCTATTGGCTGAGCTGGTGTCTATAAAGCTAGTTTTCTTGTAGACAACCCATCAGAGATAATCATCTCTCCATCCCTACATCCTATAAATGCATTGGCAGTAGCCAACCAAGGTCTTCCCAAAATAATGGGGTGACCTTTGGAAGGGTCTTTTGATTCAATGACCATGAAGTCCATGGGATATTCCCATGAAGCGACTGATACAGTGATGTCATCTAAGATCCTAGTAGGTTGAATCATAGTACGATCTGCTAACTCTAGCATTGTAATGATATTTACTTCTGAACTTGATTTGGAAGCAAGTAGAAAACTTGATAAAGATATTAATATAGAAGCAAGTAGAAAACTTGATAAAGATATTAATTTAGAAATCCAAATTCTATTCCATAAACATCTTCATTATTTATCTAAAAATAAGAAACTGATACTAATCTTAATGAAGGAAATTATCAAAACTAGAATACTTAAAGAATAAAATGATTAATTCTGATCTAAACTAAATCTTAAGAGCATGAAGTAAACTAGACTAGGAATAAGACTGATAAGTTCTGAAACAAAAACATATTAGTAGATTAAGTATGAAAGACATAATTTAAAAGACAGTTAAAGAAAACTAAGAATGATAACAAGACTTGAATTAAAACTTTATGGAATGTAAAACAAGGGCCTAAATATGGTTAAGAATACTAATTAAGAGCAAGAAATATTACAGTAAAGAAAACTAAGAAACTGAATTCAAACTAGCATAAAATAGTGTAGAAAGAGTAAAAGTCCGAACGACGATCTGAATGCCAGTCCGAACGGCAGTCCGAATAGAGGAAAAACGAATTAAACTAAGGAAAGAGGTAGTTTTGATGATCTTGACGTCAGCTAGAGAATGCAGATGAACCTACAATGCAAAGAATCAATGAGAAGACTTGTTGAGAAGCTAAGATAATAGAAAGCAACCTATTTTAATCATTGTTGGAGAGATAAACTATTCCTATTCTATGCTAAAGAAAGATTCAGATGAGAGAAGAGAATTAACCTACAGCTACATAGAAGAAGCTAATTAAACTAATTCTAATCAGAACTAAGCTGGAGACAATAACTAACTAAGTCCTCTCTAATTTGCAGAAGATTAGAAAACAAACTATCTAATTATAAAAGACTGAAATTAAACTATCAAAATGATACTGTTGGTCGACCATTTTCTAATCCTGTAAACAAAAATTATGTTAGCAACATAATATAAATTACATAAAAGAAAGAAATATCATGTACAGGAAAACGAAATTAATTACATATACAGGAAAATCAACTAACTATTTGCAGAAAAGAAAATACAAAAAACAAAGACAAAACCTTCGGTTGATGAGGGGCCCTTCCCAACAATCAGAGATGGAAAAGTAAACTGATTAGCTACTCATAACATCAAAAAACTGGAACTTCCATTAACCTGAGAAAATTACAAAATGTCTGCTATCTGCTCTTGAAAATCTCTAACTCTGTCTACAGAATAACTTTTCTGACTTCTAACCCGACTAACTCTGTTTCTCTATACAAGCATCTATTTATAATTTACAATGGATGAGAGGGTCGACAGAGTCGACCTCTCTAATAACATAGGTGTTTATGACTGTAATTGGCTGCTTTAAGTGATGCAGGACAGCACAAGGAGCATACACTAGGCTTCACGGGGCCGATTCCTTCACGAGGCAGCTGCAGCGTCGATCTTCCTTTGATGTGGGCAGAGAGTTAGTGTGCTGTCGAACTGAATGAATGGAGGAGAGGGCTGTTGGAGCATTGACGTGGGCGAAGCGTTGTGTTGGAAAGATGAGCGTGGATGGACGAAATCTTCCATAACACCGGCATGAATGGGCGTGCGTGATTCGAGGCTAAGCAGACAAGAGAACTGGCGTGTATAGTGTTGATGTGGAAGCATGGTGTGCTATCGAGCTTGGAAGGCAGGAAGGAGAATCTTCCAGAAGGAGAGCTCTTCAACCGTAACCATACGTGGCTAATAGAACCCACGTGCCCGATCTTGTCTTTAATGGCCTGAAACATGCCAACCGTGGATTTCATGGGCTGAATGCGAGGCTGAACGACGAGATGAACGCAGTTGAACATTGGCAATATAAACATGCAGCCTGAATGAAGGGTCGTTTGAGAAACCACAGCCTGTAAATCAAAACTAGATGCCATGCATGACTGGAAATGTCACTTTAATCATTGATAAATCATAATGTAACGAGATTTGACCAAACTTCATATGATAAATGAATACATGCATACCTGGTCTGTTTGATGAGCTGAATGGCTAAAAGAATAACTTATTATATCAAAAATAATGAAATTAACGCCATTCATAATAGATTTGATGATAAAAAATAGTGACAAAATGGACACCAACAAACCTCCACACGAACTAGCATGGCATTCCTATGCCTATGTGTATGCTTTCGATTTTGCTTCGGATTTACCATGCCCGTGCCTTGGAATATGATATACCATGGCTAATTGAGCATTATATCCAATTTTTTAAGTGTGCACATGTTTAACCACTAGTTACATTATGCTGCACACCATCATTTTTTATGAAATTTTAGATGCAGATATCATTTTTTCTACAGATTCCAAATATGTAATTTTTAAAAAGAATATATATATTTTTGTATATTTTTCTTATTTTCTTGTGTCATGACTCGTTAACTCAAAAAACACATTGTTAGTGTTTCGTCCATAACTCTTTCGTTTCTCAACCATTTAAAAAATAATTTTATGGTGCACTAAAGGACATCGGCCTCTACATGCTATAAAAAAACTGTTTCAAAATAGTTGCATTAAGACCTTCAAAGGTTGCACCCACAATTGGCATACTGTTTTCAAGGTTCGATCAATTACATAATTAAAAACAATTAAAAATTATTTTTTGGGGGGCACGAAATAGCGGGCACTAGTACTACTTGTTCTCTATATGTCCACCAGTTTTTGTCAGTTGATTCCATCGTTTAGGCACTCAAAGGTTGCACCCACAAAAACATATACCTTATAATTTGTCCAAAAAATAAAAAGTGCCCGTTACAAATGATCAAACTTCAAATAGTTAAGAAAATTGTAAATAGAAAAAAATTATATATTCGGAAGCGTCATTCAATTTCCCACGTTTCATTTTTTTACTCATTGCAAGATTCATTATGTACGTGTCTCAAAAAATACATGTAAGTTGATGGATGTTTGATTTTTTCAGCTTGATATTGCATCTAACGTGTCAAAAGAGACCCTCATTAGCTTGCATACACCCTTAGGTAACATTGCATTTTTTTCACCATGGTTGAGTAACCATTATTATTACAGATTACTTAGTTGACCATGGTTGTGCATGTTTGATTCTGTGAGACCATATTTGAATATCATTAATCATGGTCGATTATGGTTTTCATAGTTGACTTTAGTTAACCATGGTTAACTATGTTTGAACAAGGTTGAATAAGTTTGACCATAGTTAAGCATGGGTGACTATATTGTTGGACCATGGTTTATTTTAGTGAACCATGAGTAACTATGGTTGAATAAATAGTTAACCATGGTTGACATTAATAAACCATGTTTGTCTTTTCTTAGCTAAGGAATGCACCATGGTTGAGTATTGTTCAACTTTTGTTAACCATGGTTTACTTCAGAAAACCTTGGTTGTGTATGGTTCAATTTATTTAGGTAACATTGACTATGTTTCACCATAGTTGACTAACCAATGTTAACTATGGATCACTTTGTTGACCATTGTTGTGCATGTTTAATTATGTGAGACCATGTTTGAATGTCATTAACTGTGGTTGACTATGGTTTTCATAGTTGACTTTAGATAAAGATGGTTAATTATGTTTGAACATGGTTGATTAAGTTTGACCATAGTTAAGCATGAGTTACTATTGTTTGACCTTGGTGGAATATTTTAGTCAACTATGGTTGAATTTTATTTGTTAAGGATAACCATGCTTGACCGACATTGACCATGGTTAACAAAGGGGTTAAATGATAATTGACCAAATTTGACCATAATAAACCATGGTTGACTATTGTTTGCACATGGTCAAGTTTAGCAAACCATGGCTTACATTAATTCACCATGGTTAACTAATGGTTGGTTTTGGTTAACCATGGTTTACTTTAGTGAACATTGGTTGTGTATGGTTGACTTTGGTTAGGTAACATTAACTCTAATTCACCATCATTGAACATGTTTAGCAATGGTTGACAAATGATTATTGAATAAGTTAAACCATAGTTTACCATGGTTCATTATTGTTTAACCATGTTTGAATTTAGTTAAAGATAGTTGAATTTAGAGAACCATGGCTTAATATAGCTGATGTTGGTTAACCATGGTTGACTCTAGTTAATTATGGTTGAATTTAGTGAACTATAGTTGACTATCAATGACTGGTGTTTTTGTAGTTGAATTTAATTCACCATGGTCAAATAAGTCTAACCATAGTGAACCATCAACGGTTATTGTTTTACCATGGTTGATTATGGATAGCTTTAACTAATCATCATTGACATTCGTAAATTATGACCAATTTTGGTGAGCAAAGGTTAACCATGTTTGACCATCATCGACCATGGTTTATAAAGGGTGACAAATGATGGTTGACTAAGTTCAATTATAATGAACCATGGTTGACTATTGACTGTTCATGGTTAAATAAAGTGCACCATGGTGGACTACGGATAACTTTGATAAACCATCGCTGACTATAGTGAACTATTGTTGATATTGATTAACCATGGTTTACTTAGTGAACCTTAGTTGTGTATGGATCAATTTGTTTAGGTAAAAATGATTATGTTTGACCATTGTTAACTAACCATTGTTGACTATGGATTACTCTCATTGAAACAATATTGCTTGAGTCAACCATATTCAACCATTTAGTCACCCATAGTCAAACATCACACGTAATCCATGGTCAAACATTGCAAACTTTATTCAACCATCTTCAACCATGGTGAAACATATTCAACCAAAGAAAATCATATAGAACCATATTTAAACATGCTTAACCATAATCAAACATGAACAACCATGGTCAAACATGGCCAAAAAATGGTCAACCAAAGTCAACCATATTCAAACATGGTTGACCATAGTCTACCATGGTTATCCATAGTCTAACATCGTCAAACTTATTTATCCATACTCAACCACAAATAAACATGGTTGACCATAGTCTACCATGGTTATCCATAGTCTAACATCGTCAAACTTATTTATCCATACTCAACCACAAATAAACATGGTCAACAATGGGCAATATTATTCAACATGATAATCATAGTAAACTATGGTCACACTGCAAACATTCGTGAACCATCTTCATCCATGGTGAAACATATTCAACCAAAGAGAATCATAGAGAACCACATTCAAACATGCTCAACGATAGTAAAACATGGATAACCATGGTCAAACATGCCCAAACCATGGTCAATCAACGTAAACCATAGTTAAACATAGTTTACCATAGTCTACAATGGATATCCATAGTCTACATGGTCAAACATATATACAAGGTTGAGCTATGGTCTACTATGTTTAACTTTAATTAACCATGGTTTACTATTGTTTGTGCATGGTACACTTTTAGTAAACCATGGTTGACATTAATGCACCATGATTAACTATGTTTGAACATGGTTGACTAAGTTAGACCATAATTAAGAATGGGTGAATATTGTTTGACCAAGGTTGATTTTAGTGAACCATAGTTGCCTATGGTTTACATTAAGAAAAGATCGTTAAATTTTCTTAAATAAAGTTAACCATGTTTGACCAACATTGACCATTTTAGCGAAGGGTGTTAAATGATAGTTAACCAAGTTTGACCATAATAAACCATGGTTGATTGTTGTCTGCACATGGTCCACTTTTAACAACCCATGGTTGAATTTTATGCACCATGGTTGACTATTTTTTTACTTTGGTTAATCAATATTTACTTTAGTGAACATTGTTTATGTATCATTGACTTTGAAAAGGTAACACTAAATCCATTTGGCCATCGTTGACCATGGTTGGTGATGGATGACAAATGATGGTTGAATAAGTTAAACTATAGTTTCCCATGGTTCATTATTGTTTGACCATAGTTATCCATGGATTTTGCAGTTTACTTTAATATACCGTGGTTGATTATGTTTAAAGATTTGGTAGACTAGCTTTTACCATAGTTAACCATGGATGACTATTTTTTACCATGGATAGCTAAAGTGAACTATGGTTAACTATGGTTAACTTTAAATAACCATGGTTGAATATTGTTTGCGCATGGTCAACTTTTAACAAACCATGCTTGACTTAAATGCACCATGGTTGACTATTGATTGACTTTAGTTCACCATGGTTTACTTTTGAACATTTCTTTTATATAGTTGAATTATGTAACATTAACTCTATTTAACCATCATTGACCATGGTTGGCAATGGGTGACAAATGATTGTTGAATAAGTTAGAAAAATGTTATAGTATGGTTAACCATGGAACTATGGTTGATCATAATTGATCATACTTGACTATTGTTGACCAATGTTTATTATGGCTAACCATTTTGATTATGTTTGACCATGGTTGACTTTTATTGGACATGGTCGATTATGTGTAACAATGGTTGACTTTGGAAAACCATGGTTCACCACGATAGACTTTGGTGAACCATGCTTGATTATGTTTGTCTAATATTGACCATAGTTGTCCATATTGATTTTGGTTAACTTTTGCTTGAATATGTATGAGTTTGGTTGGTTGTATTTGACTATGACTGATTTGGTTAACCATAATTAACTATAGTTAAACAAGGTTTACTATTTTTCATCATGGTTAATAATGGTTAACTATATTTAACATTTAGTTGATCATGATTGACTATAGTTGAGAATTTTGACAATGTTTAATTATGATTCAATTTGTTTGACCATGCATGTTTGTGGTTGATCTGGTTGACCATCATTAACTAGAGTTAACCATGGTTGACTAAGGTTGATCATTGTTAATAATGGTTAACTATAGTTGACATTTAGTTGACTATGATTTAATACAGTTGAGAACATTTGACAATGTTTGACAATGGTTAATCATGTTTGACATGGTGGAAATTACTTAAACTTGGTTGATCATGGTTGACCATGTTTATTTATGACTAACAATATTTGTTTATGGTTGACTATGGATAAATATGTTTGATGATGTTAGAATATGGATAACCATGATAGATTATGGTCAACCATGCTTGACTAGGGTTGAACTTGGTTGACCATGGTTTTCCATGTTTGAATATGGTTCTTTATGATTCTATTTGGTTGAATATGTCTCACCATGGTTGAATATGGTTGACTAAAGTTTGCAATGTTGACCATAGTTTACCATATTTATCCATGTTGAATAGTATTGACCATGTTTGTTTGTGGTTGACTATGGATAAATATGTTTGACGATGTTAGACTATGGATAATCATGGTAGACTATTGTCAACCTTGTTTGAATATAGTTGACTTTGGTTGACCGTGGTTTGGCCATGGTTGACCATGGTTGTCCATGTTTGACTATGGTTGAGCATGTTTGAATATGGTTCTTTATGATTCTCTTTGGTTGAATATGTTTCACCATGATTGAAGATGGGTGACTAAATTTTGCAATGTTTGACCATGGATAATTACTTTTGATGTTTGACTATGGTGACTTTGGTTGAATATGGTTGACTAAAGCAATATTGTTGAGCACAATTAACCATGGCTTACTATTATTGACCATGGTTGACTATGGTTGATCATGTTGTAATACTCTCAATTTTGACTTGGAATGTATTTAATCAAAATTATGTAAATGATGTAAAAATGCTAGTATGGATTCCTAGTGAAAAGCTCAAGGGCAAGGCCCGACTGGTGGATGGCTAGGAATGTATGATGTATATATTTTTATTTGGACCATGTGGTTGGACTATCATTCCAATTCAAAATATATGTAAATATTATGTTGGAAAATAATTAAATGGTCTAAGATGGTTGTGTAAAGAGCACTTGAGGGGCTATGATTCCACCAAAGGGGAACACGAAAGGGGGCCTATGGGAAACTAAATCCTATGTTTCCAACTGCCAACCTTGGAACGCATCCAAAAATTTCCATGTGCCTTAAATGAGCCAATTACCTTATCTTGACTATTAAACTGAATCATTGAATGCATATGTGAGGTTGGTGGGAAAAGTGTGACTTCATGCAGTTATTGAGGCATGGGGGTTGTGACAGTTTTGTCAAATGCCATGAGTCCTTTTTTCTATGGTTAGATGTTATTTCAGTTGTATTTTCACCCTTACCTCCTATCCAACTGAATCATTGAATGCATATGTGAGGTTGGTGGGAAAAGTGTGACTTCATGCAGTTATTGAGGCATGGGGGTTGTGACATTTTTGTCAAATGCCATGAGTCCTTTTTTCTATGGTCAGATGTTATTTCAGTTGTATTTTCACCCTTACCTCCTATCCCTTGGAGTCAACATTATTTTGATCATGCTCTCATGCAAGATTCTTCACTACATAGAGTTTTGTTATTGATGTTCATGTCCATTACCAAACTGTGTTTAACCTAGAAATTCGAATTTGGAGACATAGTTGCATTTTTGGAAGGGAAATTTGATGGTTTAGGTGAGCATAGAGGTTGGGAAATCTAGGAACCTTTACGCATTGATTTCTGCTACTTTTGGATGCTTGAGAAGTCGTGGATTAATATTGCAAGAGGTTCTCTAATAACATATAGTAGGTTGGAATCTTAATGCACACACTAGTAAGCATTGTAAGGGTTGGATTTCCTAAGGGAACTGGGGATCAATGAGGGGAAATTCCTTCCTTGTGTTGTGTGTGGAAGTTGGAAGGAGTTCCATGGATGTGATGGCTTTGTGAGACCCATGTAGAGCTATGTTTGATATGTTTGGTTAAGCATAGATACCAGAGTGGGTTTTGGGTTGAGAGAGAGAATCTGGTAGGAGTTTTCTTCACCCTAGTGGCCTCATAGCGCAGTTTGGGGGTAACCTCTCATTAGAAAGAGTACATGTTGTACAAAGTGCCTAAGGTTGGGTGGAAAATTACTCTTACACAACCTGTTTCTTAGATCTTCTTTGTTTAACTATAAGTTTTCTTTTGTATCTAATGTGAAATTTTATATGCCTGTGATAATTATGCTTGTAATTGCAGCTTGTGTGTGTAGGGATTGAGTTATTTCCTTTGTCTGTTTTTATTTCCATATCTGCACATGCATTTTGGCTATTATAAGTTGTAATTACGGTTATGAGGTGAAATTTAGAGGCCCTGCATTAGTTAATGTCCCCTCTACTGGCCGGATTGAGGGATGGGGACGTTATAGAGTGGTATCATAGCTTCTAGTTGTAACACCGGATCTGTATGGGCTGAGAATTAAAACGTATACGAAGAAATCAGAAAATACTTCTGTAAATGTCGGGTTTTTTCAAATGAAAGATAAGGGGCCAAAGTTAAATTGGGAATAATTCCCTTATTTCTGAAATAGAGTTTATATGGTTTTTGAATTTTAAATATTTTTAAAATTTGGGTAATTTTAAGCGGGCCCCACCTGTGCCACATCGATGGGTGACATGGAGGAACCACGTGGCTGGAAGGAATGATGTGGAATTGCCACATTGGACCCGTGCATAGGTGATTACCCAGTATGAACTGTAGAGGAAACGAAGATATGACCATCAAGCGATATGGTAGATCAATGGTTGCAGTTGATAGTGTATGGGAAATTTGCATGATGGTTAAAAGTGGGTGGATGAATATCTGACCGTTGGTTGATGAGGGATATCAACGGTCATAGAAAATAGTGCTTCAAAAATGCAGGCGGCGGTTAATTTTGGCCAAGTGAAGCATTGGGCCAAAACATTCTAGGGCGTGTGTCATTTTTTGATTGAAAACACCTCCCTAAGGGGATTTTCAAAAATCGCTTATGTGGTGTTACCACTTTTGGTCATGGAAAAACCGTCAATGCCCAAGGTTGACTGGTATTGTGGTCTTGTGACTTGGTGGCTGGTGGAAGGTGACATGACCACACACAGGGTGCCATGTAAAACCCATCTGACACCTCAGGAGACACGTGATCGACCACATTAGCACCCTTTCCACATTAGATTTTTTTTTAATTTTTCTTATGTTCTAGATTGCATGAAATTGAATTATTTACGAAAAAAAATGAGGGCACTACCCTCGACCCACCCTGCAGTGGCATAGGGAGGCCGCAAGGGAGAAAGCCCCCTTGACCCCCATTTCTTTTTTAAAAAAATCAACAAATTTGGGTATGGATTTGAACCATAGCTATTGAACCAATGTAAATAGGGTAGGTTGTGGAACATGAGGGGGTGTTATAGAACTGCAAAATTTTCTAAGTTTGGAAGAAGTGGAAAAATACAAAAGTAGTGAATTCCATAATTTTATAGAAGGTGACTAGAGCAACGAACCAAAGAACTAGAAATTACTAAGTAATCTTGGTCACATGTATTATCTAATCCAATAGAGAAATTATTCCACTTCTCCATTATTGATCTTCTGCAAGTGTCTGAAGTTGGCCTCTGGGGTTAAATGCACCTATAGGAAAATTCCAAAATTTGGGCCAATTTGACAAGTTTGAAGGACTGCTACTTCGTGCTGAGAAATCAGAATTGAGCATACTTATAGTCACTGAAAAGATTATCCAAAGGGGAAAATTTTTATAGTTTCAAATTCTAAATTGGTGATTCATATTTTTCCATGATTTGTTCAAAAAAGTGCATGTAACCATAATTTGGCAAAAACTGTCAATATGGATATTTTCCAAAATACATGAAAATTGATTTGTATTTTGTAAAAAATCTAACAAATGTGTTTATATAAACACTTTTGCATATTCAAAATCATATCAGTGACTATTAAGGGTCAATAGTGAGTATAGTGCAGTTCGAGATCTTGGTCTTGATGTGATCTTGGTTGGAACAAGAAGATCATCATCATGGATGATGCACGGGATCCTTATGAAGTTGAGGTAGATGCAATGGGAGAGAATATACAGATTGAGAATGCAAATATAGAATCCAAAGATAGGAGAAACCAAGTGACTCCCCTATACATTGTAGAAACCATGAGGATCCTAAGGGTCGAGCTGCAAAGTTGTAGAGCAAACAATGAGAGGATCCTTAGAGCTCAATAAGATCAAAATAAACTAAATGTAGCTATGCTTAAAAGTCTGATAGAAATTCAAAGGAAAATTAACTCTAGACATCATTCTAAAAATCATGAAAAGAGTGGTAGTAGCTCAAGGAGGAACTCTGACAAGAGGTCCCATAGTTCAAGAAAGATTTCTAGAGGCAGGTTATATACCCCAAAAATATCTTCTAGTGAGTCATTTGACTTTGAGGATTCCACTAAAAACTCAATATCTTCATATCATAGGAAGAAGAGGAATAGGTATTCAAAGAACATCATACGTGCATAATTTAGGAAGGAAAAACCTTCTACATTTGATGGTGAAATAAAATTTGGTCAAGAAGATGATGCTTGGATTCTTCAGATGAGGAAGTACTTCCATATCCAAGACTAATCTAGGAATATGAAGGAAAGAGTGGCCATATTCAATTTGAATGGAAGAGCATCTATATGGTGGGATCACCTTAGGCAAGTGAAGAAGATCAATTAAAGGAAGATTGTGTGGAAGCAATTCAAGAAATACTTCAAGCAAAAGTACCTCTCCGATAGGTACTATGATGGAAAAATTAAAGAATTCCATCATGAGCTAAAATTGGGCCAAATGACAATGGAAGAATATGGAAATAAAATCTTGGAGCTACTGAGATATGTGAAGTATAGTAGGGATAACAAAGTGAAAATTCAGCGTTTTCTAAGTGGGTTGTCCTAGTCCTACAAAGATAGAATTGAGTTTGATGGGCCTCAAAATCTAGATGAGAACATAAGGAAGGCCAAGTATTGTTATGATCCATAAAAAAAAATAAAAATATTTCCATAAAGAATGGAAGGAAAAGAAGAATGATAAGTTTGACCAAAGAAAGAAAGGGTTCAATCCTCCTCATTTTAGAAATCAACCAAGGAAACCACTAAAATTTGTGACAAATCTAGCTAGGATGATGGGGGACAAGCCAAAAGAACTAAGAGATCCACTTCAATGTTGGGGATGTGGAGAGGACCATTTTATTAGAAACTATCCACATCAGAAGGGGAGTGCAAAGCAAGTTCACAACATTCAATAAGTTGAAACTGTCGGTCAAGTGGAAAGGAATGTTGCTAGGATTTATGGTGCACTAGAGAACCTCCAAATAGATGATAAATCAACTATTGTTGAGGTTGAAGGTAAGATTTCTAAGCAATCTATTTCTATTTTGATTGACCCTAGATCTACTCATAGTTATATCGGTCCTAAAATGGTTGATATTTGTGTTTTTAAAAGAACCAAGCATAGTAAATCATGGTTGATCCAACTAGCCATAGGAACCAAGAGAAAAGTTAGTGAAATAGTGTATAAATTTACATTATAAATGGGTGGACTATCCACTTGTGCAAATCTGAATATTTTACCACTTGGTTCATATGACACTCTCCTTGGAATGGACTAGTTGGAAGAACACAAAGTTAAACTTGAGTGCATTGATGATGAAGGAAACCCAAGGTTTGTAAAAGGAATTCCAAAGGATATTTCTATTAGGCATGTTTCAGCCATGCAATTGCAAAAGTTCTATAGGAAAGGTTGTCAATTGTATGTAGCCCACATATTGGACAAAGCAGAAATTGAAATTTCGAGATTGGAGGACGGTCATGTGCTACAAGAATTCAAGGATGTTTTCCCTTATGAAGTGCCATCATTTCCTCCCAAGAGGGACATTTATTTCATAATTGATCTTGTGCCAAGAGCTGCACCAGTTTCCAAGGAACCTTACAAACTATGTAAACCAAAATTATTGGAGCTGAAAATGCAATTGAAAAAGTTATTGGAAAAGAAATACATAAGTCCAAGTGTGTCTGCATCAGGATCCCCTGTAATATTTGTGAAAAAGAAATATGTAAACATCATGCTATGGATTGATTACAGGCACCTGAATAAGGGGACAATGAAAAAAAGTACACAGTGCCTTGAATTGATGATCATTTTGACCAAATGAGAGAGGCAAAGGTATTTTCAAAGATTGACTTGAGGTCTGGTTACCATAAGGTAAGAATCAAAGAATAATATATTCACAAGATAGCCTTTAGAAAAAGGTATGGCCACTATGAATTTGTAGTGGTTCCCTTTGGTCTCACTAATTCACCAGCTACCTTCATGTGTCTCATGAATAGATTTTTCCACAAATATTTGGACAAGTTTGTTCTTATTTTTCTAGATGGCATTCTTATTTATTGTAAGAATGAAGAAGAGTGTGAAGAAAATTTGAGAATGGATTTGCAATTTCTAAGGGAGCATAAGTTGTATCCAAATCTAAGAAAATGTGACTTTTACAAGAATAAAATTCATTATTGTCACATTATTTCAAAGGAAGGAATATCAATGTATCCGAAAAATATTGAAGCCATTATGAATTTTCCAACTCCAAAGAATGTGATAGATGTGAGATCATTTATGGGTCTTGCAGGTTATTATTATAAGATTTGAGCATACATAGAGCTAGATGCAAAAGCTATAAATATATGGTGATTAAATCAAGCAATAATAGGTGTGGAATAATTAACATGAACCATTACATAGTAACCTTGAAGAGAATAAGAGACAATGATTGTATTATCAAAGTAATAAATTAATGAAAGGAGGTTACAATGTATAGGAGATAAATTAGAATTAGGTTAAGGATCAATTCTAGTTGTTCATGTTATCTAGAGAGTGCTATTCAGGATTAAATCAGAGCAGATAACCCTATTTAGCCATGCATGCACTCTTAAAATGAGCTTAACTGATTAAGGAACTCATTGATCACTCAGTTTAACTGAATAATGTATGTGGTTTCCTAAAATCGCTGAAACGAGGGAGCTACTAGACCAACTAGGGATATAATGAGTGTTTGGGGTAGTTGGGTGTCAGTTAGAACTTAGTTTAGTGGAGTAACTTAATTCTTAACTGATACACACTCCTATAAATCAGGAAAAAAAACTCAAATCATGGAATACGACCCGCAAATCAAGGAAGGCACCAAAAAAATAGGGTTTTAGTCTCATGGGTGATTCAAGAAGTGTTTTAGATGTGGCTGGACGCTTTAGACTCATCAAAACATGCTCTAGGAGGGCTATTTACTCTAACAACCCCCCCCCCCCCCCTCATAATCCTATCTAGGGAAAAAACTAAGAAAAAGAAATGAGTCCCGACAATTTTTAGCCATATTAGGTACTCATGCATAAAAAAATAGAAAGATTCTCTGTAAATTAGGAAAGAGGGAAAAAAACAGGGAGAAAACCCCCCTATAAAAGAGAATGTAGAAAGAATGTGAGAAGAAGGTTTTAAGAACCCTCCTCCATAACTTCTTTGACTCCCAAGGACGCTAGAAAAGGACTTGGTAAAAATATCTACAATCTACTCATAGGAAGGGAAAAACTGTAAATCTATGAACCCATCATGGAATAATCCTCTGATATATTGCATATGGATCTCTATGTTCTTGGTTTGTTGGCATTGAACAGGCTCTCTTGAAATCTGAATGGCTCCCTGGTTGTCACAAAAGATTATGGTAGGTCTGTGAAACTCTATTCCAAACTCAATGAGAATGTGTTGTAACCAAACGGCTTGTGTTGCAACGTTTACTGCTCCTCTGTACCTTGCTTTTGTTGTTGATAGAGAAATATTGGCTTGATTTTTACTTGAAAAACAAATAGGTCTTGATCCCAAACTAAATAAGTAACCAGAGGTGGACTTGCGGTCTATTCCATTGCCATCCCAATCAAAATCTGTGTATCCAACTAAGTCAAAATTGCAAGCAACAACATAGTGGATTCCATAATTATATGTTAGCTTTACAGAATGGAGTATTCTTTTGGTATCCTTAGATTGCGTTAAGGTGAAACCCATATCTGATTTGGTGATTTGGAGTCCAAGAAATAATTGTAACAATCCTAAGTCAGTCATGAAAAATCTGTCATGTAAGGCATATTTAAACCATGCAATGGAGGTAGTGGAGCTTCTAGTAATGAGGATATCATCCACATAGAGTACAATAAGTAAGATAGATCTGTGTTCTCGAATCATATACACATTTGGATCTAAATTACATCTTGATACATTTTTGGACAGAAGAAAAGAATCCATTTTTACATACCAAGCTCGAGGAGTTTGTTTTAGTCATGGAAATATTTCTTTAATTTACATACCAAAGATGAGTTTTGAATTTACCCCGGTGGCTTCTCCATGTAGATCTCTTCTTCAAGGTCCCCTTGGAGAAAGGAACTCTTCACATCCATGTGATGGATCTCCCATTTTTTTGTAGCTGTTATGGAAAAAACAAGTCGAAGTGAATCCATCTTTGCAATTGGAGCAAAAGTTACTATGTAGTCAATGTCATGTATCTGAGAATCCTTTGGCCAGCAATATTTCATTTTCTTGCTGATAAGTCCATTGGCTTCCATATTGGTTTTTTAGATCCAATTGCATTGAATCAATTTTCTCTCTTTTGGAAGAGGTACCAAATCCCAATTTTTGTTGTCCATGAGGGACTGATTCTTTTCATCCATGGAAATCTTCCAATGAGGATTGCCGGAGGCTTCACCATGGATTTGAGGATCATATGAGGCCATTATGTAGCAATGAATGGAAATCAATGTCTCTATGGATACAAGAGTGTGAGTAGCAACATAAAACTCATAATAGATTCTTCGAGTATCGGTAGGAATACCCACTAGTTCACTGACTGCTTTTAGTGTTTGTTTTTCCCAATGAGGCTGAATTATTGGATTTGAAATACTCTCTTTTGAAGAAATATCATAATCATATGTATGAGGATATGAAAAAGTATCTAAATAATGTCCTGAGTGTGTGATGGAAGGTATATTTTCAGATAGATAAGGTACAAACAAAACATCTTGAAGTTGCCCATCGTTTTTGTAAAATATTACCTTTTCCACATACCTTGATTGGAGTATTATTTACCATGAGTAATTCTTGGATAGAGTATGGCTTCAAGGTGGTGAACATGTCCTTGTATGAATCCATATGAATTGAATCTTCAGAAACTAGAATCCAAGAGGTTGATTTTGAAGTTGAAGTCGTTATGAGCGCATGTCTCCTTTTAGGAGGAGATCTTGACTTGCATACTTTGTCCTCATTTTATTCAAATAATTTATTAAAATTGAAATTTTATTCTTTGTGAGGTCCCTTTTTTCAATAAGGACATATTTGAAGCTCCTTCCCTTCTTTGTCATAAAATAACTTGGATTTTTTCTCCTTCTTGCCTTTGTATGAGGGCTTATGCTAAGTGGATTTCTTCTTGTCTTCATTTTCTGCAAGTGCATGAGCATTTGAGTACCTTTGTAGGCCCATCTGAGAAATATTATCCTACTCTTGAATAAAAGAGGTTGCAAATACATCCAGAGAAGGCATGGTGAAGGCTTCCCCAAGTGCTAATCTAGTAGAGTGAAATGAAGAGACAAAAGTGTTGAATTTAGGACTCAATTTAGAAAGATAGAAAGTACCATTTGAGTCTCTTATTTCAGGATGTTGCACATC
This sequence comes from Larix kaempferi, assembly GCA_027924585.1. Lineage (NCBI taxonomy): Eukaryota > Viridiplantae > Streptophyta > Pinopsida > Pinales > Pinaceae > Larix > Larix kaempferi. The sequence continues at coordinate 8,903,331 of BSBM01000146.1, forward strand.
TTGAGATGAAAGAGGATATATCTGAAATTTGAAAAGAACTCTTGTAAAAAATCGAACTCACTTGGTCTTAGATTCATTAACTCTACCTCTAAAACATGACCCCTCATCTCATATTGTGTACCGAATAATTTGGACAAAGAGGTCCATATTTCATTGGGGGTCTTCTTGTCTTGAATATGGTAGAGAAGTTTAGGAGATACAGAATAAATAGAATCCCATGTGCTTCATCCATTTGATTAAAATACTTGGATTTCTCAATAAGATACAATGGTTCCACCTCTTTTTCCATGGTCATTTGGTACAACCCCTTCTTTCTTAAGATGATCTCCACTCTTGGATTACATTCAAAATAATGGAAGGGTGTTAGTAGCAGATCATAAGGTAGATCCATGGCTGCAAAAAACCTTTTTTGATGCCTTCCAACTTTCTTTAATGGTTGCAACAAACTTTCTTCCTTGATGGAGCCAAAGGAGCCTTCTTGAAACTAAAAAAGTAGTGGTTTTAAAAACCTATTTTTAAAGGAAGCAAAGGGAATTTTTTGGTGGATGAAAAATCCTCCTTCATGGATGAAAAATCCTTGTTTGGTGGCTGCAAAATCCTCCTTAGTGGCTGCAAAATCCTGGCTGCGAAATCCCTTCTCAACTTGCAAAAAAGCTTGATAAACAATACTACCACACTAGCTAGTTTAGCACCCCGTAGCTTTGATAACATATAATATTTGAGCATACATAGATCTAGATGAAAAATCTAGAAAGATATGATGATTAAATCAAGCAAGAACAATTGTGCAATAATTATCATGAACCATTACACATTAACCTTGAAGAGAAGAAGAGACAATGATTTTATTATCAAAGTACTAAATTAATGAAAGGAGGTTACAATATATAGGAGAGCAATTCAAATTAGGTTAAGGATCAATTGGAATTGTTCATGCTATGAATAGAGGTTTCATGTATGTGGAGAGTGATACTCAGGCTCAACTGAGAGCATATAACCCTATTTATCCATGCATGCACTCTTAAACTAAATTTAATTGATTAAGGAACTCATTGATCACTCAGTTGAACTGAATAATGCATGTGGTTTCCTAAAATCACTCAAAAGAGGGAAATACTAGACCAACTAGGGCACTAATGAGTGTTTGGGGTAGTTGGGTGTCACTTAGGACTTGTTTTAGTGGAGTAACTTAAGTCTTAACTGAGACACACTCCTAAAATTAGGAAAAAAAACCCAAATCATGGAATGTGCCCCCCCAAATCAAGGAAGGCACCCAAAAACTAGGGTTTTGTCTCATGGGTGATTCAGGAGGTGTTTTTAGATGTAGTTGGACCCTTTAGAATCATCAACACATTCTCTAGGAGGGTTATTTACTCTAACAATTATAGGAGGTTCATTGAAGGATTCTCCAGGGTTGCATACCCAATCACTTATTTACAAAAGAAGGGAATGAAGTTTGAATGGACACATTAATGTGAAGATAGCTTCCAGCTGTTGAAGAAGCTTCTCACAAGTGATCCAATTCTGAAAAATTGTAGACCCAGAAAAATAATTTGTTGTGTGTATAGATGCATGTAAGCATGGACTTGGACGAGTTCTTATGCAAGAAAATCATGTGGCGTTTTATGAGTCTAGAAAAATGAAGGAGAATGAAACGAATTATGCCACAAATGATATGGAACATGCATCCATAATGCATGCTTTGAGTATGTGGAGGCACTATATAATGGGTAGAAATTTTGAATTGAGGATAGACCATTGTGTTCTAAAATATTTATTTGAGCAGCCAAAATTAAATGCCACGCAAGCTAGATGGCCAGAATTTTTATGTGAGTTTTATTTTGAGATAAAAAACATAAAAGGAAAAGAAAATAAAGTGGTTGATCTACTCATCAAGAAGATGCATGAAATGCATGTGAAAACCATTGCAACTTGCTAATCAGATTTAAGACAACATATTATTAATCATCTTGCTGAAGATGAATTATATGTGCAATTAAAGGATAAATTGCAGCAACAGAATTTAGAAAAGAGGTATGAAGGGTATCATTCAGAAGCGAATGGACTTCGTATTTATAAAAATAGAATTTATATTGAAAATATGGAAAACTTGAGGAGAATTATTATGGATGAAATCCATAAAATGCCATATTATGCTCACCCAGGATATCAGAAAACAATTGCTACAGCTAGGAAACAATATTTTTGGTTGGGAATGAAGAAAGATATTGTTGAGCATATATCAAGGTGTATGAAATGTCAGAAAGTGAAGGTTGAACATCAACACCCAGTAGGTTTGTTGCATCCTTTGTCAATTTCGAAATGGAAATGAGAAGTAATTTCCATGGATTTTATTATAGATTTGCCAATGATTGTGAAACAACATGATTCCATCATGGTTGTGGTGAATTAATTGTCAAAATCGATACATTTTATACCAATTAAATATACATATAAAATAGATGCCCATTGCAAATATTTTCATGAAGGAAATCTTTAGATTGCGTGGATTTCCAAAGGCAATCATTTAAGACAGGGATACCAAATTTACTTCAAATTTTTGGAAAAGTCTGTTCGCAAATTTGGGAACACAATTGAATTTTAGCATTGCCTACCATTGAGAAAACATAAAGAGTAAATCGGGTTCTTGAAGACATCCTTTGTATGTATGTGATGGAAAAGCAATCCAAGTGGGAATATTATCTACACTTGGTAGAGTTTACATATATCAATGGGAAGCAAGCTTCATTGGGCATGAGTCCATTTGAGGCCTTGTATGGAAGAAAGTATAGGACACCAGTGACATGGGATAATCCAGTAAACAAAATTGTACTTGGGCCAAAATTGCTTAAAGAGATGGAACATGAGGTTGCAAAAATTAGAAAAAAATTAAATATAGAACAAGATATAAAGAAAATCTATGCAGATAAGAATATAATGCATAGAGAATTAAATTTTGGGGATCATGTCTACCTTAGAGTGAGGCCAAGGAAGAGTTCCTTGAAGCTTGGAAGTTGTACCAAGTTTTCACCAAGATATTGTGGACCATTTGGAGTGCTTGAAAGGATAGGACCAGTTGCATATAGAATTTCATTTCCTGCTAACACTAGAGATCATAATATTTTTCATGTTTCTTTGCTTAAGAAATGTGTACATTATCCTAACCATGTGATTGATTGGGATGTGTTTCAGGTGGAACCCGAGGGAGAGTTGCAAACTAAGCCACTATCAATCCCAGACAGGAAGGTAACATTGCTTTGGAACCAATCCATCGTACAAGTAAAGGTGCAGTGTAATCACTTTGGTCGCAGTGAAGCTACGTGGGAGTTGGAGGATGCCATGAAAGAGGCATACCAATTTTGTTTGGATTTTGAGCAAACATCGAGGATGGATTTATTCCAAGGGGGAGGAGATTGTAATACCCCTAATTTTGACTTGGAATGTATTTAATCAAAATGATGTAAATGATGTAAAAATGCTAGTATGGATTCCTAATGCGAAGCTCAAGGCCAGGGCTCGACTAGTGAATGGATAGGCATGTATGATGTATATATTTTTATTTGGACCGTGTGGTTTACTTATCATGCCAATTAGAAATATATGTAAATATTATGCTAGAAAATAATAAAATGGTCCAAGATGGATTTGAAAGAGCACTAGAGGCACTATGACTCCACCAGAGGGGAAGAGGAAAGGGTCATATGGGAACCTAAATCCTATGTTTCCAAGTGTCAACCTTAGAACACAGCCAAAATTTTCCATGTTCCTTAAATGATCCAATTACCTTCTCTTGACTATTAAACCCAATCATTGAAACATATGTGAGGTTGGTGGGAAAAGCCACTTAATGCAGTTATTGAGGCATGGGGTTTGTGATAGTTATGTCAACTGTCAAGAGCTCTTTCTTCTATGGTCAGAAGCTATGTAAGTTTTTTTTCACCCTTACCTCATATCCCTTGAATTCAACACTCTTTTGATCATGCTCTCATGCAATATTCTACACTGCATATAGTTTTTCTATTATTGTTCATGTCCATTACCATACTGTGTTTAACCTAGAAACTCAAATTTGGAGACAAAGATGCATTTTTGGAAGGGAAATTTGATGGTTGTAGGTGAGCATGGAAGTTGGGAAAGCTAGGATCCCTTTCCCATTGAGTTATGGTACTTTTGGATGCTTGAGAATCCATGGATTAATATTATAGGAGGTTCTCCAATAGCATACAACAGGTTGGACTCTTACTGTACACAATGTAAGGGTTGGATTTTCTAAGGGAACTATGGATCAGTAAAGGGAAATTCTTTGCTTTTGTTGTATTCCATGGTTGGAAGGAGTGCCATGGTTGTGATGGATTAGTGAGACACCTGTAGAGATATGTTTAAGCTTTTTGGGTAAGCATAGAGAGCAGAGTTGGTTGCGCTCTAAGAGAGAGAATCCTGTAGAAGTTTCCTTCACCCTAGTGGCCTCATATCCTAGGTTGGGACTGGCCTCTCAGTAGGAAGAGTAAATGTTGTACAAAGTTCCCAAGGCACCCTTGATGCACCATGTCAGGTGTGAATAAATTTGTTGTTGTTGAACCCCCCGTGGGATTTAACATTCAGGAGGCATTTTTGCATCCCCGCTTCTATTAGCGAGAAAGTTTGTCATTGAGGCATACAAACTTCAAGGCATCAATAAATCTCTGATATTGAACCCAAAAAATGTGCTAAGGTCGATGGGAAAATACCATTGGAAGGTGGACCTTAATGAATTCCACATAATCCAATACGAGTATAAAATGATTGGTAGGACTATAGATAAGATATATCACTATCAAATATTTTTTATTTAGCAAAAGGAAAAGGACAACAAGGAAAATGACTTGGAAAGTATGAAACTCAGAAATGGAAAGTATATTTGAATTCATGATGTAGTAGTGATAGAAAATAAAAGGTTAAGGTTGGCTACATGAGCAGTGGAAATTGGGCCTTCGACATGAATGGATTTTTAGAGATTTGAAAGGAGGAAGGTGAATGAATATATCATAGCACAATTGCCTTCTTGAGAGTTTTCTTTTGGAAACAAATGGTATGACAAGTGTGATGAGCTTAGCTCCTTCAAGATTTCATTGAGACACGCTTTCTGAAAAGATTATGATCTTTGAAAATCACTTTTGCATAAAGTAGTATTTTTATTGTCCTCGAACCTGAAAAATACTTAGCACTGATATGCAATAAAACGTGAGATCTGCAATTCAAAAATAGTGCTCAATGAAACAAATTCAAGGAAAAATAAAACACATTTTTACCTATCGAAAGTGGCGCAGCTTAGACTATCTCCTTTTGTTGATGTCTCTTTTGAGTGATTCCAAAACCCAGATTAGATCTAATTACTGTAATTTTGTTTTCAGGGAGGATTTTTGTAACAAATAGAGACAAATTAAATTTTGAAAATTGAAGACAAAAATTGATTTAAGAATTTTGTTCAAATAGTCAACAATTCCCAATCATTCCTAAAAATATCTCATAGCCATTCCTTATATTTCTACTTTCTGATCTTCCATATCGCAACAAGGCGCAGGAAGAGAGCATACTTATTTGAAAAATAAAAACTGAAAAATAAAAGCATGGTTTTATTCTATTATTCTATCCTACCATATTCTACTTGGAAATATAAAAATTGTTTCAAGTGTATGCATATTTCCAATGTAACCACATACGTAACATGATTATAAACATATTCACACTTAAGTTTTAAAAATGTAATTTAAGGAAGAATGAAAGAATGATGTGACCTGATAACTACTTCGAACCATCTTTCAATAGAACTATGATATTCATGATTCTCTTCTTGGTTTAGATAACATTGCATCTCCTCTTTGGCCTCCTCGATCTCAAGTTCGAATGATTGCTCCACATTAGATATATGTGGCTCATGGAATGTTGGTTCTTCTTTCACTTCTGGAGAGGTGGATAAGTTTTTTACTATTGTCAAGATGTTCTCTTCCCGAGAAGAATAAATCCCAGTTGCTGCTAGGATTTGAGAGAGTTCTTCCAAACTTATGTTCATCCTTTAATCCATCTTGTTGGTACTTATGTCTTCATAAATGGATTAGTAGAAGGAGGGGGGTTCTTACAGCACCCAAAAATTAACTACAATCTGAATTTAAAGCTAAATGAATTAAACTAGATGCATAAATAAAACCACTCTTGCAGAAAAGAAATAACACACACTTGCAAAAATGGAAATCATGCCACTCTTAAAAGAAAATTCAATCAAATTAAAAACAATCATGCATCCTACATGCCTTGACTCTTACGAGGCCGAGCCCATTACATTTTGTTGAAGGATGCGTAGCTCTTCACTACGTCTTACCGCCTAGACACCCTAGAATCAGGAACACATTTACCATGCTCTACTTTAACAGTGCATCTACAAAACAATGTCAGATGTACTTTTTCACCATTGATAACTTCCCCGGCAACGACGCCAAAATGTTGGGAAGATTAATCGTCTAATTAAATAAACAAATGAAACTAACAGAACATAAATTGTAAACCCGAGGAATTCTTTTATTTCAAATCTATCGTGCAATATCTATGCAAGCACAACTTCTACCTGACACTATTGATCTATTGGCATGAAATTGAAACTCATTGTAAACTATATCACACCTTCTTGAAAAGAAATCAAACCCCAAACATATTCATAAAACCACACTGTAAATCTAATCACACTTCAAACATTGCTATAAAAATCAACTCTTACAAAGCAAGATATAATTACAAAAATCTGAAAGAAGTGCTATGTTGGCCAACGATCTATCAAAAAAAATTAACATGAATAACAACATCGATAAATCTAACAATGAATGAAGCAAGAACTAAATAATAAACAAATTCACACAATAACCCACTTACAATCAATGCTACCAGCATCTGCTAAGGGAAGGCCCTTCCTTTACTGAGTAGAGTTGGATCTCCACAATGAATGTCTACAACTCCAGAATTAAGAAACTACGAGCATGCATTATCAAAATTAAATTATTACAACAGAGTTTGGATCAGATTATACAGAATATAATTGCTTGCTCTCCTTCCCCTCCCTTTTACATGAGATTGATTACATATATATACATAAAATGTTAGGAACCCATGTATTTACTTTGTTAATATGTTGTTGTTAGACGCATATGCTTTGTAAGTTGTCCCGTAGTATTTGTTGATCAATAGTTTGTGTTATTGTTGTTGGCACATATGCTTTGTAAGTCGCCCGTAGTATTGTTGATCCATAGTTTGTAACGGCCCATGGTTTCGACCCATAGTATTGGCGCCTAGAATTAGTATATAAGTGTGTGTTGAGACCTATGAAGGCACCGTGAAGTTATTTGTATTGAGCTTGCTCAAAGGAGGTTGCCCCCTCGAAGTGGCTTGTGATCAATATAAAAGTGATTCTGAGTTCTGTCATTTCTGCTATTTCGCATATTTGTATTAATTAATTGTTGCAGGTGCCTCTCATCTGGTATCAGAGCACTTTCTTGGGCTCGCTGGGTGAAATTTCTGCGAATTTTTTTTTTTCGCATCTGTTGCAGGTTCGGATTTGGGAATAATCCCTATCCGCTGAACTGTGGGAAGTACTTGGGCATAAGCCCTAAAACTCATTGTGAGGAGTACCACAGGAACCCCGAAGTAGCTGCCCCATTGAGAGGACCTGCCAGCGAAAAGGGCAACGACCCCTACCTGATTGACTAGTTCCCACCCGTGAGGTAAACCAAGAGCTGTCGTTTGTGGCAAAGCGGTTATCAGTTTTACCTGAGCCGTGGAGTGAGGGGTACTGCCCCAATACGCAAGCCGTCAGATAGCATTGGTGGTCGAGTGAAGCCCTTGAACTGTTAGGAAGCCGCACATACCTGGGGTCCATATCTAATTTCAGCTGAACTGTCGTCGATCGTTGCTGCATCGTTTTACATCTAGTCGTTCAGATCCATTTTGTAAGCCATTCCAGATCCATCCATTTTCAATCCATTCGGCGTCGTTTCAGATCCCTTTCGAGCCGTAGCCACTCCAGTCTGGAAAAAAAAAAACAAAAAACAAAAAAACAGTTTTTTCTCCATATCTCCCTTGTAAAAAAAAAAAAACCAGTTTTTTCTCCATATCTCGTTTTCACTCTGTTTCCCTTGAAATTTTTGGGGAACCCCTGTCATCCCATTCTGCATATTTCATTCCTGAGGACCCTATCCACAATTCCCCCAAAGCCCAAAATCCCACATTTGTCTATTTTTAGGGTTTGCCATAACTTCCTCAGATTTCACCCAATCACCCTCAAATTTTACCACAGAGTTCATTTCTGAATTCTGCTTCTTTGTTCCCCTCTGCCAAATTTTCCCATTCTTTCACTCCGCTTCTGGAATCCTCATTTTTGTTTCCCTGTCTATTCAATAGTGTCCAAAACCTAGTCAAACCCCAATTACCCTTCAGATTTTTTCCCTAGTCCATATTTTCCCTTACTGAAGTAGTTTTTGTTTTTGTTTTCCTACCCAGTCAACCGAATAAAAAAAATAAAAAAATAAAAAAAAATAAAAAAATAAAAAAAATAAAAAAATAAAAAAATCCTGGTTATGGTTGTCACCCGTGCAGGAGCAAAAACCATGGAGGAAGCACTTGCATCCATCCAAGCCAAACTCCAGGATTTGGATGAAAAATTTCTCGGCCTCCATCTTGAACATTCAGCTATGAACAACAAACGGCAGTCCGAGTCTTCATCAGACAATGGGTTCTCCTCTCCCAGCAAATTTCGTGGTCCAAAGCTTGATTTTCCTCGCTTCAATGGTACTGATCCAACTGGATGGATCTATCGTGCAGAACAGTATTTCAGTCTGCATAATACTTTTGATGTCAACAAAGTTCTGCTGGCATCCTTTCACTTGGAACAGGAAGCTCTTCAATGGTACCGTTGGTACATCAAGGCTCATCCAGAGCCCAAATGGCCAGAATTTTTCCAGCTCCTTTTGCAACGATTTGGTCCTAGTGCTTTTGATGACTTCACAGGAGCCCTCACTAAACTTCGCCAAATTGGCAGGGTGAGAGAGTATCAAACCGAATTTGAGAATCTAGCCAACCACACCGAAGGATTGTCTGATGACTTTTACCGGAGTTGTTTTATCAGTGGTCTAAAGGATGCCATCCGCTCTGAGGTCAAAATGTTCTGTCCCAACACAATGATGGAAGCCCTAGGGTTGGCTAAGTTGGCAGAAGAAAAGATTGCAGCCCAACAACGCTCCAAGCCCACTTTTGTTCCCTTCCGAAATATGGGTTCTCAGCAACCACCTATACCGCAGGCTCCTCGACCGACTCCTATCAAGCGTTAGTCTGAAACAGAGATGCAAGCATGCAGAGAAAAGGGGATTTGCTATAATTGTGATGAGAAATTCACTCGGGGACATAGATGTGTTCAACAAAATCTCTATCTCTTGGATGTGCAGTCTCCTCCTGCCTCTGAAATTGGTGACGAAGATCCAGAAACACTAGATGCTCCGGTCGACATTCAGGAACCGCCTATTGACCCTCCGTCTCAGGATGACCAGCCAGAGATATCTCTCCATGCTTTAGCTGGAATCACCACCCCCCAAACAATGCGGGTCAGGGGTTACTTCAAGAAGCTTCCTCTTACAATACTCATTGATTCTGGTAGCACTCATAATTTCATTGACCCTTGGATCACCAAACAAGTTGATTGTTTTATCCATCCTTGCTCCAACTTTGAAGTCATGGTTGCCAATGGGGGCACCTTACCTTGTAAAGGGAAGTGTCGAAATGTGCGTATCTCTATGGGAGATTATACCTTGCGCTCTGACATGTTTGCCTTTCCCTTAGGCGGATGTGATGTGGTTTTGGGTGCTCAATGGCTACGCACACTTGGCCCTATCTTATGGAATTTTGCTGAACTTTGGATGCAGTTTTCCTTCAATGGACAAAAACACACATTGATAGGATTACAACCAGGTTCTCTCAGCATCATCAGTTCACATCGCATGGAAAAACTCCTCAAGAAGAATTCACATGGTGTCATCGCTCAGATCCATTCCATCCAGATGCAACCATCAGCGGTTTCCACTAGTCCTTTGGATCTACAACAAATTCTGGATCGATATACAAGTGTCTTTGCTGAACCAGTGGGATTGCCACCTTCCAGGCCAGAAGAACATCGTATTCAGCTCCTTCCGGGCAGCGTCCCTCCCAACATCAGGCCCTATCGCTACCCATTTCACCAAAAATGGAGATTGAAATTCTCGTTCGGGACTTATTGAAGCAAGGTATTATTTGCCCAAGCACTAGTTCCTTTTCTTCTCTAGTTATTCTTGTCCACAAAAAAGATGGGTCATGGCGCCTCTGCATTGACTTCCGAGCACTTAATCACCTCACCATCAAGGAAAAGTTTCCAATTCCTGTTGTTGATGAGCTTCTTGATGAGCTTCATGGGGCTCACTTTTTCTCCAAGTTGGATCTTTGTTCTGGGTATCATCAAATTCGGGTTCATGAGGATGATATTCCTAAAACAGCTTTCCGCACACATGATGGCCATTATGATTTTTTGGTCATGCCCTTTGGCCTCACTAATGCTCCTTCCACATTCCAGGCCTTAATGAATAAAATATTTCGAGCCTACTTGCAGAAATTCATTCTGGTATTCTTTGATGATATCCTCATCTACAGTAAAACATGGGATGAACATCTCCAGCATCTGGATCTTGTCATGCAACTTTTCTCTGACCATCATCTCCATGCCAAGCAGTCTAAATGTGTTTTTGGACAGAAGGAAGTTGAGTATCTTGGGCACATTATCTCAGCACAAGGGGTTCACGTGGATCCTGCCAAAATCGATGCCATGAACAATTGGCCGCATCCTCAGACACTCAAGAGCCTTCGTGGTTTTTTGGGATTGACTGGCTACTACCACAAGTTTGTCAAGGATTATGGGAAGATTGCAGCTCCATTAACTGCTCTATTAAAAAATGATGCTTTTACATGGACACCTGCTGCTCAGTGTGCATTTGACAAACTAAAACAAGCTATGTGTACTACACCTGTGCTAGCTATGCCCGATTTTTCTAAGCCCTTCACTATTGAGAGTGATGCTTGCGGCAATGGACTTGGTGCTGTTCTCCTTCAAGATGAACACCCCATTGCGTTCACCAGCAAAGCCCTTTCAGGTAAGAATTTAGCTGCCTCTACCTATGAGAAGGAAATGATGGCTATTTTGCATGCAGTATAGAAGTGGCGGCCATACCTATTAGGGAATCATTTCTGCATCAAGACTGATCACCAGAGTCTGAAATATTTCTTGGACCAGCATGTCTCCTCCCCGGCACAACAGAAATGGGTTAGCAAACTCATGGGTTATGACTATGAGATCACTTACAAGAAGGGTAAAGACAATATTGTGGCAGATGCTCTTTCTCGCACATTTGATGCCCAAGGTTCTCTTTCAGCTATTTCTATGCCTTTTCCAAATTGGTTGCAATCTGTTCAACAAGGTTATGTCAATGACTCTTCCTTATCTCAAATAATCCAACGTTTGACCAACAACCCTTCTGATGTACCACATTACTCTTTGGATGGTGCTTCTCTACGATACAAGGGTCATCCGGTGCTTCCCCAGAGCACAGATCATCAATAGGATGTCTTCTATGAACTCCATGCTTCTCCATCGGCAGGGCACTCTGGGTTCCTCAAAATGTATGAACATGCATGGCGTAACTTCTTTTGGCACGGCATGAAAAGGACAATTCAATAGATGGTGGCCGAATGTGATACCTGCCAGCGCAATAAGGGTGAAACAACACTCCTTCCAGGATTGCTTGAACCCTTGCCCATACCTACACGGATTTGGACAAATATTTCTATGGATTTCATTGAAGGGCTCCCTAAATCTGGCGGGAAGACAGTGATTCTCGTTGTGCTTGATCGCCTCTCCAAATATAGTCATTTTTGTGCGCTCAACCACCCCTATACAGCCTCCTCCGTCGCTCAAATTTTTCTGGACCAGATCTTTCGTCTTCATGCCATCCCTTCTTCCATTGTCTCGGATCGTGATGCGACTTTCACCAGTCATTTTTGGATAGAACTATTTCGCCACACTGGCACCAAATTGAAGATGAGTTCAAGGTATCACCCACAAATAGATGGTCAGACTGAAATTGTCAATAAATGCTTGGAAACTTATCTTCGTTGCTTCACCTCGGAACAACAACATCAGTGGGAAAAGTGGTTCCCTCTCGCTGAATGGTGGTACAATACCTCTTCCCACACTACCTCTAAAATGACCCCATATGAAGCAGTCTATGGTCAGGCACCTCCAGCTCTTCTTCCATACACCCCCACCAGTTCACCATTTCAGGAAGTTCACACGGTCCTTCGAAACCGCGATCAGATTCTTCGCATTTTGCGGGACAATCTTCACATGGCAAGAAATCGCATGAAGCAACAAGCTGATCAGCACCGTTCAGAGTGCACTTTTCACGTCGGCGATATGATTTTTCTTCGTCTCTAGGTGTACAAACAATCCTCCTTGAAACTCAAAGGGCGTCATAAGCTCTCTCCAAAGTTCTATGGGCCATATCGGATTCTTCAGAATATTGGGTCCGTTGCTTATAAATTGGAACTTCCTCCTTCTTCCCGCATGCATCCAGTCTTTCATGTCTCTTGTCTGAAGAAAGTTCTTGGCACCAACATCAGCGGAAAAACGATTTTACCCGAACTGGATAATGAAAGATCCATCCTTTTGGAGCCAGAGGCCATCCTCAATCGGCGCACGCGTCAGCTTCGCTCTCGCTCTATCACAGAGGTCTTAATTCAGTGGCACGGCATGCAACCAAAGGATGCTACATGGGAACCACTCCTTCAGATTTAACAACAATTTCCACATCTAAATCTTTGAGGACAAAGCTTTTTTTAAGGGGGAGGGGATGTTAGGAACCCATGTATTTACTTTGTTAATATGTTGTTGTTGGACGCATATGCTTTGTAAGTCGTCCCGTAGTATTTGTTGATCAATAGTTTGTGTTATTGTTGTTGGCGCGTATGCTTTGTAAGTATCCTGTAGTATTTTTGATCCATAGTTTGTAACGACCCATTGTTTCGACCCATAGTATTGGCGCCTAGAATTAGTATATAAGTGTGTGTTGAGACCTATGAAGGCACCGTGAATTTATTTGTATTGAGCTTGCTCAAAGGAGGTTGCCCCCTCAAAGTGGCCTATGATCAATATAAAAGTGATTCTGAGTTCTGTCATTTCTGCTATTTCGCATATTCGTATTAATTAATTGTTGCAGGCGCCTCTCATAAAAATACTTCATGCGGATGAGGAACTGAATTCCCAACTTAGAATCTGTTTTAACAAATTTGCTAAATTGAAACATCGACTGCAACAGTAAATCTGGAAAAATCCCCTTTAAAGAACCACTCGTATCTCTCAAACCGTGGCTTGTTTGGCCAATCTACTTGGGGCCCAAGTAATTGAGGTTGTTCTGCACAAAACCCATGTCCCAGATTTTCGAGATCCTTCTTCATCTGCCCAAAAATTGCAACGCCAATCAATGTGTTCTTATTTGGCACGCGTTTTTTGTTGGGACCGTTTGATCATGAGCTGGAGGCTGCCATGTTGGACATGGGTACGAATTCAATATCACAAATCTATGCCATCAAACCTAAGAACACAACCATGTTGTATATTTCCATGTGGACGTGTGCTAGCATGCCAACTTTGGAGGCTTGAACCATGAGTGATGCTGCTGCTAATATGAAAAATCACTTCACAAACCATCATGAGTAAAATTATGCATAATAGTCTTCAATTCATCAAAAATAAAGGAAAATAATCATTATTAACCACTAAAGCATCAATGGGAGTAATATGGTATTTTACGAGCAGTTACAACAATTGGATGGGAAATGGAATGATAAATGAGTAATAATAGGAAGAAGAGGGATGAAATAGGTGTCGATAAGTGATGAAAATAGGGACAAATCCGTGACCCAACAATTAGATTTATAGAAAAATAATCATTGCTAAACTGTAGTGGCAACCAAGACCACATTCTGGTCATATATTTCTATAGAATAAATTTATAATTAGAGAATAGATTTTAACCTAGACTAGAATACTTATTAGGTTATATTTATAGAAAAATTATCATTGTTAGACTTTAGTTGAAACTGAGCGCACATTCCGGTTGGAGATTGCTATTCCAAAAGTGGGTGAGTCTAATTGGGTCTTTCCAATGGGAAATCCTCCCTTATTGTTGATCAAAGTCATTTTGTCTTGTTAACAAGATCCTCTTAGCATCCTCAAGTTGATGGGTAAATTGAGATTGTGAATAAATGCCTAAAATAGTTTCTTCATTGCTTTGCATATGATAAAAAAACACAATGATTTAAGTGGTTTAGGATTAGAAGAATGGTGGTACAACACATATTTCCATACTTCATAAAAAAATTCCATCATTTATGTCACTTTATGTGTATCAACCTCCTTCCATCACATCATCCTTCAAAGAGAAAGCTAAGGTTAAGTAGTGGAGGATCATATAGATCATCAACAAGAGGTTCTCCAACTATTTAAAGATAACTTGTCTACAACACAAAATAGGATTAAACAAAAATCATATCAACATCATATTTAAAGGAAAATTGAAGTGAGAAATTATGTGTTTTTTACGCTACAACCATACAAAAAGATGTCCCTCAAGAAGGACAATAAATTAGCACCCAAGTATTATGGTATCTATAATTTTTTGTATAGGATTGAATGTATGGATTACAAATTGGAGTTAGCTCCATGTTCACATGTACATCAATTCCTCCATGTTTCTTGTCTAAAAAGGGTATTTGGTGATAAGATCCCAAACCAGAATATTTTACTAGATATTGATGAAAAAGGGAAATTGATAATATAACTTGAAACAATGCTTGCCACTAGGATCAAGAAATTGATCAATTAAGCAGTTACTGAGTACCTCATCAAGTGGAAGAACTTTCCAAAATAAGAGGCAACATGGGAAGTTGGATTATTCATGTAGAAACATGTAGAGTTAATCAAGTGTTGAGGGAAAAACTTGTTTGATGGGGAGGGGCATTTGTATTTTAATACCTATAAATTGTGACATTACATTTCTATTATTATATTAGTATTGTCTTTATTGATCAATTAGGACCTTGATTAATTGTATGTTTAGAAAGAATTGTAATTGTACCCTTTTCTCCTATATATATGGGCACTTGCACGAAGTTGAGGGGCCTTTTTGATGCAATTGTAGTTCTGCAAAAAAAATGTGTACGTGTTCCTTGATGCTAGCACTAGAGGATCCCAATCCTGACAGGTCAATTAACACATGGGTTGGGAAGACAAAAACATGCATGTGTTTTGTAATTACAAAATTTTCATGCATTTTGCAGTTACAAAACGTGCGTACATTTTGTGGTTACAAAACGTGCACACATTTTGCAATTACAAAATGCACATGTATTTTGAAATTACAAAATGTGCACATGTTCTATAGAACATCTTATATACCCCTACATTTCCATCCATCCCTCTCTCTCTCCCCCAACTCTCTCCCCCCCTCTCCCTCTCTCGTTGAATCCTTCCTCCCTTTATCTATCCTCAATAACTCACTCTCCATATCCCTCCATCCCTAACCATCTCTCTCTCTCTATCTCTCTCTCTCTCTCACACACACACACACACAAACACACACACACACACACACCCCTCTACTCCCCCACCTACCCATAACCCCAACCCTCCACTCTCTCTCTCACAACCCCCTAACACCCCACTCTCTCTCTCTCTCTCTCTCTCTCTCACACACACACACACACACACACACACACACACACACACACACACATACACACACACGCACTCACACGCATACACCCCCCTACCACTAATCGCTCTCTCTGTCTGTCTCTCTCTCTCTCTCTCTCTCACACACACACACACACAGAGACTCACTCACACGCATACACCCCCCTACCACTAATCTCTCTCTCTCTCAAACAGACACACACACACACAGAATCACTCACATGCATACACCCCCTACCACTAATCTCTCTCTCTCTCTCTCTCTCTCTCTCTCTCAAACCCTTACTAACCCCCTCTCTCACTCGTTCATCGCCTACTCTTCATCCTACCTCTAATACCCCCTCCTCTCTCTCTCTCTAACCCTAACTAACCCATTCTCTTTCTCTCTCTCTCTACCCTACTCCACCTACACCTAACCCCCACACCCCTCTCTCTCCCCCATCCCCCTAATACCCTACCTATCTAACACAAACTCTCACTACTCCTAACCTCCCCCCTCTCTCCTTGACCCCATCCATTCTCTCCTTAACCATAAACACACCTTAAGCATCTCTCTCTCTATCTCTCCTAATATCCCTCCCCCTACCACTTACCACCCTCTCTCTCTCTCTAACCCCCTCTCTCTCTATCTCTCCTAAACCCCCTCCCATACCACTTACCTTTCTCTCTCTCTCATCCTCCACCTATCCCTAAACCCTACACTTATATCTCTACCCCAACCCCCTAACGCTACCCCTCTCTCTCTCACACATCCCTCTAATCCTCCACCTATCCCTAACCCCCACCTCTCTCTCTCTCTCTCTCTCTCTCTCTCTTTGACCCTTACTAAATCCCTCTCTCTCTCTCACCCCCTACATTTAAATGAAACCTGCTTGCATTCCTTACAACCTATATCAAGCCTCATCATGTGTTATGGTTTCATGCCTCTTCATATGTGTCTGCTTCAAAGTTTACTTCAGCTTAGCCAAATCTGTGCTATGGAATATGGTAAACCATATCTAATTGGAAATTTCATCCATTTTCTCATTATGCATGTGTTTTACCACTCATTACAGTATGCTACACATAATCATTTTTTATGAAATTTTAGACCTGTATAGCATGTTTTCTACAAATTCCAAATAATATTTAGTTTTTTTAGAAATATGTTTTTCTATTTTTCTTGTGCCATTACTCCTTAATACAAAAACACATTGTTATTGTTTTCTCTGGATAGCTTTTTCATTTCTCAAGCATTTAAAAAGAAATGTGTGTTGCACTACTAGACACTGCCCTCTACATGTTATTAAAAAACCATTTCATGATCATTGCAACAAGACATTCAAAAGTTCCACACACACTTTGCGTATTGTTTTCGTGCTAGTACTATTTGTTCTCTATATGTGTACCGGTTTTTGTAGGTTGATTCCATCATTTAGGCACTCAAAGGATACACCCACAGATACATATGCATTATCATCCCTTGTCCCCACCCCCCCTTGCACCCCAAAAAAAGTACATGTTAGAAAAAATCAAACTTGACATAGTTATGAACGTTTTCAATAGATAATTATATATTTGGAAATGTGATTCAATTTCCTACATTTCATATTTTTTACTCAAACCAAGATTCAATGTGTATGTATCTCAAAATATCCATGTAAGTTAAGGGATGCCTGTTTTTTTTTTTTAATTTTGTATTGCATTTGACCCATCAAAAGAGACCCTCATTAGCTTGCACCAACCCACATATATACAAAAAATACCTAGTTTGGGATGATCTCATATTTCCTTGTGTATTTTTTACATTGTAAAAGGAGGTTAGCCCCTTGAATAGGCTTCTCATTCATCTTTTTACTTCATTTTTAAGGTGTTAGATTACTATCTCTTTCTTATTTTATGTTTTTTGGGGAATTTAGTGCATACCAGATTGAAAAAATTCTAAAGGAAGATCAGCATGATATATGAAACACACTCGTAGGGATCTCAAAAATAATTCTAAGGGAATGGTAAAACAAATGACAATAATTGCATCATCAAAGAAACCATCCCAACAATAAAGTGCATTAAACATATGTATTTATTGAATTTTTTCTTTGTATATAGATAGTTTAATTATCACATGAAATATTAGTGTTCAATTGTTTTGTTTTTGCAAAAAGGAAAACAAAATGGAACCCACTCAGCACATAATATGGGATGACAAGGAAAAGAAGGGTGGATTGTAGTGTTTGTAAGTAGTTAATGCATTTTCTTATTAAAATTTCATATTTTTTGTGATGTATATATTTTAGTTGATTTAGAATCATCCATGGATGTTTTCTAACAAGTTCTAACATACAAATAAGGGTTATCCAAACATTTTTTTGATATTGGAATACACATGGGTTGTGAGTATATGTTGGAATATCAAGGGTCAATTAAAAATTTAGTAGTACCTATAACGGTTGTTTTACTTCCTTTATTTTATAATTAACTAAACAACATGAAACCTTTAATTATATCTCTGCTTTATCATGGCGTATAAAACTCACAAGAAACAAAGTATGGAGTTTCTCCACCATAATATATCTTAATATATCTTGAGAGGTGGCATGAGGAATTTCTTCAAAGGAATACATAATGTTTATGAAGTACACATTTCTATGATACACCTTTTTATTTATGTAATCATGTATATTATATCACAAATGAAGATAGAACATCATACTCTTTTGTATGTTTGTAGATTTAACATGAAGAGGTTGAATGTGAAGTTAAATACAATAAACAAAACATTCCAAATAACCGAAGTACAATACACCATGCAAGTGATAAAAATATGAGGCATGTAGGCAGCTCAAGCAAAAAATGATGATCGCCTAAATTGAATGTTACATAAATTCTATATTTTGAAATGTGTGTCTATTAAAATCACGTGTATTGTCCAATGTGGACATATTGCCCCAATTTGATGTTGACATGTCATTAATAACTATATCAATTATTTATTGACATTTTGAATATAGTGGACCTTTATGTTGTCCAATTTTGTATAATGAAGAGCCTCTTATTCATAATAATAAAATGAATTTTCTATTTTGTTGCATTATCATATGTCATAAAATGTTAGACTAATGATTAGATATATGGATTCTTTACATTGTTACAATCCATAGAGGTGTAATCACTTGATATATTTGTTTAAATGATACAACACATTAATGCAAGGGTTATATCTAAATGTAATAATAAAAATATAAAAATCAATATTATTACAAAAATATTTGGTGTTTGATGATTAATTGACTTTTTGTATAAAAAATTAGAAGAACTTTGCATTTACATACCGAGAACATGGAACAATTAAGCACTGCAACATATTTCTTAATGGTATTCATTTGAACTATACGATACGGTCTATCATATTTATGCATTAATGTAGTTTATACATCATTTACGCACCAGTGCTTCCTAATCCCAAATTGATGATGTTGGTGATTACCATCGAGTGAGACTAACTTTGGTTTATTAGATCTATAAATTTAAAGCTAGGCAATCTTGGAAAAATCACTTTTCACCCTCTACACTATTTGTAATTTTGTCTAGGCATTTTAGGCCTTGATAAACATGGCTCTTATGAAGCTCATGAGAATTTTTGACAACAATAAAAATATAGCTTGATCTTCTAACTTGGGGTTAAGGATATTTTGTAGTAATTCAACTTCCATTTATTCTTTATCTCCATGAGGCTCCACATTTTCCTTTTAAACTTAGTTATGATAGTTATTTTAACAATATTGATATCTTAGAGGGTTACCTCCTTCATTATTCCAAAATGGTTTAACCAAAACATTGCATCTCTAGTATAGCTTATCTTGAGCCTTGAACAACTTTTACTAATGTCTAAAATAGTGATAAGAAACATTTCATCCTTCATGTTAACTAAATTGTTCTTCTACATTAATTACTTGCTCATAGTGTTGATCTCAACAGGAGGAATCCTAAAGTTTAAAAGGAGGATAGGATAAGGGGAATTACACTTAATTTAAAGGTTCCAATTTAACTTAAGTTACATGATGTCAACTAGTTCTAAGCTAAGGATGAAAATAAACAATTATTAACTTTGTTTTATTTGTATTTACATACACAATTCTTAGTTAGTATATAATTTTTTTTACAATTTTAAGTTTCTTATCAATGTCAAAGGAGAACCACATGAGAACCTTATTAAAATAAAAATAGCATCTGTATAAAGAAAGATGATATGTAATGGCTAATCCTATCAATATGATGATATGTAATGGCTAATTCTATCAATATCATGCTTACAGAACCTACTTTCACCAAGAAGCCATCTAAATTCTTAATAAAATACCAAAACAATAGTTGATATAGAGTCCAACCTTGCTTAAACCCAATACTACACATTTCCTTTGACTAACCTTGTCATTTCAAAAAATGGCAATGACCCTAATAATAAGGCCATATTATTGCAACGCTCAAGCCAAAAGGAATCCAAATATTGTCTAGCCTCCCTAGAGGTTCTTTCTATCGATCATGTGAGCAGTTTTTACATCAACAATTTAACAAAGGATAATTTGCACAATCTTCAACAATAATCTTAAGAGTAATTAAGTGGCCTAAAACTCAATAGATAACTTTTAAAATGGCACATCTTTTAACTTTCTTCTTATACCATTCAAACAATGAGGTAAAAAAATTATCCAATATTAAGTCATACTACTTACATTGAAAGGAACTTACCATAATAATTCTATAATTTAAATTTTAACTTTTATCTATATTTTTTAAAATAGAAAAATTTAAAAAAAAATATTTAAAAAAATTAATTTTTTTTTTAAAACCAAATTAAATTAAGAAAATTATAAATTTAAAAAATACAAATAAGATACAGATAACCAAATTGTTAAGATAGATGGAGAAACATCCTTCTCGTAGAATATTAAAAATATTACAAACATAGATCCATCTTAAACCCGTATCTATCAAGTACTGAGTGTAGAATTTTCTGCACTTTACTGTTTGCTGGTTTATGTCAACATTTTGTGGTTTTCACTTACAACCGGTTATGCATTGGTTGTAGGTTACTTAAAAAATTTACTATAACAATTAAACACACAGTAAAATGTTTCTAACAGGCTGGAAAATACATTTCAACATTCACACATGAAAATGATAGACTCAGAAAATTTTGACCAAAATCAAGCCCTGGAAAAAAACCCCACGGGGAAAACCAGTAAGAGAGAGAGAGAGATTTTTATTATCTTTAGAAAAATATTCAGAACAGAAATACAGTGAAAAAAATGCAACTTATCTCCACCATAAATTTCATCTCGAAATTTCTTGATAACCGTGCCCAGCTTATCCTCGATTTCTGTGCAGAAATTTAATGTTGTCCGTACAGCAGTACGACCCTCGTTTTCTGTGCCAAAAATATTCTCGAAAACTGTGCAGTTGTTATCTCGATTTCTGTGCCAAAATGTTTGCCTCGGTTTCTGTGCAAATCTGCCCTCGATTTTTGTGCACAACAGTGCCTCGAAATCTATGCAAACAGTGTCTCGATTTCTGTGTAAACAGTATCTCGATTTCTGTGCACAAACAGTGCCTCGAAATCCATGCCCAAAAAAACTGTACTGTACGGAATCCATACTGTACGGAATCCGTACACCTCGATTTCTATGCCTGCAATAAATGCAGTCCGTACACTCCTTGATTTCTATGCCTGCAATTAATGGCTGAACTTGCCTTGGGAATCATGCCAATGGAAATAACTCCAAACCCTTGCCTCGATTTTTGTGCCCTTCTTCTCTGCTCTCTCTTCTCACTTTCCAAAAAGTAAAAGTGAGTCTCTTTGCCTCCCTCAATCCTTTTTTATCAAACCCTAGGTGAGTTCTAATCCAATGGTCAAGATTAAATCTAATCTAATGGTTGAGATTGAATGAGAGTGAAAATACCTTTTATTTAAATCTCATAAATAAAATTCACTCACCCACTTAAATTTATCAAAAAGTGACTTCACTTTATAAAGTCTCATTAAGTGACATTTAATGTTGAGGGTCGCCTTTTTCCCCCTTCTAAGTGACTTAGGCAAAAGTCACTAGGGGTACACTTCCCTAGGTACAAAACTAACACTCCCTCTTAACGAGGAAGGTGTTCCGCACCACTCCCAACTTATCTCTGAAGAAGACAAACTTCCCCCTCCCCAAAGACTTTGTGAGGACATCTGCAACCTGCTCAGCAGTGGATATATACTGTAGCTCAACTGCCCCTCTCTGAACGTAGTCTCGAATGAAGTGGTACCTGAGCTCAATGTGCTTCGACCTGTCATGGAATACCAGATTCTCAGAGAGCTTAATGCAACTCTGATTGTCGCAATAAATCACCGTAGGTCTCAGCTGCTGATAAAATAAATCTACCAATAACTTACGAAGCCACAGTGCTTCGCAAGTCGCCTGATTGGCTACCATATACTCAGCCTCAGAAGAACTCAATGCAACGGACTTTTGTTTCCTGCTGAAACACGACACTGCTATCGAGCCCAAGCTGAAACAACAACCGGAAGTGCTCTTTCGGTCCCTCACACAACCTGCCCAGTCTGAATCTGTGAACCTAACCAAGCTGACTCCACCCGAACCCTTGTAGTCCAGACCATAATCCACTGTCCCTGCTAGGTATCTCAAGATGTGCTTTTCGGCCGCCCAATGCACACTCCTAGGCTGCACCATGAACTGGCTAAGAGTGTTGATCGCAAAGCACAAGTCTGGCTTGGTGTTGACCATATACATCAACGATTCGATGAGCTGACGATATAGTGTGGGATCCACCAACTTACCCTCTGAAGCATGAAGTTGCTTCAAGTTGGTGATCATAGGTGTAGACATAGGCCTGCAATCCTCCATCCGATAACTCTTCAGAATCTCCACTGCATACTTCCCCTGTCCTAGGAAAATATGTCCATGCTCCTACCAAACCTCCATCCCCAAATAGTAATGCATTAGCCCAATATCAGTCATCTCATACTCAGCTGCAAGATCTATATTTCACTTTGCAATAAGATGCTCATCTCCAGTGATAAATAATTCATCAACATATAACAGAAGAATGAGTGGATCTCCACCAACCACAATGTAGTATAGGTTGGGATCATCCTCACTCTTCCGAAATCCCATCGAAGTCAAATATGCATCGATCCTGGAGTACCAAGCTCTAGGAGCTTGCTTCAGACTGTACAAGGCTTTCCTAAGCCTGCACACATGAGAATCTCTCCCATGTATCTCGAATCCCTGTGGCTGCTCCAAATACACCTCCTCCTGCAGAAGACCATTGAGAAACATGATCTTCACATCCATCTGGTGGATCTTCCAACCCATATCTGCTGCTATAGATATCACTGCCCTGATAGAGGAATACCAAGCAACTGGAGCAAATGTCTCATCATAGTCAACTCCCTCAACCTATGAGAACCCCCTAGCCACAAATAGAGCCTTGAATTTCTCCACACTACCATCTGCAGCATGCTTGACCTTGTAAAGCCACTTGGAAGTCACAACTGACTTCCCCTCAGGTCTCGGCACAATCTCCCACGCATCATTCTTCATGATGGAATGGTACTCTTCCATCATGGCATCTCTCCATACTTGATGTTGAGAAGCCTTCTCAAATGTAGAAGGTGCAAAGTCACGAAGACTCGCAACAAGGGCCATCCCATATCTGTATGGCTCAACAACTGTCCTGATTGCCTCCTGAGGTTTACCAAATGATTCTGCTTCCTTCAAGGTGTCCTGAAGCCACTTAGGCTTCTTCTTCCTTGAAGGCTCCTCCCAAACTGGTGTATCCTCATCTGAGGAAGTGCCAGAAGCAGAAGGTCTAACACCCTGAGGACTTGTAGCTGATGAACTAGTCCCTGAGGACCCTGTAATCTGTGAGCCTGAAACCTGTGATCCTGAACCTGTACCTGTCCCTGAACCTGTAATCTGAACCACTGATCCTGTAGAAGTTGTTCCTGTACCCTGTGATCCAGTCACCCCAGAAACCTGCGGACCTGAAACCTGTATCGAAGAAGCCTGTATCAACTGAGGTGTGGGAGCTGGTGGCTCCCCTTGCTCCATCTCTCTCGACTTCCTGAAGGCCCTCTCCTCATCAAACTTAACCTCCCGCCTCACTACAACTCTCCTCTGGCCAGGAATGTAAAGCCAATATGCCTTCGAAGTCTCATCGTAACCCACAAAGATACCTCTCTCTACAGTGGGCTCAAACTTCGTCCTGTTCTCATAAGGGACGTGAGAGTAAGTCAGAGAGCCAAATATCCAAAAATGGCTCACCTAAGGCTTCTTGCCTGAATACATCTCCTTTGGAGTCATCCTCCCCAAAGCACGGTGAGGACTCCTGTTCTACAGATACACTGCAGTGTTGCAAGCCTCTGCCCATAGAAAGAACGGCAACCCCTAATCATGAAGCATGGCTCTCGCTGCTCCAACGATCGACCTGTTCTTTTTCTTTGCTACTCCATTCTGCTCAGGAGTGTAGGGAACTGTCAACTGTCGTTGTATACCCTCCTGCCTGTAGAAAGCATTGAACTCCTTGGAGGTATACTTACCCCCATTATCTGCTCTCAACATCCTGATCTTCCTCCCCGTCTGCTTCTCCACAAGGGCTTTGAACCCTTGCAAGACACTCAATACAAGTGGGGACTTCTTGCTCCTCAAGAAGTAGATCCGGGTCTTCCTGGAGTAGTCATCAATGAAGATAATATAGTACTCATGACCAGTCAAAGATACCGAGGACATAGGACCGCAAATGTCAGAATGAATCAAGTCAAGCACTCCTGCTGCTCTCGTGTCACTGCTAGGAAAAGCAGTCTTGGTGTACTTTCCCAAAGTACACCCCCTGCACACATCACTCTGCTCAGTGTCGAACTCAGGTAAGCCTGTGACCATGCTCCTCAACAATCTCAGAGTGGGGTGATGTAAATGGGCCATCCTCTTGTGCCATAACTCACATAGCTCACTGCTCCTGCTGCTGCTATGTGCTAGAGCATGCTGTGGCTGAAACAATAACTTGTACAGTCTTCCACATCTAACTCCAATATCCATGGGGGTAAATACACCCGTGTTCTTGGGAAACACCTACACTTTCCCATCTGAGAAACACACCCCAAGACCCCTGTCCTCAATAGTGGAAACTGAAATAAGTTTCTTTTTCAGCCCAGGGACGTACAACACATCCCTCAAGGTCATGGGACTCATGGACTCCCTCTCAAATGTAATGGTCCCCTGACCCACTGCTCTAACAATGGTGTTGTCACCAAGTACCACCTCCACCTCTCTAGCTGTCTGTGATAGCTCGGAGAACAACTCCCGAGTACCTGTCATGTATCTCGAGGCTCCGCTGTCAATGTACCACTTACCAGTGGTGGATGGACCTGTCCGATGCCCTGTCAACAATGAATGCTCACTCTCCATATCCATGTCTGTGCTGGTGGCTAAGGAGACTCTCTCTCTCTCAAT
The DNA here is from genome assembly GCA_027924585.1 of Larix kaempferi. Lineage (NCBI taxonomy): Eukaryota > Viridiplantae > Streptophyta > Pinopsida > Pinales > Pinaceae > Larix > Larix kaempferi. The sequence goes on from BSBM01000146.1 coordinate 8,928,666, forward strand.
CTGTCCAACATATAGGGAAAACTCCCTCTGAAACCTGTCACCAAAATCATCAACCTCTGTTGAGGCTGTTGTCTGCTGTCCCTGTCCCTTCTTCTTCTTCTTGCTTGGACACTATGATGCATAGTTCCCAAACGCCTGACAACAATAGCACTTGATTTTACTCAAGTCCTTCTTCTCTCCACCCTGCGGTTGCTGCTGCTGCTGCCCCTTGGCCCCATTTTTCTTGGGACCCTTCTTCTTCTTACCCTTGGCTGTCAATGCCACGTTCTCCTCATATGCCCCACCACTTGATGAACTGCCCTGTACGAGACCCCTCCTGGTCTCCTCCTACACAAAGTCGTCCCACAGTCTCTCCCAAGACGGTAGGTTCTCTCTACCCACTATGGCCTGCACAAATGCATTCCAGGACTTTGAAGCCCCGTTCACTGCTGTGCGTACTAGCTCAGTAGGAGATACTACTTCACCAACAGCTGCCAGTTCATCCCGAACTGCAGAAATCCTAGTGAGGTAAGATGTGACTCCCTCTCCTCCATTCAACTTGATACTCTTGAGTTTCTCCTTGAGAACCATCTTTCTGTTCTCATTGGAATTCTCATACAAGCTGGTCAAGGCACTCCACATCTCATGTGCCTTGGTCTTCCCAAAAATGTGAGGGATTATGTGGTCTTTTACTGCATCAAGGATGATCCTCCTCGCCTTACAGTCCTTCTTGTTGAAGGCTGAAAGTGTTGTAGCATCTGTGCCATCTGGAATGGCAATGGGGTTGGCAGCAGTGTTCCTCACCACCTCCACCCATAGCTCATTCTCCTCCAAAATCAACAAGATTCTGGCCTTCCAAGGCACAAAATTTTCTGTCCCATTCATCCTATCCTCAATCCTCAGACCTGTAGCCATCTGAACACCAACCCAACAAAACGCTGCCCACTAACAGAAGATAAAAAAAACTGAAGTTTCTGAGATTTGAAAATTTATGTGTGTCTGCAAACTATCGCTGTTTTCTGCCCCCTTGCTCTAATACCATGTATAATTTTCTGCACTTTACTGTTTGCTGGTTTATGTCAACATTTTGTGGTTTTCACTTACAGCCGGTTATGCATTGGCTGTAGGTTACTTAAAAAATTTACTGTAACAATTAAACACACAGAAAAATGTTTCTAACAGGCTGAAAAACACATTTCAACATTCACACATGAAAATGATAGACTCAGAAATTTTTGGCCAAAATCAAGCCCTGGAAAAATCCCCACGGGGAAAATCAAGCCAAAATGTTTGCCTCGGTTTCTGTGCAAATCTGCCCTCGATTTTTGTGCACAAAATGGTGCCTCGAAATCTGTGCAAATAGTGTCTCGATTTCTGTGCAAACAGTATCTCGATTTCTGTGCAGAAACAGTGCCTCGAAATCCATGCCCAAAAAAATCCGTACTATACGGAATCCATACACCTCGATTTCTGTGCCTGCAATAAATGCAGTCCGTACACTCCTCGATTTCTATGCCTGCAATTAATGGCTGAACTTGCCTTGGGAATCGTGCCAATGGAAATAACTCCAAACCCTTGCCTCGATTTCTGTGCCCTTCTTCTCTGCTCTCTCTTCTCACTTTCCAAAAAGTAAAAGTGAGTCTCTTTGCCTCCCTCAAGCCTTTTTGATCAAACCCTAGGTGAGTTCTAATCCAACGGTCAAGATTAAATCTAATCTGATGGTTGAGATTGAATGAGAGTGAAAATACCTTTTATTTAAATCTCATAAATAAAATTCACTCACCCACTTAAATTTATCAAAAAGTGACTTTCACTTTATAAAGTCTCATTAAGTGACATTTAATGTTGAGGGTCACATTTTTCCCCCTTCTAAGTGACTTAGGCAAAAGTCACTAGGGGAACACTTCCCTAGGTACAAAACTTACACTGAGAGGGATCCAATTTCTTGAGGTGTATTTCTTTTTTTAAATTTAAACTCAAGAAATTTGATATCTCTTGATTGATAGATCTAGATTTAAGTTTTAAGTTTTTATTTTATAAACGAACATCTTTTTTTTTTATGAGCCGACATGAATTTTTTTTAATTATTTTGTTACAAACGTTATTTTGTTATATCAAGTTATATCACGTTACAACATCTCCCCCATACTGGGCTGTAGAGAACCTCGTTTCACTCGGTGCAATAAATGTAAGAAATCCTCATGAAAATAATGACACCACAAAATTTTCATGAAAATAATGACACCACAAATTTTTCATCTAAACATAGGAAAACATCCCTACCCTACAATATCCCATTTTCTTAACCAGCGCTTAACTCAAGCTTATTTAAATCTTAATCAATATGCATTTGAGCATAACAAGAATACCACGACCATGAAATGAAATCCGACTCTACACTTGTTACACTTAGGTTAATCTTGTTGATCCACTCAAGGAAGTCCAAAATCTCAGATCATATCTAAACACCTATCGATGTAATTAACTAGTTTAATGTTTATGTTACTTTAATATTTATATTAATTATTTTAATGTTTAACCTTTGTTTAACAATTACTAATATCTAAACATCTACTCCATTTCCACAAAACTAGGTGATTGACTATATATCTATAAGTGTTCATCAACCACTTTACTTATGACAGTGTTAGTAAATATAAAAATAAGTTTGACATTGCATTTGTGTTAGATGCATGAGAAACTATGTTCGTGCTTAGCAAAACTTCCCAAACTTAATTGAACTTAAACCCTAAAGGAAATGTGATGATTTGCATTGTTTTTGTTATTTATTTTCAGTCGAGTTATGTCCCTAGATATAAGAATAAGAACAAAGGCAAACCTCCTTAAGGTGCAGCGTACATGGCCCATAGGAAATGCCCTATTCAGCAGTATGAGAGATTATTAAATATAAAATTAAGCAGTTTCAAGGTGCTTTTAGTATATATATTTATCTGTACCTTTTTATGAATTGCATCTACTAGGCAGGTACATAAAATAACTTCTGCACATGGTTTATGCAATTGTCTAGGTTTACAGAATATCTAATAATGCACTCTGCATAAGCGAAAAGAGAAGCTGTCTCAGATCATCGTCCTTTCCGAATTATTTTGGGGACAAAATCCTAAAAGTTTGGCTAAAAGCTATTCAGTAAACTACTTTTATTGCGGCAAATGGAAACAGTAAGCTACATTTAGTACAGCGAATGGAAACAGTAAAGCTTAAATTGAAGAGTTGAGAACGAAAATTTAAATTGCAGTTCTGTCTTTTAACTATTTTTATATCTTCAACAAAACCATAATAGCGAATTATGAACTTCCTCGGAACATTGATGGGCACCCACTACTGCATGTAGCATATACTAGAAATGCGTTACTTTTCACAGCCTCTCTCAAATAAATCATATTTTAATGAGTACAAGAAACCTCGTCCGGAGAGAATCGAGGATTATTCACAATCTCCAGCTGCGGACTTTAGCTCAGATTTCATGGTGACCCTCCCTTGCCAGCCTAGTTTTCAGTGCTATCCTGTATATTCAAATCTAAGCTTTAAGCAACCTCCATACGCTGTGCACTGGAATCAGAACTCATTTGCTGTAAGCGCAAAGAAATTTGCTCTTCACGTTATGTCACCCAAAATCTCATCTCATCTTCACCGACACCAAGTATTTAAATCTATTATATCCATTGAACTTGACTATAAATTAACCTGACATTGCAGGGATTTGCAGAGCCATTCGACTACTTGTAGTTTTGTGACATTTTCTGTGAATGCTAGTAATTGATATGTCGATGGCCAAGGTAGTCGGACTCCTTGTAATAGTTATTGCATTGTTTGTTCAGTGCAATGCCAGGGATCCCTATGCTGCTCCAAGTCCCCCTAGTCCGTCAGGACCGGCCCCTCCGCCGCCGTTTAGAGTGGCTGGGCTGACCAGACCCGCAGAGAAAGAGAAGTGCTACCAAAACTCCAGATGTAAGGGGATAACCCTTCAATGCCCTAATCAGTGTCCCGAACGGAACCCAGCAGATCAAACCGCTAAGGGATGTTTCGTGGATTGTGGCCCCAAGTGTGAAGCAACCTGCAGAAGTAAGTGCATGTTTCTTATGTTATTTTGTTTACATCCCTATGCACTTGGTTCAGTGGTTAACAAGGTGGCATCACGTTTAGGTTCAAACATTTTATTATTTTTACAAATTTGCAGCGTTTTATAAAAACATAGTCGACTTTTACAATTGCTTACAATATTCCAATAAACCGCTCACCCATCATGATAAACATCCAAGACATATATTATATTACGTTATATCATTATCCAATGTTGTTGTCTTCAACATCTATGGTTCACAATGATAGGGATGATTAAAATCTTAACTAATGTTATGATAAGTAAATTATATTCAATTATATAAATAGTATTTTTTATTTAATATGATAAATTGGGCTTTTGTTTTTCACCCTAATAGAGGTGAAGCTAATTATTATTTGGAGTTTGAACTTTAGGGTTTATAAATATAATAATGATGTGATTTTTTTTTTAAACTAGGGGAATGGGTAACACTCACACAGCCTACAAGTATGGGACACAAATAAGTGGGGTGATTTGATCTCGTGACTTCCATTTACAACATGTCCTTCATATCAAGTGAATGTCTATTGAGCTACACCCGTGATGCGAATTAATTACACCGATAGGAGTGTAATTAAGTACCGAGAGGGATCCAATTTCAAACTCAAGAAATTTGATCTCTCTTGATTGATAGATCCGGGTTTAAGTTTTAAGTTTTTATTTTATAAACGAACATCTATTTTTTAATTACTTCTTATAATATTTTTTTTTATGAACCAACATGGATTTTTTAAATACTTTCTATAATTTTTTATTTTATAAGCCAACATGAATTTTTTTAATTATTTTGTTAGTAACAAACGTTACAACATCTCCTCCATACTAAGCTGTAAAGCACCTCCATTTCACTCGGTACAATTAATTTAATGTTTGTGTTAATTTAATATTTACCCTTTTTTAAAGGCCATCCATCTCTACCAACCACTTTACTAGAAGCTGTGATAATATAATAATCATATGACTTGAACGAAATGAAGAGATTGCTCGCAGTTTGATGGTGGTGCCAGTGCTCTATTGTATTCCGTGCCGATCCACAAATTACAGTCAAAACAGCACGCGACTTCGAAGCGTAAATCTTAAATGAACACATGCAACCTCGAAGTTCCCTTGACTTACAGTATTTCAAAGTCAACATTGGAGGGAAACACGCCAACTTTCAATGCTTAGACTTCGGATCTCTCACAGTTTCCATGAACGTTGATCACTGGACTCCGCAGTTCCATCGACCAAAATCAACTATTTCATTTCATGATCCTATGCTAATTTGCAACCTCCACTACTTGATCGGCCCTGAGAAGATCCACTTCATTTAGCTATTTAGAATAGGTTTTACCCGGAAGTTTCGCTGGCCAAGTTGAGAGCGTACGCTGTTTCCCATATTGATTCTCGAATCAAAGCTGCCAGCGATTGCATCAAAATAAGAACCCACTTGCTCAAGAACGCCTATCGAGGATCATTGATTTTCAATGCCACTACCGACGTAGTTCTCTGCATTATAAATAAACAGACATATCCAGACTTCAGCAATGCAGAGCTTCGCCTCATAAGTTATCTCTTTGGAAGCTCGGGCATTCTGATTGCTTGTCTTTAATCATTATTTGTCAATATGGAGATGGCCAAGGTAGTCGGACTCATTGTGCTGGTTATTGCATTGTTTGTTCAGTGTAATGCCAGGGATCCCTATGCTGCTCCAAGTCCCCCTACTCCGTCAGGACCGGCCCCTCCGCCGCCGTTTAAGGTTGCTGGGCAGACCAGACCCGGAGAGACAGAGAAGTGTTACCAAAACTCCAGATGTCAGGGGATAACCCTTCAATGTCCTGATGAGTGTCCCGAACGAAACCCGGCAGATCAAACCGCTAAGGGATGTTTCGTGGATTGTGGCCCCAAGTGTGAAGCAACCTGCAAAAGTAAGTGCATGTTTCTTATGTTATTTGGTTATCATCACTCCAATGAAGACTCCATTGAAGAATAGAAATGAGGAATAAAAAATGACTTGAAAATTTCAATTTAATTAGGTAGCTTGAATATCTATAAGCTACAAATTAAATTAACAACTCCTTATCGAGTAAGAAGTAAGAGTTATTCATGTATCAGTTATTACTTATTTTTTATATTTTTTTTCTTTTACAATTGTTTAAATCAATATGTATATAACACTTGTATATAACACTTTTCTCATTTTTATTTAGGAAAACTATCTGTATCCATATTAATAGGCAGTATTACTAAAAAGCATCCTTAAATTCTAAGATATAAACACCTATGGATATAGATTTAGCTTTAGCTGTAAGGATCTATTCTCTACATAGCCTATACTAAAGAGATTGAGCTGTAAAGAAGTAAGGATCTACTCTCTTTTCTCTGCATAGCCTATAGATCTACAAGGTAAGTAGATTGGCGCAATAATAATAATGCTGATTTGATTTTAAATTTTGTGTGTGTTGTATTACAGCGCGCAAACCTAACTGTGAAGGAGTTGGAGCGCTGTGCTACGATCCCCGCTTTGTTGGAGGAGATGGAGTGATGTTCTTCTTCCATGGAAAGAGTAACCGAGATTTCAGCCTGGTTTCAGATGATAAATTGCAAATCAATGCTCATTTTATTGGCAGGAGGCCTGAAGGGAGAACCAGGGATTACACCTGGGTTCAATCCCTTGGAATCATGTTCGGCACACATACGTTCACAGTTGGTGCGAACAAAGTGGCCAAATGGGACGAAAGTGTCGATCAATTCTTTTTTACCTTTGACAAGCAAAGCTTCACCCTGCCAGAAGGACATCGCCAAGTCTGGAACGCGCCGGAGGATGAACTAACAGTGGAACGCACTGGCGAAAGTAACAGTATCAGTGTTGAGATACCCGATCTGATGCGGTTAGCGATTAGCGTGATGCCCATTACCGAGGAGGATAATCGTGTTCATAATTACCAAATACCCTCGGACGATTGCTTTGCTCATTTGGCAATAGAATTCAAGTACTTGAATCTCTCTCCTGCCGTGGAAGGTGTTCTGGGGCAGACTTACAGGCCGGATTTTAAGAGTCCTGTCAAGGTTGGTGTTCCTATGCCTATCATGGGAGGCGAAGACAAGTATGGAACCTCGTCTCTTCTTTCGGCAGATTGCAAGCTCTGTGGTTTCAAGCCCGAGGCCACTTCTCCCCGTTTTGAAAGCTCGCTTGTCGAAGCTACTACTGGTCTTGACTGTAGTGACAAGTTCGGAAACGGTCATGGTATTGTATGTCGCCGATAGATAAATAGAGGAGATGGTCGAAAATGTGTGATCCTCCTAATGCTAAGAAGGGAGTAGTTAGATTTGCGCAATAAGAGTCCTCTCATTAATGTTTTGAGATTGTAAACGCAATAGTGTGTGATTCGTCTATCTATACTGTAGTGGTAGTTGCTTTATTTCCGTGATAGAAGGATTTGATTGTACTTCATGTCAAATTGTTTATGAACATGGATCTTTTGGCAGAGAGTATATACTTACCTTGTAGATCTATAGGCTGTGCAGAGAGTAAATCCTTACTTCTTTACAGCTATATTTTTAAATATATCTTCCACGCGAGAAACTAGTATATATAATCCAGCATACCATTTAAAGGATCAGCACCGACGAAACTAGAAGTTTAGTCATGTGTTGATGGCAATTAACAAATTACTGTGATATCGAAGGTTCTGGTCTATAGACATGGCTGTAAACTAAGAGAAAAACGTTCTACAATGAATATTTAGCATACGAGTTGGACATGGTATTGATATCTAGGTTGTGCACATGACGGTGCTAAGGTCAAAATTTAATGGTTGGTTTTATACATATTCAAGGTCAAAATTTGGTTTTATACATATTCAAGGTATGTTGAATCTAGTATAAAGTATGTTGCTTCAGAAGAGTAGATGAAACTTCATAAAAGTCTTCTGATCTAACACGAATATATCAATCTCTCTGGCTCCAATATCTCAATCTCTATATGGAAGATCTCTGTAAAGTGCCTTACCATGACTGGCACAACCACAATATCCAACATTTTTCTTTTGTAGCTACTAGCACCACAAACTCTTTAATCGTCTTTTGCTGTCCAGACTTAGACTTGTAATGGAGAACAAAGTGAAAGACCTCCGCAAGTTTATCCATGGTGGATGGTTTAGTTGAATATTGCTGCAAGCACCCAATATGGAAGAGTGTGGAGGGGTAATGTAAATACAAAAGAGATGATATTGGTAAGAGAGAGAAGCCAATTATACGTTGTAGGTCATGGACAAACCAGCCAATTATACGTGGTAGGTCATGGACAAACCATGGTGGATGGATTAGTTGAATATAGCTGCAAGCACACAAAATGGAAGAGTATCGAGGGGCGATGTAAAGATAATGATAGTTTATATGTTGAAAGAAGTGCTTCGACATAAACAAGAGATTATATTGGTAAAAGAGAGAAGCTAATTATACGTCGTAAGTCATGGACACCTACTTAGTGTTTTGGTTCTACTTCTTGTGTTATTGACTGAAGTGAGATTGACTGAATTACATAATATTAATTATCATTTAAAAAATAATTGGGAAGTTATTTATTTTAAGATGTTTCTAATTTATTTGTGGAGTTTTCCCACAATCAAATCTATTTAGTTTGTTTCAAAATTACAGTAAGTAAACAGATAATCCCAAATATATATCTTAATAACTTACAGTAAGTAAACAGATAATCCCAATATTAATAATATACAATAATAATATATACTGAAAAAAACATATACTTTTATAAAAAAGATATTTCTAGCTAAACAAGTCTGTCGTGAACTTGCAATATTAAATGGAATAGATGCTGCGATTAGTCACTAAAGGAAGGTTTCGAAGAATTTGCGAAAGCTACATTGTTTCCAGACTCAATGATATGTTGATTGGCGTTTCCTTGGAATGTTAGGTGGTCGTAACTCCTCGTGTCTTTCGGTCAGAATTCTCTGGAATTGTTTTCTACATCTTACACAGCCAGAGTTTCTTCCTGATGACGTAAATGTGTTTTGATGGAAAGTTTCCAGTTTAGGTATTCTGTTCCATATACTGTAAAGTAATGAGGCACAACCCACATGAATTTTTATGTTTGCACAGTGTTCCACTGAGATACATGAAAATCATACTTCATCACTGCATTAACACCACAATATACATAATACAAAGCCAAAGATGAAATCAAAACTCATATTAATTTTTAATGGTGGCTGCATGCCTATATCGACATGAGCCACACTTCTCGTGGGATATCAGTAAACTGAAGTATCATAATTGCGATTTTCATTCATATCTTTATCGCTTACAGTGATTGCATTTATATAGGTAAGAAGTTAAGTGTTATTAATAAATTAAGTGTATTGAACATGTTATTTGTTTGTTTTTCTTTATGGTGTAATCATTTATTGTTTGTTATGAATTTCTGGTTATTCATGTATCGATTAAAAGTTGTTCATGTATTAGCTATTTTTATTTATTTATAAAAATGTTTATTTTGAATTTAGAACTATTTCGATATACTTATATTTGTTTCATCAATAAATTTGTTTGGAAAACATAAACATTAATCCACCCTAAATTTTAAGATATAAACATATATTAATTTAATAATTATATGTAAATTAATATAATAAACATATTACTTGAACCAAATGAGAAACTGCAGTTTGATGGTAGTGCCATTATTTTATTGTATTCAGTACCAATCCCAAATTAAATTACAGTCAAAACACTACACGACTTTCCCTTGACCTACATTACTTCAAAGTCATTATCTTGGGTTTTGATATTATGCCGACTTTTGTTATCGATTCAAAAAACCACAAAAATACAGCATTGGATAACCAGCCAACTTTTCATGCTTAGACTTCGGATCTCTCACACTTTCCATGAGCGTTATCTCTCTCGCAAAGAAAACTGTTAAACCACCTCCCTTTTCTCCCTTCAACCATATTTCTCCTCTAAAACACAAGTGTTAATTTAATCTTGAATTTTGAGATTGATTTTATATTTTATATTTTTACACGTTAATAATATATATATCCCAAGCACCCACACATATATACATATACATATAATGTGTTATATATATATATTTTTGATGTGGAAATTTTGATTTTATGGTTTCACTGTTTCTTTTTGTTAGGTAAATTTGAAAAGGTCATGGCTTTTTGGGCTTATGGTATTTGGTGTCCCATTGTATTGCTTGTGAAAAAGCCTATTAAAAGTTTCAAGGTCATGGTTTTTTGGGCCCATGATATTTGGTATCCTATTGTATTGCTTGTGAAAAAGCCTATTAAAGGTTGCAAGGATAAACATTCTTTATCATTATGTGTGTGCTTGGTTTAATCATTATGTTTTTTGTTTATTATATTTTTGTATTATATGAGGCAAAAGATGAGAATTCAATGTTTCATATAGTTATTATATATGTCATTTCAAAAAGAAATAACCTTGACTATGACTATAATAAAGTATTATGATTATGAAACTAGTAATGGAATGCTTGCTTGAGGATGAGGATGTGCCATAGATCCCAATAAACTTTTACTTGTGGAATACCTAAAGACAAAAGGATTAGTTCACACTATTGGGGAGTTTTCTTGATTATTCTAGCATAACCATATTTTTAATAGTGGTTGATATATCTCCACAAACATCATTTATTATTATTATTATTATTATTATACAAAATAAAAACTAATTATTTCTGAAGTGAAAAAATAAATTAATAAATATAAATTAAATAATAATACTAATAATAATAATTTGTTCATTTATTTATACAAATAATATAAATATGGATAATTTAGAAATACAAATATATGCATTAACTTAATTTTTTTATATGAAATAAAATAATATAAATAAATAAATATCTAGATTGATTTTGTAGTTGAACTTGGTGGACTATGGTTGACTTTAGTTCACCATGGTTTACTATGGCTAACTTTTGTTAGGTAAGGTTGACACACCATAGTTGATGGTTGATGAAGGTTCACTATTGTTTGTACATGGTCAACTTTTGTTAACCATGGATAACTATTATTTGACTTTGGTTAACCATAGTTTACTTTAGTGAACCTTTAGGGGTGAGTAGACAAAGTTGAGGGACCTTTTAGATGCAATGGTAGATTCAAGAAACCCATTCAAGTTCCATAAAAGATAATTGATTCCAAGAAATCCTGACCCTTCGAAACCTAGTCCCAAGCTTGCCACGTTGAAGGCCAGGTAGGATAGTTAAAGAGAACGCATATGCGTTATGTAGTTATAAAACGCATACGCATTTTGAGCTAATAAACATGTACGCTTTTTTTAAAACATGTTTTATGCTCGAAACGAGACAAGCTCGTCATTTCCTCCACGACACTGATTGAGCAACGGCGACGATGAAACGAGTAGTGGTGAACATGTTTTGAAGTATAGGGCCCAAATATTTCACCTCGGGCACCAATTTCTTCAACCTTGGATATTTAAACCAAATTCCATCCTTTTAATTTCTATATTTTTTGTTTTTTATGTGCTAAAATCAATTGAATCCATAATTTTTTAAATTTGTATGCCCTAGAATAAATTTAGACCATAAATCCAAACATTTGTATGACCAAAACAAATCAAAACTTCAATTAACTCGTAAAAATCAAATCAATTTCAATATATACATATATATACATTCAAGCATTCATGTGAATCCAAACCAATATTCACAAATATTCAAATATTCTCATGTATATAGCAAGGTTGCGTACAACTAAAAAAAAATTCAAGTACAATTGATATCTTCCCCAAAATACATAAACAAAGATGCTAAATGGCCTATAGAGTCCAAAAAACTTTATGCCACAACAAATAATAACATATCAAAATCCTTGCCAATATTGGGATTTTATTCATCAATAAAACCGTTTACCCTCCTCTAGTATCTAGGCATAACCTCTACCCCGAATATCGAAGTTGGTCCTCCAAGGACATTAGTCAACACCTTATAGTTTTGATGAAACTTCTTAATTTGGAAGTTTTAAGATAGGCTAGATAAGCTTCTCATGCTTAATCAATGTTTTCACTTGAGTGAAGGGTGCATCTTGGTTAGGGTCAAGACAGAGGAATTCAACAATAGGCTCTACCAACATCAAGAATCATAGGGAGGTTGATGTGTTTGATTACACATCAACCCCATAATATCATCCATGATAGAATCCAGTGGAAACCTTGCAATCCTAAAATATTGAAAACTGTTAATTCTATTGAATTCTAGATCCCAAACCACTATAAACAAATATGCAAAGTTTCTCATGTGTATATAGAAAGAGTGCATACAACTAAAATAACATCGGGTGAAATCCATATATGCCCCCAAATTACATATAAACAAAGATGCTAAATGGTCTATAGAGTCCAAAAAACTTCGTGCCATGACAAATAATTACATATATCAAAATCCTTTCCTATATTGGGATTTTATTCATCAATAGCACCATGTGCCCCTTACTCTAGGCTCTAGCCCTTGCCTCTACCCAGAATCTCGGAGCTGGTCCTGCAAGGGAATTAGTCAACACCCTACAATTTTGATGAAACTTCATAATCCAAGCCTAAAAATAAGGTAGAGAAGATTCCCAATCAACATATACACTTAGGACATTTAATGTATGTATCTGGAAATTGAAATTAATACAAAAACATGACATGAATTTAAGATGGAAAAATGTTAAATGTTTAGTCTTTAGTGTGTAATTTGTTCAATTTTAAATTTCAAATTATAAACAGTTCATGTTGTTATTTGTTGTACACTAGTTTTACATTTTCCATTGCTAAGAGATGTCATTATACCATATGTATTCTTCTAATGATATTTTTTTGTATTTATGATTGCAGTGGCTATTATGAGTCAAAATGCAGAGATATTAAGAGAGATCACTCATTTGAGAGAGATCTGTACATCTTGGAGGGGTGGAGATGAACTCCGTTGCTCATTGGCAGCATCTCTAGATGTTATTGTGGATACTATTTGTCACTCAAATGATGCATTGTACAACATAGCATCATACACAGAAATAAAACAACAAGAATATGCCAATGGATTGAGTTACAATGAGGTGAAGAAACTAAAAATAACTATAAAGAGAAAATATATTCACTTTTTAGAGTCCCTAGGACAAATGGCATTCCAGAGACTACTAGAGCACATATTTCAATTGAGTGGTGTGTTTTTCCACCAATCAGAGATAACTGGATGGATTGATGGTATATGGTATTTGACATTCCCCCACACAAAAACAGGGAAGTACCACTATACTTCCTTCCAAACTTTATGATGAGTTTGTGATGGGTAAACATGTCAAATATTTCGATATGTTGGGGTTCTTGGGCGCTGGTATGGGGATGCCCCAAACCGTCCCAATGCTAGGCATAGAGATGCCAATCGACCAATACCTCCACCTTGTAGCCAGCTACTGAGGCTAGACGTCCCTCCTACACATATGACGATACCCCAGACATAGGAGGCATTTTTTACGCTATCTCAAGCCATTGTACGCCACAATACAACTATTGACCAGGCTTGGACCTCTTTCTCTGGTGGGGTACAACCATCAGTTTCCGGTGGCAGAGGACCATCCACTAGTGGGGATAGAATGACATCACATGAGACACATATGGAGCCACATGTGTGCATGGTGTGTGGCCAAACTTGCTATGGTCATGGACCAACACATGGAACCTTTATGATGACTTCTGGTCAGGTAAGGACATAGTTAAAACATTATTTTGTTGTTCAAATTATATTTTCCATATTGTACACATTAAAATATTGTTAATATATACAATTTTTAATCTTGCAGTAGCTTGATGCCTCTACAGTGGGTCGTAGTGTACTTGGTGTTATTGTATCTGAGGCAGAAACAACCAACACCGAGGTCATATTTTCAACATGTCATTTTGATAATACATGTTAGTTCGTTAATACATGTGTTAGTTGATTAATTTCTTAGATGGTATAATATCTATAATTTTTGAAGTTGCAGGAACCACATTCTCAACAGATGCGGGAGACATTGATCTGAGTGAATTCCCCACAATGGGATTGTATGAGTTTTTCAGGAATGTAAGTACATGGTTAATGACTTAATCTTATTCAATTTATTTTTTCTTAGTGTACTCGTTTATAGATTGATAATATTTATAATCTTTAAACTTGTAGACCTTGTTATCTGGCTCTGCATAGGGGCAAGAATTTGGTAGTAGTGATCCCTCCCATGGGGAAGATATTTCCCAAGCAACAGTAAGTATTACAACATGTTAGTTTTTCAATACATCTTATTTCATCTATTCATGTCCATGTCTAACTATGAAAACACTTTGTGACTACATGCATTAATGCAACTCAATCCACCACCGCTTTGGTTTGGCTCTCCCCACAATCCAAACATAGAGAAGGGTCTTGTCTACACTAGACAACCCTCTTTATTAAAAAGAGCGGGTGGACCTACTGATACCACGGTAATTTACATAGCCTTCGATGATAGTTGTTGGTTAGATTTCAATTCACTCCACAATTTGTTTTAATTGATTTTTTTTTCTCATAATTACAACATTAGGCTAGAGATTCCTCCATGCCAGACATTAGTGAGGTTCTTGATGCTATCGTTCAAGTTGCATGTACAATGGGAATAAGCCATGCATAGGTATCTACTTGAATATTTGTTCATGTACAGTTCATTTCTATTGTGTATGCACATGCATGATGTCTTTAACCATTTTACTATTTGGTGAATGTATCCCTAGTCTATTCCAGTAGAGCATCTGACCCAGGTTCATGTTCAACCTACGGATCTGCTCACTATAGATGACACTCAGTCTCTTGTCCTAGAGCATATTTTTTTGGTGAGACATGTTCATCAATTATAAAATTAGTTAGTACTTTATCACATATACATGTTAATATTTGTTGAGCTAATTGACATAGGTTATATTATTCGCAGAGCACCATTGTGGAGAGGATTTCGGCTAGGAGGAGGACACCATAGGCCTCTTCCTCAGATGGATTCAGTGAGTGTTTGTCATAAGCAATTGCATCGTATTTTTTTTTTTAAAGTTTGTTAGTGATTCGGTACTAGTTCATTTACCTGATCAATAAATATGATCTTTGACTTGCAGTCACCAGAGACGCACAACGGTTGTATACATAGGCAAGATGCATCACAATCTAGAAAAAACAAGAGGAAGTTAGTGTTTTGATGTGTGAACATGGACATATGTACTTTTGTTTACATGTACATCATTTAACTTATTGATACATGTACATTGAAAGGCCATCTAATGGACTTCTATTTTTTTATCATATGAATTCCATGATATATTATATATTTCAGATTGTCTCTTGACATCTTCATCGTTCAGTCTTATGTGTGATCATACATGTGTGGCCAATAATGTTTGAATGCGTAATGTTCCCATTTTTTTATAGCTTGGATGATTGCATGGAGATATAAGTTATAATGTTGAGAAAAATGCACAATTACAACAATGCACATTTACAATTTTCTTGACAATGATCCAATTTCATATACAATGTTAAATTGTATCCACTACAATGCACATTTACAACATGTTCTTGACCATAATCAAAATATATCAAATTTCATGTGAAATTATCTGAGTGACGCACCTAATCCACACAATGTACTAACGCACTTAACCTACATAGTAAGAAACTAATACAACTAAGTGATGTACATAAACTCCTTACTCACATAAAAATTTAACAAGTGGGACAAACACACATAGGCTATGCATCTATCCTTTCACACACATGTGATGCACTCATGCAACCCATATAATCAGGTTAAATTTTATTGTGATGACACTCATATAACACAATGAACATGAACATGCATATAATTTCAATGTGACACTATCATATTAACATGACCCTTGACCCCTAAATCAATAATCCCTTTATCATTTAATCCCCAGTCACCAACTACACTCAAATCATTTTTATCATAACACACTAACACTGTTAATCAGAACCACCTAATGCATCTCATGTTTCAACTTAGTCACTTAAGCACCCAATGTACTCAAGTGACAAACATAAGGAACAAACCAATCTAACTCAAGCACATGAATACCTAACCTACATAAGCACCAATTGGACATATTAAAGGATGAACACAGATGGCACACCTATGAAACACACTTATTTTCCCCACATAGGTGATAATTATCTTTTACCTTGACCCACACAACCTAACAATAATCCATATACCACAATACCATTTATGGCTAACCCACTAGCCCCAAAACCCCCAACACACAACCTACTAATGATCCTAACCCTAACTATCTAAGTCACTTTGAAACATACCTAAAAAACATAAGCACCCAATACACCCAAGCAACTGACCCAACCAAGTGGAACACATAAGAACCTTACCCACATAAGAACCTAACAAACATAAAGGATGCACATAGTTGAAACACCCAAGAGATGCACATGTGTGGCCCACATAAATGAATAATTGTTGTGACCCCACAAAAATTTACAAATGACTTGAATACTTGTCCAATTCAAATGAAATATATTAGCAATACTGACAAAAAAAAATTTGTAAGTGGCTCCTAAGAAACCACAAGGACAAGTCAAGGAAAGTGATAAAGCTAGAAAGGATCAAAGAGGTATCATCAATGAAACACCACCTCCCTTTTTTTATTTGGAACATTGAATTCTTACAAATGACATTAATTGCTCAAAATGCAAATATAGTGGAATATTGAGGACATGTCAAATGATGTGGCACACTAAGGACATATAAATATATTAAGAGTGCAATGTGGTGGGTTTGAGTGCCACTCTTTGAATGTCTAGTTATACAATCAAAATCAAAATATTGCAAAGTTGACCCTTTTGTGCAAAAAATGTGTATACCCTTACTGAGCGAAACCCTAGTTTCCATAATCATCCTATAAGGTAATCTCTAGGCCTTAGACCTAGAGGAGAGGTGTAACCCTAGCATCAATTCGATGTCCTGAATCTAATGGATTCGATGGTTCGTTGATCCGAGTTACGGCCACCATTATATGGTCTGTTACAACTCGCACCCTAAAGGCTTTCAACGACACCTGTTCAATCCATACCGGGAGCATAGAATTCCAACCCTGCAACAAAATAGGGTTCTGGGAGGTTATACAAGTGTTTCTAGGAGGGTTCCATGTGGTACACTAGGCACAAGTTCTCGGTCAAGGAATTTGCAAAGTTGACCCCTATGTGCAATAATTGCAAAGTCCCTTAGTGAGCGAAACCTTAGTTCCAAAAATCGACCTAGAATATGATCAATGGGACATGGACTCGGAGCATAGGGGAACCCCTAGAACTATCCCGATCTCCTGAATCCAACAGAGTCGACGGTTCGTTGATCCGAGCAACGATCATCATTCTATGGCTCGTTCTAACTCGCACCACAAAGGTTTTGAGGGACACCTATTGAATACCGACAAGGGGGCATAGAATTCTAACCATCCAACAAAACCAGGTTCCGAGAGGTCCTGCAAGTGTGTCTAGGAAGGTTCCACATGGTAACGATAGAAATAAGATCCCAACCGAGGATTTTACAAAGTTGACCCCTATGTGCAAAAATTGCATAGTCCCTTATTTTGCAAAACCCTAGATTCCAAAATCGACCTATAAGATTATCAATGGGACATGGAACTAGAGGAGAGGGGAACCCATAGCACTATCATCATGTATTGAATCCAACAAAGTCGGTGGTTCATAAATCCGAGCCACGATCACCATTCTATGGCTCGTTACAACTCACACCCAAAAGGATTTCAGGGACACTTGTTCAATCCCTACTGCGGGCATAGAATTCCAACCCTGCACAAAACTGGGTTCCGGGAGGTCCCACAAGTGTGTTTAGGAAGGTTCCACATGGGAACGCTAGCCATAAGCTCTCAGCCGAGTATTTTGCAAAGTTGACCCCTATGTGAAAAAATTGCATAATCCCTTACTGAGCAAAACCCTAGTTTCCAAAATCAACATACAAGATTAGCCACGGTCACCCAGAGAACTATCATGATGTACTTAATCCATAGGAGTCAACGGTTCATCGATCCAAGCCACGGTCACCATTCTATGGCCCGTTAGGACTCACACCCAAAAGGATTTTAGGGACACTTGTTCAATCCTTATTGGGGGCATAGAATTCCAACCCTGCAATAAAAATGAGTTCTAGGAGGTCCTGCAAGTGTGCTTAGGAAGTTTCCATGTGGGAATGCTAGCCACAAGTTTTTGGTCAATTAATTTGCAAAGTTGACCCCTATGTACAAAAATTGCATAGACCCTTACTGAGTGAAACCCTAGTTTCCAAAATCAACCTAGAATATGATCAATGGGCCATGGACCGAAAAGAGAGGGGCACCCCTAGAACTATCCCGATGTCCTGAATCTAACGGATTTGACAATTCATCGATCCGAGAAATGATCATCGTTCTATGGCCCATTCCAACTCGCACCCAAAAGTCTTTCAGGGACACCTATTGAATACCGACCGGGGGAATAGAATTCCAACCGTGCAATAGAATTAGGTTCTAGGAGGTCCTGCAAGTGTGTCTATTAAGGTTCCACATGGGAACGCTATCCAGAATCTCTCGATCGAGGATTGTCCAAAGTTGACCCCTATGTACAAAAATTGCATAGTCCCTTACTAAGAAAAACCCTACTTTCCAAAATAGACCTACAAAATGATAAATGGGACATGGACCCAGAGTAGAGGGGAACCCCTATAACTATCCAAATGTATTGAATCCAATGGAGTTGATGGTTCATGAGCCACGGTCACCATTCTATGTCCCGTTACGACTCACACCCAAAAGGATTTTAGGGACACGTGTTCAATTCCTACCAGGGGCATAGAATTCAAACCCTGCAACAAAACTAGGTTCTAGGAGGTCCTACAAGTGTTTATAGGAAGGTTCCATGTGGGAATGCTAGGCACAAGTTCTCGATCGAGGATTTTTCAAAGTTGACCCCTATGTGAAAAAGTTGCATAGACCCTTACTAAGTGAAACCCTAGTTTCAAAAATCAACCTATAAGATGATAAATGGGCCATGGACCTAGAGGAGAGGGGCACCCCTAGCACTAACCCAATGTCCTGAATCCAATGGATTCGACAGTTTCTATATCCGAGCAACGGTCATCATTCTATGGCCTGTTCCAACTCGCACCCAGAAGGCTTTCAGGGACACTTGTTGAATACGGACCGAGGGCATAGAATTCCAACCGTGCAACAAAACCGAGTTCCGAGAGGTCTTGCAAGTGTGTATAGGAAGAGTCCACATGGGAACTCTAGCCATAAGCTCCCAGTTGAGGATTTTGCAAATTTTATCCCTATGTGAAAAAATTGCATAGTCCCTTACTGAGAAAAACCCTAGTTTCCAAAATTGACCTTAAAGATTATCAATGGGCCATGGACCCAGAGGAGAGGGGAACCCTTAGCACTATCTTGATGTCCTAAATCCAATAGATTCAACGGTTCATATATCCAAGCAACAGTAATCATTCTATGGCATGCTCCAACTCGCACCCCAAAGGATTTCAGGGACACCTATTGAATACCAACCAAGGGCATAGAATTCCAACCGTGGAACAAAATCGTGTTCCGGGAGGTCTTGCAAGTGTTTCTAGGAAGGTTCCACATGGGACCGCTATCCATAAGATCCCGATCGAGTATTTTGCAAATTTTACCCCTATGTGCAAAAATTGCATAAACTCTTACTGAGCAAAACCCTAGTTTCCAAAATCAACCTAAAATATGATCAATGGGCCATGGACCTGGAGGAGAGGGGCAACCCTAGAACTATCCCGATGTCCTGAATCCAACCAATTCGACAATTTCTCAATCTGAGCCATGGTCACCATTCTATGGTCCATTACAACTCGCACCCTAAAGGCTTTCAGGGAAAACTTGGTGTTTTGATGATCTCCAAGTTTGGTAGATCCCATTGATTTCAAAGGGATACTAAAATTGATGTTCAATGTTTGAGGAACAACAAACTTGTATGTTCCCATTGCCTTTAGGTTTTTTAATAATAATAGAAATATTCTAATTCAAGGTTATATATTCTAGGTAGATGTCAAATACAGATGTTCGAGACATTCGAGATTTAACTATAGATGTTTGAGGCATTTGAGTTTCAAATATAGATGTTTAGGATACAAACTAGGGTTTATAGGCTTCGCTCTAGTGTTTATAGGCTAGTATTTGTAGGATAGGGGTTTAGAGTACGAACTAGGGTTTCTTGGACTCTTGTACATGTCAGTAGCACAATGGATTAGATACAAATGGATGCACATGAATATAGGAATATTTTGGGCATGCATATATAGTTGCAGCATGAATTTTTTTAGACACTTGTGCATACCTATGCACAATGGTTTGGATTCTTATAGATGCACATGAATGCACAACCTAGCGTTTCTTACACTCTTGTGCATATTTGTAGCATAATGGTTTGGATTCAAATGAATGCACATGAATATACAAAGATTTTTTGTCATGCATATATAGTTGCATCCTGATGTTTTTTGGATTCTTGTGCATAATTGTGCACACTGGCGTGGATTCAAGTGGATGCACCTGAATGCACAAACTAAGGTTTTTTGGAATCTTGTGCATCTTTGTAGCACAATGGTGTGGATTCAAATGGATGCACATGAATACAAAAATATTTTTTGGCATGCATGTATAGTTTCATCATGAATAATTTTTTACTCTTGTGCATAATGGTGCACAATGGTGTGGATTCAAATGGATGCACATGAATGCAAAGACTAGGGTTTTTTGGACTATTGTGCATCTTTATAGCACAATGATGTGGATTCAAATGGATGCACATGAATGTACAAACTAGGGTTTTTGGACTCTTGTGCATATTTGTAGCACAATGGTTTGGATTCAAATGGTGATGGAGGTTCTTAAGGATTTTGAACAAAAACTAGGCTCTAGGCTACAAACTAGGGTTTCTAGGGATTGGAATTCAAATTAGTTTATAGTCTATGGTTTATAGGCCAGGGTTTATGGGCTAGGGGTTTAAAATAAAAACTAGGTTTTTTTGGACTCTTGTGCATATTTATAGCATAATAGTTTGGATTCATATGGTGATGGAGGTTTCTGGGGAGAGATTAGGCTTACATTCATATAGATTAGGTTGCTATGGTTATATTTTTGTTTCTAGGGTAGTTTACGCTTATAAGGCTAGATTAGGTTTCTATGTTTGTGGTTAGGTTTCCATGACGAAGTTTGTGCAAATTATCAATCTATTGAAAGTTTCCAATGTCGAGCTGCAATAGTCAAAATATTAATGTCAATAATCAATGAGACCATAAAAATGAATCATAATATACATGTAAAACATAAAAACACAATATAACATGCAAACCACATACCATATTACCTACCTATGGTCATTCGACCAGACCACCAGGATCATCTCTAATACCAACGGTCTCCTTTAACCTATCATGTCTAGAGTCAGGCAATAAGTATCATTCCTTTGATGAGTTCTTCCTTGGCATTGTTTGCAGCTAGAGGTTTGTGCCAATAACGAAGTGTGTGTAATGGTATACAATCTGACCTAGTCTATAATCTTCAAATGCATACCCTTTTCTAGCATCTGAGTGGGAAACCTGGTTCAAATACTCTCCTTTGATAACCATCGATCCAATGATTAAATCATTGTCCTCACAGTCCCTTAATGGGACATTGAGGGTATGCTTCCCCTCTAAGCAATGTGCTAGCCAATAATTAATGTGCCATGCATTGCATCTCGAGGAAACCACTGCATATATATGCCATGCAGAACAAATAGTGCCAACATTTGATTCAACTAACTAGACACAACAAGTTGTCAAAATTTTCAAAATATTAATTGAGCCTAGTTGTACGAGATCTGATATGTGGTCATAGTCTTCTGAAATGCTTGATTGGTCCTCCTCCAACTGGGATAATTCTGTAGCTATACATCAACCAGTTGGGAGTGATATATAGTCCCAACTATCAACCCAATCTGTGAATTCACATGAGTCCCATTCACCACCACTGCATGAAGAACAAAAGAAAGAGAGTTTCCTTGTCAACATTTCAAGTATACCATTGTTCGACGTTCTAACTGAATGAAATGAACAAGTTCCCTAGACGGTATTGCACTCATATAACTACGATCGATCTACATCCACCACCTCCCAAAAATACCTATGTACATGTGCTTTCTTGGTTGATTGATCTTCATTCCTTCTTTCTCCCTCCGCCATGAATGAAGAACACCATTCAACAATGGTCTTTTTATCTCGAATGAGCGATAATTTTTTGAACTTCATTTCTTTCCTATGTAATGTAGTCTTGATGCATGCACCTACTCCATCATGTTCACCTTTTCCATGTCTGGTCTCAAAATAGTTCCAAATATGTGGCACCTTGTTCCTTTTGTGGAGCATACACAACCATTGGAAGACACATGAATTTTTTAATTTCCCTACACAACCATCAGACCAAACCCAATGTTGTTCCATCTGTATATTGTTATCCTTCAAGTGATTGTAGAACATTTGAAAACTGTGTTGTACGAAATCCAAGTCCTGACACCTGTCATCACTTATGTAGAAGTGATACTCCTTAAATATAACTTTGTTGTTTCTAGTACTATCTACCCCAAATCTATAGGTGATATGGACCATTATGCTAACCTGCTCTGAGTGATAGTATTGAATCTGAATCTCGTTTTGTGGTTGAAAGGTGTATTTTTCTGCAAAATCGACCACCGATAAGATAGTACCAATGGGAAATGTATCCTTGCACGTTCTAAACTGCTCATCTTCCCAACAAGCCACATGTACATGCTTTACATACTGTTGTGACTTTTCTAAGAATACATCCATGAAGTCACAAACCCGTATCTGGTAGATCAACAGTAAAAACATATATCAGTAGATTGTTATATATGAAATTGAAATCCAAAGAAAAAAATAGTATTCAAGAACTCATTACTAACCTGAGAAGTGATTAACTGTATTTTTTTCTTTCATTCCCTCCGTCAATATCATATGTGACATATTTGAATGCCTACAAGTTCACCTACTTCCTCCCAAGGCCATGCTCATGGGTCACATGTATGCAATTTTCCAATAATTCCATTCCACCTCACACTTGGAATGTCCCATCTACACAAGATTTTTTATCAAATGTGCAACCTTCTAGCCTACTGCACAATATGCTATGAATAAAGTCTCTAGATGACATTGGCGGCAATGTAGCTGAGCATTCCTCCACAAGAGTGATATGAAATAAACACAATATATGTTTGTGTGTGTGTGTGTGATAATAATAACCACCTACTCAATGTGGTATCGACAACAACATGTGTTACGAATTGTGTTTATTTTAACATACCATGGTTTGCATTTCTCGAAATATCTTTGACCCCAATACAAGTTCATTATGTTCATGCCTAAATATCTCATATAGTTATGTTTGTGTCATGTCAAGAAAATGTTTAATGTGGGGTTCACGATGCCTTGAACCCATTCTCAATTTTAGTACATCTTTTTGGTTGCAAGAAGGTATAGTGTTGTCATTCCAAAAATCTTGCACTGGTCCTTTTACCATATCAATGAGCTTCATATCAGAGTGTGGAAACCGGCCAATGAAATCCCAAATATCTATTTGACTAGTTTCAAGTTGCTCCCTTCTAACACAATTGATTGTGACAACACATCGAGAGAAGCATTGCGATCCTTTGAACGAGATTTCTTTCGAATTGTACCAAATGCATCTACTAAAATTTTAACAATATGAGAACTTGGTTCATAACTGTTTACCATATTTACATTTACATTTCTCCTAACAACAATCATACTCCTAGATTTTAATAATGATAAAAATAATTTACATTTATCTCCATCACATTTAGAATCAAAATACTTAACAAGTATTTGTTGAGTTTGATATGAAATACTGCATTTAGATAGCGTACCTTCAAGTGAGCCAATGAGACTGTCATCAATCTGTTTGCGCTTTGGATTTCTTTGTTGTGAACTTGCTAATGGATGTAGGGAGGTTGGAATCACTTGGTTGGTTTTGCGTTTCAACAGTAGCTTTGTGTCCTTCTTTCTCATGCTGGAAACTGGATG
The DNA here is from genome assembly GCA_027924585.1 of Larix kaempferi. Lineage (NCBI taxonomy): Eukaryota > Viridiplantae > Streptophyta > Pinopsida > Pinales > Pinaceae > Larix > Larix kaempferi. Next base: position 8,952,951 of record BSBM01000146.1, read on the forward strand.
GTGGCAATAGGACATCCTCTTGGATGGTCTCAATGACATTGTCTTCTTCGAGCATATATTAGTCATGCAATGCCTCTCTAACTTCGTCACTTGTATAACCACAAACTGTCAAATCGCCCATTGTTTCAGGTGGCCTTGATGTGCGCATACGATTTACTCCTTGATCAGGTCCATGGGATGCTTATTCTTCAACTGATGTGGAAATCAAAGGCCCCTCAAGTGAATGCTCCGACTGTATTTCTTATTGTGGATTGGTTGGAAGAATCATGACATCCTCGACAATTGGAATTGGTTGAGTGTCCACAGAATGTATTCGATTGGTCATGTCATTTCTTCTCTTTTCTCAAATTTCTTCAATGGTCTCTTCGGGTAGCTTCTTCCTTATGGATTTTCTTTTTCGATTGCGTAGATTTTCCATGACCGCAATGATCAATGATCTATAGGGCTCTTCAATTGGAGATTATCCAAGGTTATTTTTTGTCTTACCCAATCGTGTTATACTCCACCACAATGATCAATGAGAAAAATTGCGTTTAATACAAATCAATGGTGGAGATGTTTTATGGTGCTTCTCAATTGGATATTCTTCAAGATAAGTATTTTTCTTACTCAGTAGTTTCTACACTCCACATCAATGATCAATGAGATGATTCCTTTGATGCTCCTCATTTGTAAGACCATCAATGGTGGGGATGGTCTATGGTGCTCCTCAATATGAAATTCTCCAACCTTGGTGTTTTTGTTGCTCAAGTGAATCTATTCTCCACCACAATTGTCAATGAAATATTGCATTTGATGTTCATAAATTGTAAGAAATTTAATGGTGGAGAATTGGAGATGGTTTTTCTATTGGACTCTTGAAACTTGTCCAATGCATTTTTCCCCTCCAAGCAATCCTTGTAGCACTTGTGATGGAGATGGTCTCAATGAAATATTGAATTTGAGTTCAAACTTTCTTGCTATTATGAGTTGTATGATGTGTATACAATCCGAATTTGCGTGTGTTGTGTTGTTTTTTTGTGAGCCTCTTAGAGTGTCTATCAGAAATCGACACGCACTGTCTCTATAGGCGCAAAATGCGCACACATTGTGCTTCTACAAAACACATGTGTTTTTTGTAGTTATATAACTCGTATGCATTTTGTTCTACTAACAATCAACAACATTTTAGAAGATAGTTCCATAACTAACATTTCATTTAACATTTCCTGCACCCCCTATGTATTAACCCCATAACAACCCTCTCCCATGTCTTAACCCTTTAACACCCGCCCCGTGTATTAACCCCCTAACACCCATAACACCCCCAACTATTAAATTAGTCCCCCCTCTCTCACTTTACATTCGACATGTTTCCTAACCCCCACCCCTCTACACACAAACACACACACACATCCATGTGACTCCCCATACCACTAACACCCCCCTCCCATCCCACACCCCATATTCCCCCATAACTCTTACTAACTCCCTTTACCACTCCCCTACTCCTCCTCCTACACCTAACCCCTACCCCCCTCCTCTCTCCCTCCCCTCCATTCCATAAACCTTACTAACACCTTCTCTATCTCTCTTTCTCCCCTGCAAGATTACCCCCTCCTCTCCCTACGGGGGAGAATGAGAGTGAGAGAAGGGGTTAGTAAGGGTTAGGGAGATAGGGGGGTAGAGAGAGAGAGGGGAGGTCAGGGTTAGGTGTAGGTGGATGAGTAGGGGAGTGAGAGAGAGTGGGAATGTTAAGGGGTTAGAGGTAAAGACAAAGAGGTATTGTTAAGAGGTGGGGGGTGGCAAGGGGTAGGGAGGGAGAGAGAGAGATAAGTATAAGGTTTTGGGGGTGATAAGGGGGATTAGGGAGAAAGAGGTATATATGTGAGGAGTGTGAGTGTTTGGGTTAGAGAGAGAGAGAGGTAAAGGGATATGCTTTAGGGGGTGGTAAGGGGTTCGTGGTAGAGATGGAGGGGGATTGTTAAGGGGTTAGAGGTAGAGATAGAGGAGGTTGTTATGAGATTGGGGGTAAGTAAGAGTTAGGGTGGGGAGAGAGATATTGGTGGGTGGAAAGGGGTAGAGAGAGAGAGAGAGAGGGCCAGGTGTTCGAGAATTAGAAGGAGGATTAGGGAGGAAGGGGGATATAGGTGAGGATCATGAGTGTTTTGGTTAGAGAGAGAGAGAGGTAAAGGGAGATACTTTAGGGGGTGGTAAGGGTTTAGAGGTAGAGATGGAGGGAGATTGTTAAGGGGTTAGAGGTAGATATAGAGCGGGGTGTTAGGATATTCGGGGTAAGTAAGAGTTAGGGGGAGAGAGAGATATAGGGGTTTAGTAAGAGTTAGGGAGAGAGAGAGAGAGAGAGAGAGAGAGAGAGAGAGATTATGGGGTGGCAAGGGGTAGAGAGAGAGAGAGAAGGCTAGGGGTTTGGGAATGAAAAGGGGGGTTAGGGAGAAAGGGGGATATAGGTGAGGAGGGTGAGGGTTTGGGTTAGAGAGAGAGAGAGAGGTAACGGGAGAGACTTTAGGGCGTGGTAAGGGGTTTGAGATAGAGACATAGGGGGTGTTAGGATATTGGGGGTAAGTAAGAGCTAGGGGGAGAAAGAGATATAGTGGGTTAATAATATTTAGAGAGAGAGAGAGAGAGATTGGGGGGTGGCAAGGGGTAGAGAGAGAGAGAGAGAGAGAGGGTTAGGGATTTGGGGTTGTGAAGGGTGATTAGGGAGAAAGGGGGGTATAGGTATTGAGCATGAATGTTTGGGTTAGAGAGAGAGAGAGGTAAAGCGATAGAATTTAGGTGGTGGTAAGGGTTTAGATGTAGAGAAAGAGGAGGATTACCCTCTCCTCTCCTTGTAGGGGAGAAAGAGTGTGAGAGAAGGTGTTAGTAAGGTTTAGGGAAAGGAGGGGATAGAGAGAGATAGGGGGTTCGAGGGATGTTAAGGGGTTAGAGATAGTGATGGAGGGGGATTGTTAAGGGGTTAGAGGTAGATACATAGGGGGGTGTTAGGATATTTGGGGTAAGTGGAGCAAGGGAAAAGGAGTGAGAGGAGGAGTTAGTAAGGTTTAGGGAGTGGAGGGAGAGAAAGAGAGATAGAGGAGGAGGTTCAGTCGTAGGGGGAGGCATATGGATGCATGTGTGTGTGTGAGAGAGAGAAGGGGGTGCTAGTGGGTTGGGGGGTGTTTATAAATTAATGTGGGGGTATTTGGGAGTTATAGGGGGGTGTATTAGTGGGTTTGGGGGGTTAGGAGCGTAGGTAAACATAACGTATATTCATTTCTATTAACACAAATGTGCATGTGTTTTTTCTAATCAAAACGTGCACACGATTTAAGTTCACCAAAACACATACGCGATATGAAACATCACAATTATTCCATGATATTTAACATTACAATTTTGTCGCAATATTTAACATTACGCTTTTATCACTATATTTAACCTTACAAGTATATTGTTTGGTTTAGTGAAAAATATTTTCAAAGGAATTGGGGGGTGGTAAGGGCTTAGAGGTGGAACAAGAATGGGGGTGTTAAAAGGTTAGAGGTAGAGACATATGGGGGTTAGTAAGAGTTAGAGAAAGGGGTTAGAGGTTAAGGGTTAGTAAGGATTACAGAGAGGAGGCAGAGAAAGATATGGGGGGGTGGGGGTTAGTTTGTATTTTAAAATTTGTTTCCCACCCTTATCCCTTTTCATGGATTTCTTCCAACGGCACTGTTAATTGGAGGGAGTTATATCGCCCTTCAAATGATAAATTCCACAACCATTTTCCATTGGATTGTGTGCATCAAATTAGAAAAATTCCAGGCTTTCAAAGCATGGGAAACAACACGAAGATTGACTTTTGGTGGAAATAGATTTGGAATATCTACTACATCAAGGTGTCTTCAAAAGAATGGAACCAAATCATTAATTGAATATATCAAACCTACTACACAAGGTTGTAATATAAGGTGATATTCATAAAGGGTTTAAAATCCCATAGTATTCCAAGGATTCATTTCCATTCACTTGGCCCAGTTACTTGTGGATGCAGACAAAAAAAAATTTGGAGAGCTTCGTTCCCTATTGATATTCCCACATTCAGCTACGAGGAGAATAAATTCCACTGTAGATGGAAACATCTAACACACTTGCCAAATCTATGTTGTTGGAAGAACTTACATACTTCAACAAAGGAGCGTTTTGCAGGTGACTTGAAAGTCCCTTTCAATTTTTAGCAAAGAAATAAAAAATTTCAATGTATAGATTTTTAGGCAGGCCTTTCAACCAACCAGATGGCCAAATACAGGGAGAATACCATTTCCATGGAAATAAAATTATAGAATCCTCTCAGCCTCCATATTTCCTCCTATAAGTTGTTCACACCAATGGAAAAGGTAATGTAATAGCCCATTTTTTTGACATATTTCCTCTACTCAACCCTACACTCGTCTTCCACAAGAAACCATTTCCTCCACATGTAATAACTACATTTTGTCGTCGTAAATTGATCTTTTTCTACTAACAAATGCAGAATGAAGGATTCATTGTCATTGCTCTGAGAATTTCTGAGGTCAGTTTCTCGTAAAGCAGATATTGTATAAATATTGTTAATATCCATATGTTCCAGCTCACGAACTGAGAGATTATTTATCTTAGACATACAAAAAAGAACTTCGGGATGAAAACTAGAGAGTTGTTTCTTTATAGCTTCAACCTTCTCAAGGAGTAGGGGTAGAACTATAACAGTATTGGGAATTTAACATACGTAAATTTCTTCGAGTTATGTTTTGCATGGCCTATCTTCTATTCATTCCGGAATAATATGTCAAATATTAACATTGAGGGGGTTTCATTGAATCTTATCCTATATCTGTTTCTAAAAATGAAAGGTTGGCTTGAAACTAACAAAACTCTCTTAAATCAAATACCTGCAATGAAAACTGATAATTTTTCAATTAAAACAGGAAAGAAAACCATAGGGTTATATATTTGCACTAATATCTAATTTAATTTACTTATAATCCCTTACCACCCCCACCCCCCTTTCTCTACCTCTAACCCCTTACCACGTCCCAACCCCTTTTTTCTACCTCCAACCCCTTACCCCTTACCACCCCCCTCTCACTTTACTTCTAATCCCTTTCCACCCCCCAACGTCTCTCCCTTCACCTGTCTCCCTCTTTGTTTCTCTATAGCCCTTTAACACCGCCCCCCCCCATTTTCTCTACCTCTAACCCCTTACCACCCCCACCTCCCTTTCTCTACCTCTAACCCCTTACCACGTCCCAACCCCTTTTTTCTACCTCCAACCCCTTACCACCAAGAGTTGTTCTTAATGTTATAATTGACGCAAAATAAAATTATAACCCCCATTCGACAAAAAAAATATATTGTTGAAAAACGTGCACGTGTTATGTAACTGTAAAACACACACACGTTATGTAAATATAAAACACGTGCACATTGTGTTTTGGCAGGATTTAAAATTTAAATTGAAACAAAACACGAGCGAGTTACTTAGCACTATGGCTGAACCTTGTTGGGTGTGTGAGCTATCTCAAACAAAACACTAAATATTTAATTATCGACCAGGGTTGGTAATATTAGAGTTGAGGCAAAGTATATGCTAAGGTAGAATGGCACCTAAGATTTCAGCTTGTCAGACCTTAAAAATATTTAATAAAGAAAATATCGAAAGATCTTTCAAAATGAAAAACCGAGTCAAACTTCAGAAAAACAGTAAAAAGAACTAAATCAAATTTAGTTAAACGAATAAACTAGAATAGTATCAAATCATACTACTCTATCTAATATTTAACAATGGAAACTGATTGAAAAGAAAACTATGAACTATGAAAATGGAAACTATACAATTTCAGATTCTAAATTAAGAATTAGAAAAACAACTATAAATAAATTAGAGACCTATCTATGAAATGGATTAATTCGATGATAAATTACATAAGCAAAAAGATATGATAATTAAAGCAAATTACAAACTATTAAATAATTTCAACAACTAATTCAAGAGAAACATCTATTCCCATGTAACAGGAACTGGAGTGAATGTGTCATAATGGCTTTCAAATGTAATAGCAAAACAAAATGGAAGTAAATCTAATCTAACTTCAACAAAGAGATGTATGTTGGCCTCCTATTTTGACTGTTCAGCACAATATTTTCTAGTTTAAGTCTCATGAAACCAAGTAATCATCAGCTTTATTTAGTGTTGTTTTGTGCATGGTTATGCCTTTTGAAGAGCAACATTGCTAGGAGCTTTGGTAAGTGACTTTTTAATTGTTTATTTATTATTTTGCTTTGTTTTATGTATATAATGGAACCTTTAGTTTTCATTTAATAATGGGTCAATTAATGAGTCTTTATTTCTTTTATGCAGGAGTCTTTTGGTTATTTGGCCCAACGCTTGTCCCGGCGCTCCAAAGAAGATCTATGTTGGCTAAACCAGAGATTTGGGGGATTTTATTGCTCAGGATAACATCTTGTTTGATTTCCAATCGCTTCCAGGACGCAGGTGCAGTTATCCAGTGCTGTTCTGAGGATGTCATTTGCTCAAAATGGCATTTCCGTCCTTGGTCAGGACCCTGATTTCGGGCTCAATTTCTGAACAAACGGTTGGGAATTTTTCAAAACGGTTCGAAACCCACTTCACAAATGGCCCCATTTACCCCTAATTGCGGGAAGTTTTCAGAATTTCTGAACGAATGTGGAGAAATCCCTTCCGGAACAGACGTGGTTTTGCCAGATTTGGTGTTGGCCGTTTTCTGGGTAGTTGCTCGAATTTCTGAATTTTGGGATGGATCTTGTTCGTCTGTTCATGTATAAATAAGCTTGAGATGGAGATTAATAATAGATGGGCGCTCTGCATAAGAGCTGGACAGGGATTGGTAATAGATTAACGCCCTGTAGTGGAGGAATGTAGTAACGCCCTGTAGTGGAGTTATGTAGAGAAGATTTGTAATTAATACAAGCCCTGCATCAGAGATGAATAGAGCCGAATGGGGGAAATCGTAATCAGTTGTAATGCTCCTGTTTCTTATTAATTAAAAAGCTGTTCGTTCATTTTATTTCTAGTATTATGAGTTTGTTGTAAGTTAGTGATTTCTTCAGAATGCGTTGATTAAAAGAATCAATCTGTTGACAACGAAGGCAGGGCCCCCTTCGATGGAAACAGACCCATATGAATTGCATTTACTTTAGATTTGAACGCTATCCTCTAGCAGAGATTTATTATCAGCATTTCATTTCGTTTACAGAAGCAACATTTCATTAGTAGCATTTCATTCAATCTCAGAACAGGAATAGTAGTAGTTTCATTCGTTTGCAACAGAGGATTTAGATTCAAGTGCAAATGTTATCTTTCAGCCATCGATTCCAGTTTTCAGTTTATCTATTTCATACTGCAGAAGTAATAGTTCGGAACTAATTTCATTCGACTGCAATAGAGGGTTTTTTTTTTTCATTTCATTATAAAGTAGAGTTTGCTGAGTTATGTGGAGTGATAAGTAGCAGAAACATAATCGTTTGCAGTCATCAATGTTCAGTGGATCTTTTATATGCATATGGTCATTTTTAATTAGTGCAGAATAGATAGAGTGCAGAACAGAGTGCAGAACAGATAGAGTATAGAACAGAGTGCAGAACAGAGTAGATTACAGTAGCTTCTTTTTCCTTTCATGTTCAGAAAGTATTTTCGCATTCTTTTAACTCCCTCTTCAACCCTGCATTTCCTGTGCTGGTTCCTCTAAGTCTACCTTCCCGGGTTGACAATTAGATGTTGATTAATATGTTATATATTTAGCTCAACATTTTGGCGCCGTTGCCGGGGAGGTACTAAAAAGGATTGGAGAGTGGATGTAGGTGTGCTTTCATTTTTAGCTAGATCAGATTTGATTTCATTAGTGTGCAAGTGGTTTCTTTCAGCAGTGTTAGATTACATTCAGTAGTAGAGAAGTTTTCATTTCAGTAGATTTTATTCAACAGCAGCAGAGTCTTCATTTCAGCAGTGTTAGATTTGATTTAGCAGTTGAGGGTGTGCATTTGATTCAGTAGAGGCAATTTTCCTTTCAGCAAGAGTGCATTTCATTTTATTTCAAGCTAGTGTGGGTCTTAGAGTTATTATCAGTTGGTGTGACTTTCAAAGTTTTTAGCAAACCCCCTATAACAAAAGAAAAGAATCATAAAAATCAGCTAATGGATCCAAGATTGAATGAACGAAAGAAGAGATTGTTGCAGGAGCTTTCGTGCATCTTGCAGGAACTTGAAGAGATCTCTGCAGCTCAAGAGATGGAGGAGGAATCAGTTGATTCAGTGGTTCTGTGTGAACACCTTTGCCAACCTGCAGAGAACAATGAACAGTTAGACAATCCAGCTGAGAAAGAACATGGTATGCATAATCATATTGACCATTGGTTTCAATCTATTTTACAGCCTTCAGATAATCTTCTTCTTCAGCCATTCTTGGACATCAAGCAACCGGTGTTGCTTGCTCAGCATGCCTTGGTAATTATGCATCTATATATTCTATCAAAGGGCATGAATTTATTGATGATTCTGCTAAGACGGTGGCTACATTGGTTATTTGCCTATACTTAAAGAAATGTTTCATTTCTTTAAGTAGGTAGTTAGGGTAGTGAATAAAAGATAACACCTTTAGATAGTTTATGTTTTCTGCAAATAAAAAGAGCATCAACTCGAATAAGAAATGATTGAAGATTTTCTATCTAAGTGATGAATGGATGAGTTGCTAGACTATGCTCAGAGTACAGGGGCTCTTCTCAGCAGTTCCTATTAATCAAGATGGACAGTTTTCGGGACTGTTAACATTCTATTACCATGTCAGCGTTATAGAGGTGAATTCGTTTGCATGAGGACATGCAAAAGGCTCGGCATGGGGGAAGGATGCATATATTCTTGTCAGTAAGGCTCAGGATGTTTTGAAAGCATAAGGGAAGTCTTTCCGTCACTACCCCTATTTCAGCCTTTGATTATTTTTGCAAATCATTTTTAAGGACTGTGTTAATTTGGATTAAATTTCTGGGTTTCATTGGCTGATTGGAATGCCTGTATCAAGTAAATAGATGTGTGCTGCTAGGTTTTTCAGACTTGTCCTCTTTATTCAGATGAGTACTTTTCCACCTGGCATTGTCCCCATCAGTGATTTAAGCTTCCAAAAGTGGTTTTTACTTATGAACTTATGGGTTACTAGGACCATTTGACTTGGTTTCACACTAGATGGAATGAGGAAATTGTTTTTAATAATGACAGCTATGGCATTGGGTTATTCTTCTGTCAGGAACCATTTTGGAAAAAGGTCTCCAGGACTGAGCAGTCTATTGGTTATTATCTATTGGCTTCTATAATATCAAATACATATACTCATATATACATTTTTGTGCAGCCACTTTATGACTTTCACTTTATACAGTTGCAAAGGTTAGTTGTTCATTTGGGCAAATCTTTACAGGCATGTACAAAGAACACTCTTCCAATTTTGATACCATCCCACTCCTAGATGGTTTTCAGAGCTGCTCCCCCACTCATCTATGCTTGAGCAAATCATAAACTTTATCTTTAAGATGAACTTGGGATAAGGGCCTATGATAGAAAACGGGTGTAAGAGGTTAACCCGCCGGGATACTGAACAGGTCCGCTGGCAGCGGGTACCGACCTGTGGTATAAACAGGCAAACCCATCAGGGTGTTGAACAGGCCTGTTGGCAATGGGGCATCTGCCTGGGGAAGAAACTTCTTGGATGTTACAGTTACCCCACCGGAGTACTGAACGGGCTCGCTGGCAGTGGGTTCTGACTCTAATATCTCCTTTAAAAGCCTCATCTATACTTGTCTGTATGAACAATGTACCTATGTAAAGGTAAAAGAGAGGTCATAAGGGTGGTTAAATAAAATTTAAATAAACTGTTTTAAAAAATCAGTTGATAGCCAGTTGATAATCATCTCCAGTTGCTCTGAATTTTGGTTGCCTGATCCTTGCGAAAAAAGTTTATGCCTGATATTTTTTTTTTGAGCCCATGAACATAGCTGTGAATTTCAGTACTGGTTTTTCTTTTCACTACTCAACCTGTCCTGTGTGAAGCTGAGTCAAGTGGGCCAGTACCCCATTGGCTTCTTGTAGTACTCCTTTTGTCTTGTGTTGTAAGGCACATGTCTGGGTGGAAAAAGTTCTATATGAATGACGAGAATTAAGTCTATGTTCATGATTGAGGTGTGGAATATAGGAGTAAGGTTGATTGTTTGTGAATTGTAGTTACTTTTGTTTTTTTTGTATTGTTAATAAAAATTGGTTTCATAACTCAGCTCAGTTTCCTGTGTGATCAGGTGAAGCAGCAACCTTGAACTGAGGTAATTGTGCCACAAGCTTGTTGGGGTAAAACAAATTTTCAACCAGTTTTACTTCCTTTTGCAACTCACACAAGTGGTATATTTTCAAAGACATTTATTTGCTTTAATATCACTATCATGCTGGCAATGAATTGCTCCCTATAGAATTTCAGGTGAAGACCTTTCATACTGCTGCACAATTGAGCCTGAATTTAGATGAAGTTCAGGAGCAGAGGTTGATGCAATTAATGGGCTTGATGAAATTAAACAAGATGCTGTCCATGAACTGATTTAATACAGAATTAGAGGACTAGATGCCATGACAAATTGTTGAAGAAGAAATTTTTTGAATAAGGTGATAGGCTCTATTGTTTGACTCACGATTCAAACACTTTAAAGCTGAGGACACAACCACTGAATAATGGTAACTGTGCAAGGAGCCTGCTGATAAAACAAAATTTTCAGGCTGTTATTTAATTTTCCAAGCAGTTATTTGATTTTTTTTAGGTAGATTTAATTGTCTTTTCAACTCACGAAAGTTGGAAAGACAGTTATTTGTCCTTATTGATAATATTACTGCTATGCTGGTGATTATCACTCCTTCAACATATGCTGGTAATTATTGTTTGTCCGTATCAGCCTGGAAGTACCTCTGTATTTTAAATTGCTGAAGTGCCGGATGGGGTGTCAGAATAAAAATTGAAAAATTGGCATGTTCAATGGTCAGGGTAATGAACGTAATGAACGTTGCATGATTGGGTAAGTCCTAATTGTTATATATTAAGGATTATTATTATTACCAATTGCTTTTGCCTTTAATACAAGGATCGTTGGGGTTTATTTAGTTGAGATTCCACCATTTCTTCATAAATTATTTTATGGCATTTGGTAATATTTTATTTCCTTATTATTAATTTGACATTTTTAATAAAACTTATGCCATTGATATATTTCAATTTGGGTTTGTAACTCGCCATGCGGTGAAGGTGAATTAAACGTGTGATAAAATGGGCATAATTCATTGCAACGTGGTCAGCATGTGCTACAGCACGTGCCAGCGAGAGAAATATTGATGCAGTTCTCCCTTGTCTTCGAATTGACTGTCTGATCTCTGTTAGTTTGTTGTCATTTCTTTTCCTGTTTTTCACGATGCTTATTCTAGCTGAGTTGAAGAAAAAGGATTGGGTATGGGAGCAATTTGTATATGAGTTGTCCAATTCTCATCTTAAATCATCCCTGGGGAATGAACCATGAGAGCCTTGTATTCCCGATTTAGTGGATAAAGCCTCCTTTGTAAATATTTCTGAACATCAAGTCAGCCATCCTCAGGAACCAGCTGTTAAGAGTTGTAAGAAGGTTGGCCCATCCCATACTAAGAAGTCTCCAGTATCTAAGGGGCAGCGTGTCAGCTCTCAGTCTGGGGGAGAAAAGGGTCGTGAGAATTTGTTTGCTTCACCCAATCGAAGATTTGCCCGCAGCATGACTGTTAAAAAAAAAGGAATCCAAAGGTAAGAGCCTGTCCATGTTGAATTGTCCTCATCCACTTCTTCTTCTGCCCATGATAACTCTGATTCTCATAGCTCTCATCATCATTCTTCAATGCCTAGTCGTGTCAGTGAACCTTTGCTGGCAGCATCACCTTCAAAATCTAGTTTAAAATCTGCTAAAGCATCACCTTCCAAGTCAGGTCTAAAGTTTGCTAAATCTCATAGATCTGATACTTCAGCTCAAGGAATTGATTACTTCAGGCAGAGAAATTTTAAGTTGACAAAGAAATTACAGGAGTATGTTAGGCATTTCAGCCTCAGTTTCTAGAGTTTGAGCCAAGGCTTGATCATCTATTATGAGTTTCAAATTTTGTTTGTATGAAACTTTCTTGCATAGGGTCATGCAAGATCTTCAGTCTGGGGGAGATGTTGGCCTCCTATTTTGACTGTTCAGCACAATATTTTCTAGTTTAAGTCTCATGAAACCAAGTAATCATCAGCTTTATTTAGTGTTGTTTTGTGCATGGTTATGCCTTTTGAAGAGCAACATTGCTAGGAGCTTTGGTAAGTGACTTTTTAATTGTTTATTTATTATTTTGCTTTGTTTTATGTATATAATGGAACCTTTAGTTTTCATTTAATAATGGGTCAATTAATGAGTCTTTATTTCTTTTATGCAGGAGTCTTTTGGTTATTTGGCCCAACGCTTGTCTCGGCGCTCCAAAGAAGATCTATGTTGGCTAAACCAGAGATTTGGGGGATTTTATTGCTCAGGATAACATCTTGTTTGATTTCCAATCGCTTCCAGGATGCAGGTGCAGTTATCCAGTGCTGTTCTGAGGATGTCATTTGCTCAAAATGGCATTTCCGTCCTTGGTCAGGACCCTGATTTCGGGCTCAATTTCTGAACAAACGGTTGGGAATTTTTCAAAACGGTTCGAAACCCACTTCACAAATGGCCCCATTTACCCCTAATCGCGGGAAGTTTTCAGAATTTCTGAACGAATGTGGAGAAATCCCTTCCGGAACAGACGTGGTTTTGCCAGATTTGGTGTTGGCCGTTTTCTGGGTAGTTGCTCGAATTTCTGAATTTTGGGATGGATCTTGTTCGTCTGTTCATGTATAAATAAGCTTGAGATGGAGATTAATAATAGATGGGCGCTCTGCATAAGAGCTGGACAGGGATTGGTAATAGATTAACACCCTGTAGTGGAGGAATGTAGTAACGCCCTGTAGTGGAGTTATGTAGAGAAGATTTGTAATTAATACAAGCCCTGCATCAGAGATGAATAGAGCCGAATGGGGGAAATCGTAATCAGTTGTAATGCTCCTGTTTCTTATTAATTAAAAAGTTGTTCGTTCATTTTATTTCTAGTATTATGAGTTTGTTGTAAGTTAGTGATTTCTTCAGAATGCGTTGATTAAAAGAATCAATCTGTTGACAACGAAGGCAGGGCCCCCTTCGATGGAAACAGACCCATATGAATTGCATTTACTTTAGATTTGAACGCTATCCTCTAGCAGAGATTTATTATCAGCATTTCATTTCGTTTACAGAAGCAACATTTCATTAGTAGCATTTCATTCAATCTCAGAACAGGAATAGTAGCAGTTTCATTCGTTTGCAACAGAGGATTTAGATTCAAGTGCAAATGTTATCTTTCAGCCATCGATTCCAGTTTTCAGTTTATCTATTTCATACTGCAGAAGTAATAGTTCGGAACTAATTTCATTCGACTGCAATAGAGGGTTTTTTTTTTCATTTCATTATAAAGTAGAGTTTGCTGAGTTATGTGGAGTGATAAGTAGCAGAAACATAATCGTTTGCAGTCATCAATGTTCAGTGGATCTTTTATATGCATATGGTCATTTTTAATTAGTGCAGAATAGATAGAGTACAGAACAGAGTGCAGAACAGATAGAGTATAGAACAGAGTGCAGAACAGAGTAGATTACAGTAGCTTCTTTTTCCTTTCATGTTCAGAAAGTATTTTCGCATTCTTTTAACTCCCTCTTCAACCCTGCATTTCCTGTGCTGGTTCCTCTAAGTCTACCTTCCCGGGTTGACAATTAGATGTTGATTAATATGTTATATATTTAGCTCAACATTTTGGCGCCGTTGCCGGGGAGGTACTAAAAAGGATTGGAGAGTGGATGTAGGTGTGCTTTCATTTTTAGCTAGATCAGATTTGATTTCATTAGTGTGCAAGTGGTTTCTTTCAGCAGTGTTAGATTACATTCAGTAGTAGAGAAGTTTTCATTTCAGTAGATTTTATTCAACAGCAGCAGAGTCTTCATTTCAGCAGTGTTAGATTTGATTTAGCAGTTGAGGGTGTGCATTTGATTCAGTAGAGGCAATTTTCCTTTCAGCAAGAGTGCATTTCATTTTATTTCAAGCTAGTGTGGGTCTTAGAGTTATTATCAGTTGGTGTGACTTTCAAAGTTTTTAGCAAACCCCCTATAACAAAAGAAAAGAATCATAAAAATCAGCTAATGGATCCAAGATTGAATGAACGAAAGAAGAGATTGTTGCAGGAGCTTTCGTGCATCTTGCAGGAACTTGAAGAGATCTCTGCAGCTCAAGAGATGGAGGAGGAATCAGTTGATTCAGTGGTTCTGTGTGAACACCTTTGCCAACCTGCAGAGAACAATGAACAGTTAGACAATCCAGCTGAGAAAGAACATGGTATGCATAATCATATTGACCATTGGTTTCAATCTATTTTACAGCCTTCAGATAATCTTCTTCTTCAGCCATTCTTGGACATCAAGCAACCGGTGTTGCTTGCTCAGCATGCCTTGGTAATTATGCATCTATATATTCTATCAAAGGGCATGAATTTATTGATGATTCTGCTAAGACGGTGGCTACATTGGTTATTTGCCTATACTTAAAGAAATGTTTCATTTCTTTAAGTAGGTAGTTAGGGTAGTGAATAAAAGATAACACCTTTAGATAGTTTATGTTTTCTGCAAATAAAAAGAGCATCAACTCGAATAAGAAATGATTGAAGATTTTCTATCTAAGTGATGAATGGATGAGTTGCTAGACTATGCTCAGAGTACAGGGGCTCTTCTCAGCAGTTCCTATTAATCAAGATGGACAGTTTTCGGGACTGTTAACATTCTATTACCATGTCAGCGTTATAGAGGTGAATTCGTTTGCATGAGGACATGCAAAAGGCTCGGCATGGGGGAAGGATGCATATATTCTTGTCAGTAAGGCTCAGGATGTTTTGAAAGCATAAGGGAAGTCTTTCCGTCACTACCCCTATTTTAGCCTTTGATTATTTTTGCAAATCATTTTTAAGGACTGTGTTAATTTGGATTAAATTTCTGGGTTTCATTGGCTGATTGGAATGCCTGTATCAAGTAAATAGATGTGTGCTGCTAGGTTTTTCAGACTTGTCCTCTTTATTCAGATGAGTACTTTTCCACCTGGCATTGTCCCCATCAGTGATTTAAGCTTCCAAAAGTGGTTTTTACTTATGAACTTATGGGTTACTAGGACCATTTGACTTGGTTTCACACTAGATGGAATGAGGAAATTGTTTTTAATAATGACAGCTATGGCATTGGGTTATTCTTCTGTCAGGAACCATTTTGGAAAAAGGTCTCCAGGACTGAGCAGTCTATTGGTTATTATCTATTGGCTTCTATAATATCAAATACATATACTCATATATACATTTTTGTGCAGCCACTTTATGACTTTCACTTTATACAGTTGCAAAGGTTAGTTGTTCATTTGGGCAAATCTTTACAGGCATGTACAAAGAACACTCTTCCAATTTTGATACCATCCCACTCCTAGATGGTTTTCAGAGCTGCTCCCCCACTCATCTATGCTTGAGCAAATCATAAACTTTATCTTTAAGATGAACTTGGGATAAGGGCCTATGATAGAAAACGGGTGTAAGAGGTTAACCCGCCGGGATACTGAACAGGTCCGCTGGCAGCGGGTACCGACCTGTGGTATAAACAGGCAAACCCATCAGGGTGTTGAACAGGCCTGTTGGCAATGGGGCATCTGCCTGGGGAAGAAACTTCTTGGATGTTACAGTTACCCCACCGGAGTACTGAACGGGCTCGCTGGCAGTGGGTTCTGACTCTAATATCTCCTTTAAAAGCCTCATCTATACTTGTCTGTATGAACAATGTACCTATGTAAAGGTAAAAGAGAGGTCATAAGGGTGGTTAAATAAAATTTAAATAAACTGTTTTAAAAAATCAGTTGATAGCCAGTTGATAATCATCTCCAGTTGCTCTGAATTTTGGTTACCTGATCCTTGCGAAAAAAGTTTATGCCTGATATTTTTTTTTTGAGCCCATGAACATAGCTGTGAATTTCAGTACTGGTTTTTCTTTTCACTACTCAACCTGTCCTGTGTGAAGCTGAGTCAAGTGGGCCAGTACCCCATTGGCTTCTTGTAGTACTCCTTTTGTCTTGTGTTGTAAGGCACATGTCTGGGTGGAAAAAGTTCTATATGAATGACGAGAATTAAGTCTATGTTCATGATTGAGGTGTGGAATATAGGAGTAAGGTTGATTGTTTGTGAATTGTAGTTACTTTTGTTTTTTTTGTATTGTTAATAAAAATTGGTTTCATAACTCAGCTCAGTTTCCTGTGTGATCAGGTGAAGCAGCAACCTTGAACTGAGGTAATTGTGCCACAAGCTTGTTGGGGTAAAACAAATTTTCAACCAGTTTTACTTCCTTTTGCAACTCACACAAGTGGTATATTTTCAAAGACATTTATTTGCTTTAATATCACTATCATGCTGGCAATGAATTGCTCCCTATAGAATTTCAGGTGAAGACCTTTCATACTGCTGCACAATTGAGCCTGAATTTAGATGAAGTTCAGGAGCAGAGGTTGATGCAATTAATGGGCTTGATGAAATTAAACAAGATGCTGTCCATGAACTGATTTAATACAGAATTAGAGGACTAGATGCCATGACAAATTGTTGAAGAAGAAATTTTTTGAATAAGGTGATAGGCTCTATTGTTTGACTCACGATTCAAACACTTTAAAGCTGAGGACACAACCACTGAATAATGGTAACTGTGCAAGGAGCCTGCTGATAAAACAAAATTTTCAGGCTGTTATTTAATTTTCCAAGCAGTTATTTGATTTTTTTTTAGGTAGATTTAATTGTCTTTTCAACTCACGAAAGTTGGAAAGACAGTTATTTGTCCTTATTGATAATATTACTGCTATGCTGGTGATTATCACTCCTTCAACATATGCTGGTAATTATTGTTTGTCCGTATCAGCCTGGAAGTACCTCTGTATTTTAAATTGCTGAAGTGCCGGATTGAGTGCCGGATGGGGTGTCGGAATAAAAATTGAAAAATTGGCATGTTCAATGGTCAGGGTAATGAACGTAATGAACGTTGCATGATTGGGTAAGTCCTAATTGTTATATATTAAGGATTATTATTATTACCAATTGCTTTTTCCTTTAATACAAGGATCGTTGGGGTTTATTTAGTTGAGATTCCACCATTTCTTCATAAATTATTTTATGGCATTTGGTAATATTTTATTTCCTTATTATTAATTTGACATTTTTAATAAAACTTATGCCATTGATATATTTCAATTTGGGTTTGTAACTCGCCATGCGGTGAAGGTGAATTAAACGTGTGATAAAATGGGCATAATTCATTGCAACGTGGTCAGCATGTGCTACAGCACGTGCCAGCGAGAGAAATATTGATGCAGTTCTCCCTTGTCTTCGAATTGACTGTCTGATCTCTGTTAGTTTGTTGTCATTTCTTTTCCTGTTTTTCACGATGCTTATTCTAGCTGAGTTGAAGAAAAAGGATTGGGTATGGGAGCAATTTGTATATGAGTTGTCCAATTCTCATCTTAAATCATCCCTGGGGAATGAACCATGTGAGCCTTGTATTCCCGATTTAGTGGATAAAGCCTCCTTTGTAAATATTTCTGAACATCAAGTCAGCCATCCTCAGGAACCAGCTGTTAAGAGTTGTAAGAAGGTTGGCCCATCCCATACTAAGAAGTCTCCAGTATATAAGGGGCAGCGTGTCAGCTCTCAGTCTGGGGGAGAAAAGGGTCGTGAGAATTTGTTTGCTTCACCCAATCGAAGATTTGCCCGCAGCATGACTGTTAAAAAAAAAGGAATCCAAAGGTAAGAGCCTGTCCATGTTGAATTGTCCTCATCCACTTCTTCTTCTGCCCATGATAACTCTGATTCTCATAGCTCTCATCATCATTTTTCAATGCCTAGTCGTGTCAGTGAACCTTTGCTGGCAGCATCACCTTCAAAATCTAGTTTAAAATCTGCTAAAGCATCACCTTCCAAGTCAGGTCTAAAGTTTGCTAAATCTAATAGATCTGATACTTCAGCTCAAGGAATTGATTACTTCAGGAAGAGAAATTTTAAGTTGACAAAGAAATTACAGGAGTATGTTAGGCATTTCAGCCTCAGTTTCTAGAGTTTGAGTCAAGGCTTGATCATCTATTATGAGTTTCAAATTTTGTTTGTATGAAACTTTCTTGCATAGGGTCATGCAAGATCTTCAGTCTGGGGGAGATGTTGGCCTCCTATTTTGACTGTTCAGCACAATATTTTCTAGTTTAAGTCTCATGAAACCAAGTAATCATCAGCTTTATTTAGTGTTGTTTTGTGCATGGTTATGCCTTTTGAAGAGCAACATTGCTAGGAGCTTTGGTAAGTGACTTTTTAATTGTTTATTTATTATTTTGCTTTGTTTTATGTATATAATGGAACCTTTAGTTTTCATTTAATAATGGGTCAATTAATGAGTCTTTATTTCTTTTATGCAGGAGTCTTTTGGTTATTTGGCCCAACGCTTGTCCCGGCGCTCCAAAGAAGATCTATGTTGGCTAAACCAGAGATTTGGGGGATTTTATTGCTCAGGATAACATCTTGTTTGATTTCCAATCGCTTCCAGGACGCAGGTGCAGTTATCCAGTGCTGTTCTGAGGATGTCATTTGCTCAAAATGGCATTTCCGTCCTTGGTCAGGACCCTGATTTCGGGCTCAATTTCTGAACAAACGGTTGGGAATTTTTCAAAACGGTTCGAAACCCACTTCACAAATGGCCCCATTTACCCCTAATCGCGGGAAGTTTTCAGAATTTCTGAACGAATGTGGAGAAATCCCTTCCGGAACAGACGTGGTTTTGCCAGATTTGGTGTTGGCCGTTTTCTGGGTAGTTGCTCGAATTTCTGAATTTTGGGATGGATCTTGTTCGTCTGTTCATGTATAAATAAGCTTGAGATGGAGATTAATAATAGATGGGCGCTCTGCATAAGAGCTGGACAGGGATTGGTAATAGATTAATGCCCTGTAGTGGAGGAATGTAGTAACGCCCTGTAGTGGAGTTATGTAGAGAAGATTTGTAATTAATACAAGCTCTGCATCAGAGATGAATAGAGCCGAATGGGGGAAATCGTAATCAGTTGTAATGCTCCTGTTTCTTATTAATTAAAAAGCTGTTCGTTCATTTTATTTCTAGTATTATGAGTTTGTTGTAAGTTAGTGATTTCTTCAGAATGCGTTGATTAAAAGAATCAATCTGTTGACAACGAAGGCAGGGCCCCCTTCGATGGAAACAGACCCATATGAGTTGCATTTACTTTAGATTTGAACGCTATCCTCTAGCAGAGATTTATTATCAGCATTTCATTTCGTTTACAGAAGCAACATTTCATTAGTAGCATTTCATTCAATCTCAGAACAGGAATAGTAGCAGTTTCATTCGTTTGCAACAGAGGATTTAGATTCAAGTGCAAATGTTATCTTTTAGCCATCGATTCCAGTTTTCAGTTTATCTATTTCATACTGCAGAAGTAATAGTTCGGAACTAATTTCATTCGACTGCAATAGAGGTTTTTTTTTTCATTTCATTATAAAGTAGAGTTTGCTGAGTTATGTGGAGTGATAAGTAGCAGAAACATAATCGTTTGCAGTCATCAATGTTCAGTGGATCTTTTATATGCATATGGTCATTTTTAATTAGTGCAGAATAGATAGAGTACAGAACAGAGTGCAGAACAGATAGAGTATAGAACAGAGTGCAGAACAGAGTAGATTACAGTAGCTTCTTTTTCCTTTCATTTTCAGAAAGTATTTTCGCATTCTTTTAACTCCCTCTTCAACCCTGCATTTCCTGTGTTGGTTCCTCTAAGTCTACCTTCCCGTGTTGACAATTAGATGTTGATTAATATGTTATATATTTAGCTCAACAATGTAAACTACAAAGAGACAAATTACAGTTAACTTTAAACATTTTGATTTATCTACTATCCATGAGCAGAATAATAATATAAAACTAATAAAAACTAGAAGCAAGTAGAAAACATAATAAAGATATTTACTTCTGAACTTGATTTGGAAGAAAGTAGAAAACTTGATAAATATATTAATATAGAAGCAAGTAGAAAACTTTATAAAGATATTAATTTAGAAATCCAAATTCTATTTCATGAACATCTTCATTATTTATCTAAAAATAAGAAACTGATCCTAATCTTAATGAAGGAAATTATCAAAACTAGAAAACTTTAAAAATAAAACGATTAATTCTAATCTAAACTAAATCTTAAGAGCATGAAGTAAACTAGACTAGGAATAAGACTGATAAGTTATGAAACATAAACATATTAGTAAATTAAGTATGAAAGACATAATTTAAAAGACAGTTAAAGCAAACTAAGAATGCTAACAAGACTTGAATTAAAACTTTATGGAATGTAAAAGAAGGGCCTAAATATGGTTAAGAATACAATTAAGAGAAAGAAAGATTACAGTAAAGAAAACTAAAGAACTGAATTCAAACTAGCATAAAACAGTGCAGAAAGAGTAAAAGTCCGAACGATGATACGAATGCCAGTTCGAATGACAGTCTGAATGACAATCCGAATGGAGGGAAGACGAATTAAACTAAGGAAAGAGGTAGTTTTGATGATCTTAACATCAATTGGCAAATGCAGATGAACCTACAATGCAAAGAATCAGTGAGAAGACTTGTTGAGAAGCTAAGATAATAGAAAACAACCTATTTTAATCATTGTTGGAGAGATAAACTATTCCTATTCTATGCTAAAGCAAAATTGAGATGAGAGAAGAGAATTAACCTACATCTACAAAGAAGAAGCTAATTAAACTAATTCTAATCAAAACTAAGCTAGAGACAATAACTAACTAAGTCCTATCTAATTTGCAGAAGATTAGAAAACAAACTATCTAATTATAAAAGACTGAAATTAAACTATCAAAACGATACTGTTGGTTGACCATTTGCTAATTCTGTAAACACAAGTTATGTTAGGAGGAAAATATAAATTACAGACAAGAAAGAAATATTATGTACATGAAAATGAAATTAATTACATATACAGGAAAAATAAACTAACTATTTGCAGAAAAGAAAATACAGAAAACAAAGACAAAACCTCCAGTTGATGAGGGGCCCTTCCCAACAATCAGAGATGGAAAACTGAATTGATTAGCTACTCAGAACATCAACAAACTCGAACTTCCATTAACTTGAGAAAATTACAAAATGTTTGCTATCTGCTCTTGAAAATCTCTAACTCTGTCTACAAACTAACTTTTCTGACTTCTAACCCAACTAACTCTGTTTCTCTATACAAGCATCTATTTATAATTTACAATGGATGAGAGGGTCGACAGAGTCGACCTTTCTAATAACAGAGGCGTTTATGACTGTAACTGGTTGCTTTAAGTGATGTGTGACAGCACATGGAGCATACACCAGGCTTCACAAGGTCAATTCCTTCATGAGGTAGCTACAGCGTCGATCTTCCTTTGACGTGGGAAGAGAGGTAGTGTGTTGTCAAACTGAACGAATGGAGGAGAGGACTGCTAGAGCATTGACATGGGCGAAGCGTTGTGTTGGAAAGCTGAGCGTGGACGGACGAACTCTTCCAGAACACCGACGTAAATGGGCGTGCATGATTCCAGGCTGAGCGGACGAGAGAACTAGCGTGTATAGTGTTGACATGGAAGCATGGTGTGCTGTCGATCTTGGAAGGAAGGAAGGTGAATCTTCCAGAAGGAGATCTGACCAACCGTAACCATCACATGGCTAACAGAATGCACGTGCCTGATCTTGTCTTTAATGGCCCGAAACATGCCAACCGTGGATTTCGCAGGCTGAATGCGAGGTTAAACAACGAGCTGAACGCAGTTGAACATTGGAAATATAAACACACAGTCTAAATGAAGGGTCGTTTGAGAAACCATGGCCTGTAAATCAAAACTAGACGCCATGCATGACTGGAAATGTCACTTTAATCATTGATAATCATAATATAACGAGATTTGACCAAAATTCATATGATAAACAAATACATGCATACTTGGTCTATTTGATGAGCTGAATGGCTAAAAGAATAACTTATTATATCAAAAATAATGAAATTAATGCCATTCAGAGTAGATTTGATGATAAAAAATAGTGACAAAATGGACACCAACACTCCCCCAAACCGGAGATATGCCAAGTCCCACTGCGCAAAACAGAGAGAAATTAGGAAGAAGGCTGAGCTGTTGTAGCAGCGTCCTTCGACTGGGATGATGAACATATATATTTGGCCTCGAGCTTCTTGAATTGGTCCTTTAAGTAATTATATCTCATCCACAGGGCAGTATGGGATGCTATTTTGGCATTAACCAAGCATTCAATGTATTTTACTTGTGCACGCAGTGCCTTGTTTTCTTCATGAAGCTCAGAAATTGTTTCCACATAGATTTGATTTTGGTTTGTCAACCGTGCTATCACTTGGATCAACTTATCCATCTCCTACTGAGTCAGAATGAGTTGTTATTTATAATGTTCAGGGTTCTTTGGGGAACTCAACTCTTTTGAAAATGTTTCACATTCAACAGTATGACCTTCAAGATTTTTATCTTTATTGTGTGTAGGAGGACTTTCAGCAACAGAGGCTTCACTCATTCAAGCAGATGCGTTGGCCAATGTGAGGAGGGGTGATTCAAAGGTATGATCGTCTGACTGGACATTTGAAAATTATGGCTGAATGATAGTCTGAATGACAGACTGATCGATGGACTGGTCACAATTTGTTCTCATGGATTTAGTGGGCTCTAAAAAGAGTGGAGGTTCCGAAGTAGGGTCACTAAGAGTAAGTTCAGGAGAAGGTGATGACTGGGCAAGGTGCTCATCACCTGAGGGATCCTCATCAAACCATACACGTTTAGCGTTTGGTTCTGCTTGGGTATGATGATGTTCTTCAGAAGAGGAAAGTTTGACAGTAGATAAATGAGGGTTCAGTATCTCAAAAACAAAATGATCCCAAGTTTGTCCTCCCTTTTCTAACTGGTGAATGATCAGAAGATTAATAAGACAATGGTGATACAAGCTTCCAGAAGGGTTAACTGTCTTTTTCTAACTTGGGTAGACATCTTCTCCAAACTCTTTAGGAAATAAAATGGGAAATTGAGGGTCTGATTGTTGACAAAATGAGCCAACAACTTGAAATGGAAAGCTTTAAAGACAGTGAACTTACCCTCGCAAGTGATTAAGTGGATGATAATGGTTAGAATATCTAAGTACTCCAGCTTGATCCATTATCTATGAAACCCTTTGATACCAGCAACGTGTTGTTTTTAGGGAAAATTCATGATCCTTCCGTGGAAGGAAGAGATGCTTGTGCCATCGGGCACCTTCCCTCGGGAGCTTGGTAGCTAATGCTATTGACTCTTATGTCATGGAGAAAACAAGGTGGCCAACCTTGGCCATCTTGCCATCAAAACCTTTGGTGAACAATAATGAAATATCGTGGTCATGGCCTTGGAGAAGGGGGAGAAATGGTTCCCAACCTGCTCACAAAAACACTTCACAATAGGCTTTAAACTCATAAATGCGAAGGAGGTCCTGGTACCTACTAGGCTCATAACGAATAGGCATTGTTAACAGAGGACGGGGGATGCAAAATGGATACGAGAGGTGCAAGAATTTGCAGAGGATGCAGCTCAGATAGAGAGTGAATAGAATGAGGCAAAATTCACGCAATCACCAATTTAAACTAAGGTCCGTTTGATTGTTTGAATGATAGTGGACAAGGGCTCGGCATGCTTTAAAAGATCGCACCTATCATTCGAAGATATTAAGTTTAGAGCTAGCGTGAATCCAGTGAATACGCGTGGTTTAGAGAATATTCAACCATGTCCAAAGCCGAGCTTTGGACAAGTTGAATGTAATTCACGTAATGAAAATAGATTACATGTGAGAGATCATGATTCGATTGATATGGTGGTAGGTCGTACAACAGGATAAGTAAGACCGAATGGCGATCATACAATGATTCATAATGATGTGTAATCCATTCGTTTAATGGAGGCGAGGTGGATAAGAGAATGAAGCCATGTGTGAAATCGACATTTGATTAATCCTTGTCATAATTAGCCAATAAAACTTATCAATAATATTCAAATTTGAACATCTTGGCTGTTATAGGCTATGGTTTCATTCATCACTCCATTCAGAACGTTGTTTATTTGCCTCATTCGGATTGGCATTCAACTTGTCATTCAGTACTTCGTACAGACTTTTGTTTATACAAGATCTTATTGTTGATGCTGACCAAAGCTGATTTTGCAGAGAATTTATGAAGCTATTAGTGCACAAAAGATGTTGTAAACTTTGCTTTTCCGGATCTTTTTAGTTGCGTTCCTCTTTTTGTTCTTGATTAGATCAATTTTCTTCTGCTTTTGCATTAACCTGATAACACCTATCATTGTATCAGATATTAAAATTTTCATAAAAATTCAAAGTGTAAGAATAGTTCTAATCTTCCCTCCCAAACCAAAAATATGGCATGTCCTCAAGCCATCAAAGAGGAAATGATTAAAGTTAAAAAATTTCAATTGAAAGTCTTACAGATATCCTTTTTTAAAAATATTGTGATAATTTTCACAAGGAAATGAAATATTAACTAATAAATGTAGATGATTCAGATATGTACATTCATCAAAAGAATACAATAGTGCTTAAAAGACCATATGAAGAATAATAGTGTAAGAGATGAGAAAATGCCATAGGAAAACTAGTCGTCCGTGACTCATTGTAAAGATATCTTGTCATCCAAAGAATATAGATAAGGTTCACCATAAAATTTGTGAGATCTACTATAATTTTGGGTCCCATTTCTAGGATAGTCATATCCTAGGTATTGTTTGAATTAGATGACAGGGTCCAAGTCCAACTTACAACCATTATCTAATGGCAGTATACATAATCGGCCTAAACATGTGTTTGTATACTCAGGTTTTTATGAGTTATGTGAATATCAATGCATTAACCAAACCTCTTTTACCCGATATTGACCCCCTGCTAGCAGGCCTGTTCAGTACCCCGGCAGGTTTATCTTGGTACCATGCAAGCATAGCCCCGTTTCCAGCGAGCCTGTTCAGTACCTGGACGGGTTTACTTGCATTTATCGAGCCTCCCTGTTTAAGATTTTACTTAGCATGGACCCACTGCCAGCAAGCCTATTCAGTACCTTGGCAGGTTTGCTTCGTATAATGATATATATATATATATATATATATATATTGTAAGGAAGACGGTTGGCACTAGAGTGTGCTAATTTTGTTAAACACGTAGTTCAAATTTTAGCACAAACCTTATGAGCAACTTTACTTATAATGGCCTAAATTACAGATCATGCCCAAAGACAATAACCTAAAGCTGTTCTTTGAATTCACAGTCTATCTTCTTCATAAAAGGTCAGTAATGTTCCCTACAAAATAGAAAATATCACCCATTTTTAGGCTATCTTTTAAAGGTTCTTTAGAGACAAGTTTTGATAATGAGTCCAGGATGAACTAGCAATCCATAGGTGTAAGATAGAGTTTTTGTGGAGATCATAATAATTGAAGTAGGTCTTTTAAACAACTGTTCTAATGATAAATCAAAAGTGTGCATGTCTGAATCAAATACCATACACAAAATCATAAAATAAAGTTGTTATAAATGATATCAAGAATGCTTTATCCTTTCACTATAAATTTTCAATTTTAACAGTAAACAAAAGAGAGGGAGAACTACAAGTATTTCTTTTTAGATCACTTCCCTTTTTGCATAATATCACATGAGCTGATTAAAAATATAGGGTTCTTGTGATTAAGCTGCAAAACCACTTGTCAGATGATTCAAATTTTATTCAAAACAAAGCATATGTACAAAACAAGTTATGTAAAATTTTCAAAATTAACGAAAGGAAAAAGAGTCTTCCTGTTTTATTGACAATATTTTACAAACTGATCATAATCGATTTCCTGTAAAAAGAGTGTAATCAGTTGTTAGAATGACTCATTATTATTGAAAATAAAAAACATATTTACATATATACAAAAGAAGATAACCCGAAATGATTCAAGGACTAAGAGGGGGAGGAATGAATTCCTCTTCTACCAGTTCCATTTCTTCCTGTTGCAAGGCATTTTGCACAAAATCCTATTTAGATATTGGTTGATGGTAAAGTCTAAGTCTATGTCCATTTACAACAAAAGAAACTTGCGAATCATTAATTGTTTTAATTTTAACGGATCCATTATCAAAGGCTGTGACAATTTCATATGGACCCATCCAACGAGTAGTTAACTTACCTTTAAAATTTTTGTATCTTGAATCAAAAACTAGTGCCTAGTCTCCAATTTTGAATTTTTTTTGTTTAATGTATCTATCATGCCACTTTTTGCATTGGTTTTGTATTAAGATTGTACGTTGAATAACATCTTGCCTAATTTCGTCTAATTCATTTATCTACAGGATTCGTTGACTCTGTGCTTCTTCCAAGTTCATACCTAATTGTGCAGCCATGCGAAAGGTTTTAACTTGAAATTCAATGGGTAGAAGAACTTGTTTACCATAAACAAGTTCATAAGGTGTGTGACCAGTAGTGTTTCTCCACGTTATTCTATAAGCCCAAAGAGCTTCAGGAAGCCTATCTACCCTCTCTTTGTGGTGTAACTAGATAGTCTTAGTCAAGATAGTTTCTAATACTTTGTTGGTGGATTCTACCTGACCATTGGCTTGCAGGTGATATGGTGAAGATTTACAATGTCTAATACCATATTTGTCAGTAATCTCTTTCATTAATTTGGAGGTAAACTGAGATCCTTAGTCGATTACAATTTCCCTAGGTACACCGAATCGGGTAAATATTTCTTCATAAATGAATTCCACCGCAGATTTCTCTGTGGATCGAAATAAAGCTCTAGCTTCTACCCATTTGGTTACATAATCTGTACAGACTAGGATGTACTTCTTCTTGCGAGACATAGGGGAAATTGGTCCAACGAAATCTAGAGACCATTTCTCAAATGGCTTAATCATAACTTTGGGTTGCAAAGGCATCTCATCGGATGGTGTAGGTCTACCCATTCTTTGGCAACTGTCACATCCTTTGACATATTTGGTAGCATCTTTGAAGATGCTTGGCCAATAGTACCCAGAGTGCAATACTTTGTATATTGTTCTCTTATCAGAAAAATGCCCACCATAGGGTCCACCATGACATGCATGAAGGATTTCTGCCATCTCATCCTCTCGTACACATCGTCTAATAATAAGGTCAGGACCAGTATCAAAGAGATCATTATCTACCCAAGAATAATTGGAACTTTGAACTATGATCCTACGTTTCTCAGGTGGGGATAGATGGTTAGGTAGCTTTCCAGTTGCTAAATAATTGGCTATGTCTACAAACCATGGGGTTTGGACAAATATAGTGAACAAATGTTCACCTAGAAAGCTATCATCAACAGGGCTGGCATTATCATCAATTTGAATTCGAGAGAGAAAATCAGCTACTACATTCTCTCTATCGGGATAATCAACAATGGTAATGTTGAATTCTTCTTAAAAAACAAGCCACCGAGTCACTCTACCATTGGTGATAGGTTTATTCATTAAAAACTTGATGGCGGAGTGGTTAGTGTGTATAAAAATTTCATATCCTGTGATATAATGACGAAACTTGTGGATGGCATAGACTACTGCTAGAAACTCTTTTTCAGTAACAGTGTATTTCTATTCTGCAGGAGTCAAATTTTTACTAACAAAGTATATGGCATGTGATGTTTGTTCCTCTTTTTGACCTAAAACTTCTCCTATGTCTATATCAGAAGCATCAGTGGATATCTGGAAAGGAAGGGACCAATTTGGGCCCCTAAGTATTGGTGCCACTGATAGCTTGGCCTTTAGAGTTTCGAAGGCTTGTTGACACGATTCAGTCCATTGAAATTCTGTGTCTTTCATGAGTAGTTTGAACATAGGTGAGGCTATATTAGTGAAATTTTCAATGAAATGTCTATAATAGCCGACATGTCCAAGAAAAATTCTTACCTCTTTCGGAGTTTTTGGAGGAAGATTAACAATTATTTTGATCTTGCAGGATCCACCTTGATACCTTGAAGATAGGCATGATTTCCCAAAACTATGCCCTCGGTCAGTAACATTTTACATTTTTCATGACTAAGAGCTAAGTTCATTTCTTGGAACCGAATAAGAACTGTTTCGAGGTTAACAAGGGCTTCCTAGAAAGTATTACCATAAACTGTAAAATCATCCATATAAACTTCTACACATCCGTGTATGAGGTCAGCAAAGATTCCTAGAACTGCATGCTGGAAAGTAGCAGGTGCATTACATAGGCCAAATGGTAACACTCGGTAGGCATACGTCCCCCAAGAATAGGTGAAGGTTGTCTTGTCTTGATCCTCAGGTGCTATCAATATTTGATTATATCCACTATACCCATCAAGGAATGAAAAATATTGTTTCCCTAATAAGGTGTCTAACACCTAATCGATGAAAGGCAAAGGGAAGTAGTCCTTAAGAGTGGCCTTGTTCAGTTCTTGAAAGTCAACACAGATATGCCATTTCCCTATGACTTTCTTTGGAACTACCACCAGAGGAGAAACCCATTTACTGTTGGAAATTGGGTAAATGAATCCAGCGTTAAGTAGTTTTGTAATTCATCCTTTACTATATCCTTTAGTGTTGGGTTCATTCTTCTCTGGGGATGCCTAACAGGAGGTATGTTCGAGTCTGTGTAAATATGATGGATACAGGTATCTAGGTGTATACCTTTCATATCGGTATACTCCCATGCAAATGCTCCAGTTTGACTCTTGAGAACTTTTAGAAGTTGTTTTTGCTGACTCTCATCTAAACCTGCATTTATATGTAGAAATTTGTCGGTACTAACCTCACATGGTATGGTATAGGATCCTAGGTGTTCTTCGATTGCGAAGACACAGGGTGTACTTGTAAATGTTGAGAGGCTCATGTTTTCTTGGAATTCGTCTCCAAAGATTTGGTCATATTGGGAAAAAGATTGAGGAAAATCTACACATGTTGTGGAAGAGATAAATTGGTTCAACACGTTCTCGGTATTCTGCTCTTGAAGTGCCCGAGAGAAATCACTAACAAGGGAAAGTTCTTCCAAGTTCTCATCTCCAAAAGGACAATCTAACCAAAAGAGGTTTTCAGCAATTGGCTGAGCTGGTGGTTATAAAGCTAGTTTTCTTGTAGACTACCCATCAGAGATAATCATCTCTCTATCCCTACATCCTATAAATGCATTGGCAGTAGCCAACCAAGGTCTTCCAAAAATAATGGGGTGACCTTTGGAAGGGTCTTTTGATTCAATGACCATGAAGTCCACGGGATATTCCCATGAAGTGACCGATACAGTGATGTCATCTAAGATCTCAGTAGGTTGAACCATAGTACGATCTGCTAACTCTAGCATTGTTGGGGTAGGGCGGAGGAATGGTCCTAAATTGAGAATTTCTAAGACTGTGGTAGTCATCAAATTGATAGCAGCTCCTAGATCAATAAGTGTGTTCCCTATGGCAGTGTTATTGATGATAACAGTCACCACAGGGTTTCCTAGGTTTGAATATTTTGGAATTCTAGGTAGGTTTGCTATGCAATCTAAAATTTCTCCTATTACATTAATCGTCGGAGGGTCTTTCTGTTTCCTCCCTAGTATCTTAATACATAGTTCCTTTATTACCTTAATATGGATTGGAATATCCTTAATGGCTTGTAACAAAGGGATATTAATGCAAATATTTTTCAATTTGTTAATGATATCGTACTCTGTATAAGTTACAGGTTTTTCTATTACTAGATGCTACGGATATGGAGGTGACTTTTCCCTTGGAATTACTTCTTTGTGTGGATGGTTGTGTGTTGAAAATTTAGAAATAACCACATCTTCAAGAATGGCATCATTCAAAACTTCACTAGGTGTGTCTTCTTCATTCTCTTATTGAATAACAACTGATGACTTGGGCTTATCTTGCAAAACTATTCCAGACCGCAGTTGTATCTCATGTATTGGTGCGGTCGAAATGACATATGATGGAAGAGGTAACAACCCAATGTTGTTAAGGGCCTGGGTTGGTTTGTTGTTAGCATTTGGTATCGGTTGTGCAGGTAATATTGTGGGTCTTGGAGGATTCATGTTCTGGAAATGGTGAGGTTTTTTTGAGATAGGGGGTAGTGAAGGAGGTACAAATCCAGGCAGAAGTTGCTGAATATTAGGTGAGTAAGGATAGTTAGGCATAGGAGGAGGTGTTTGAGCATATGCTTTCCCTCTCCATCCATGTGGCCATTGCTGTTGTTGAGCATTCTGAGGAGGGTGCTGCGGGGGCCAATTCTTCCAACCTGAAGTATTCCATTGTTGAGGAGGTTGATAAGGATAGTAATAAGGTGGAATTTGTGATGAATCTTGATATGATGGCTGATCTCTAGGTTGCCAAGGCCTCCTAGGTATTTCACCAAAATTTTCACTCTTGTATACAACTTGTAATCTAGGCAACGATGGACAATCATTGGTTGGATGTTCTTCTGTACATAGGTGATAGACTGAAACATTATTTAATGGACATTCTCGTTGAGGATGTTTAGTTTTACACCTACGATAGAAAACACTCATTGTTGCATTCTCTTCATCTTGTCTCTTTTTAGCTTGTAGTGCATTTAGTTGAGAACCCATGGCTCCTAAGATATATGTTTTGAAATTTTCCAATAGGTTTCCCAACTCTACCCTTGTAACTCCACCAGAACCGGATGTGTTTCCTTTGGGATTCCTAGGATAAGATTCTCGAAAGTGTCTTTCACCTTTCCCTCTACTCCTAGAGTAATTCCCACATAGTTCACAAATCTCTGCAAAATATTTATGAGAAATGTCTCCTGCTGCCATGAGATTAAGGTTATCTAAGAATTCTTCTGACAATCCCTTGAGGAAGAGTGTTCTTACTACATCTTCTCTAAGATCACTATACTTGGATTTGTGTAACACATAGTTAAATCTCTCGAGATAGTCTTCTAAGCTCTCGTCTTCAAGTTGTTGAATCTTAAAAATATCATTGCGAGAGTCCTTAGGTCTACAGTAATCCTGATATTTTCAAAGAAATGCATTCTTCATGTCTTCCCAAGTTCTAATACTAGATTCTCCTAATCCCATGAACCATCGAAGAGAAGAATATTTCAATGTGGCAGGAAAGAGTTTTAGCTTTTGGGCATCTTGTAGGTAATTATAACTCCTACACAAAATGTCAAACTCGAATAAAAATGTGTCTAGATCCCCACTACTCTTCCCATAAAAGGTTGGTATTGAGGAGGGAGCGATGTTTTTCATAGTAACATCTTGTGCAGTGTCTAAGATAGGGAACCCGAAGGTACCTTCAGTTCTAACTTCTCTATTTTCTTCATCTTGTCAGACATGATCTTCATTTTCATCCCCCATGAAGATTCCATTGCCAAAGAGAGAAAATCTAGGTGGCTCCTTTCTCGGTGAATATGGGATGTCCCAACATTCTGTTTCAGGATGCGTATTCTTCTTTTTAAGAGGAGAATTACCAGCTACGTGGGAATCCAGATTTGGAGGTCCTACTGTTGTTGTATCAATCTGTGAGATAACTATGTTCACAGAACTATAAAAAAGCGCGTCTACTTGTGCAAGATTGACAAAATCTACTAAGTTTGGACCACCTACTATTGAAAAAGTAGCGTCTTTGGGCTTTTGGACTAATGGAGAGTTAAGAGGTCCTGAGGTTTTATCCTTTTGAGTTTCCTCTTGTCTAATTTCAGTCTCAATATGAGTTTGAGGTTCTTCTAGTGGAATTTCTTTATGAATAGACTGTTTGGATGTCCCTATGTTTTCCCCTAATTGATTTCCAGAAAGGATTTCCTTTTCTTTCCAAGTAGGACTATCCCCTTTAGGCTTCTTCCAATACCTTTCTGCTGAGTTAGTAGTTGGGCTGGCATGCCCCCCGTATAGGTTAGTAGGAATTTTAGTAGGGATTTTAGTAAGAGAACTAATTTTAATAAATCTACCTTGTGAATCTCTAGACCTATTCATGAAAACAAATTATAACTGAAATAAGTTCTAACTACATAACTGCTACTGCTGGGTTTTTGGGATGCCGGTTATAACAGATGCGCAGGTTCTTACCTCTCGTCTTACCGTTTACCTGCCACCATCCTATTTTCAAAGGAAGGAATAAAACTAAAAAGGAGTTTTACTTATCTATGACTGAATTCTACCTATCTTCTACAACTCCTCGACAACGGCGCCAAAATGTTGGGTGTGTGAGCTATCTCAAAGAAAATACCTAATATTTAATTATCGACTAGGGTTGGTAATCTTAGAGTTGAGGCAAAGTATATGCTAAGGTAGAATGGCACCTAAGATTTCGTCTTGTCAGACCTTAAAAATATTTAATAAAGAAAAGATCGAAAGATCTTTCAAAATGAAAAACCAAGCCAAACTTTAGAAAAACAGTAAAAAGAACTAAATCAAATTTAGTTAAACGAATAAACTAGAATAGTATCAAATCATACTACTCTATCTTATAATTGAACAATGGAAACTGATTGAAAAAACAAACTATGAACTATGAAAATGGAAACTATGCAATTTCAGATTCTAAATTAAGAATTAGAAAAACAACTGTCAATAAATTAGAGACCTATCTATGAAATGGATTAATTCGATGATAAATTACATAAGCAGAAAGCTATGATAATCAAAGCAAATTACAAACTATTAAATAATTTCAACAACTAATTCAAGAAAAACATCTATTCCCATGTAACAAGAACTGGAGTGAATGTGTCGTAATGGCTTTCAAATGTAATAGCAAAACAAAACGGAAGTAAATCTAATCTAACTTCAACAAAGAGATGTAAACTACAAAGAGACAAATTACAGTTAACTTTAAACATTCTGATCTATCTACTATCCATGAGCAAATAATAATATAAAACTAATGAAAACTAGAAGCAAGTAGAAAACTTAATAATGATATTTACTTTTGAACTTGATTTGGAAGCAAGTAGAAAACTTGATAAAGATATTAATATAGAAGCAAGTAGAAAACTTGATAAAGATATTAATTTAGAAATCCAAATTCTATTCCATAAACATCTTCATTATTTATCTAAAAATAAGAAACTGGTCCTAATCTTAATGAAGGAAATTATCAAAACTAGAATACTTAAAGAATAAAACGATTAATTCTAATCTAAACTAAATCTTAAGAGCATGAATTAAACTAGACTAGGAATAAGACTGATAAGTTCTGAAACATAAACATATTAGTAGATTAAGTATGAAAGACATAATTTAAAAGATAGTTAAAGAAAACTAAGAATGATAACAAGACTTGAATTAAAACTTTATAGAATGTAAAACAAGGGCCTAAATATGGTTAAAAATACTAATTAAGAGCAGGAAATATTACAGTAAAGAAAACTAAGAAACTGAATTCAAACTAGCATAAAACAGTGCAAAAAGAGTAAAAGTCTGAATGACGATCTAAATGCCAGTCCGAATGACAGTCTGAATGGAGGAAAAACGAATTAAACTAAGGAAAGAGGTAGTTTTGATGATCTTAACGTCAGCTGGCGAATGCAGATGAACCTACAATGCAAAGAATCAATGAGAAGACTTGTTGAGAAGCTAAGATAATAGAAAGAAACCTATTTTAATCATTGTTGGAGAGATAAACTATTCCTATTCTATGCTAAAGAAAGATTCAGATGAGAGAAGATAATTAACCTACAGCTACATAGAAGAAGCTAATTAAACTAATTATAATCAGAAATAAGATGGAGACAATAACTAACTAAGTCCTATCTAATTTGCAGAAGATTAGAAAACAAACTATCTAATTATAAAAGACTGAAATTAAACTATCAAAATGATATTGTTGGTCGACCATTTGCTAATCCTGTAAACACAAATTATGTTAGCAGCATAATATAAATTACAGAAAAGAAAGAAATATCATGTACAGGAAAACGAAATTAATTACATATACAAGAAAATCAACTAACTATTTGCAGAAAAGAAAATACAAAAAACAAAGACAAAACCTTCGGTTGATGAGGGGCCCTTCCCAACAATCAGAGATGGAAAACTGAATTGATTAGCTACTCAGAACATCAACAAACTCGAACTTCCATTAACTTGAGAAAATTACAAAATGTCTGCTATCTGCTCTTGAAAATCTCTAACTCTGTCTACAGAGTAACTTTTCTGACTTCTAACTCGACTAACTCTGTTTCTCTATACAAGCGTCTATTTATAATTTACAATGGATGAGAGGTTCGACAGAGTCGACCTCTCTAATAACAGAGGCGTTTATGACTGTAACTAGCTGCTTTCAGTGATGCGTGATAGCACAGGGAGCATACACCAGGCTTCACGGGGCTGATTCCTTCACGAGGCAGCTGTAGCATCGATCTTCCTTTGACGTGGGCAGAGAGGTAGTGTGCTATCGAACTGAACGAATGGAGGAGAGGGCTGCTGGAGAATTGACGTGGGTGAAGCATTGTGTTGGAAAGCTGAGCGTGGATAGACGAAGTCTTCCAGAACACCGGCATGAATGGGCGTGCGTGATTCCAGGCTGAGCGGATGAGAGAACTGGCGTGTATAGTGTTGATGTGGAAGCATGGTGTGCTATCGAGCTTGGAAGGCAGGAAGGCGAATCTTCCAGAAGGATATCTCTTCAACCGTAACCATCACGTGGCTAACAGAACCCACGTGCTCGATCTTGTCTTTAATGGCCCGAAACATGCCAACCGTGGATTTCATGGGCTGAACGACGAGCTGAACACGGTTGAACATTGGCAATATAAACACACAGCCTGAATGAAGGGTCGTTTGAGAAACCACAGCCTATAAATCAAAACTAGATGCCATGCATGAATGGAAATGTCACTTTAATCATTGATAAATCATAATATAACGAGATTTGACCAAAATTCATATGATAAATGAATACATGCATACCTGGTCTGTTTGATGAGCTGAATGGATAAAAGAATAACTTATTATATCAAAAATAATGAAATTAATGCCATTCATAATAGATTTGATGATAAAAAATAGTGACAAAATGGACACCAACAAACCTCCACACGAACTAGCATGGCATTCCTATGCCTATGTGTATGCTTTGGATTTTGCTTTGGATTTACCATGTCCGTGCCTTGGAATATGATACACCATGGCTAATTGAGCATTATATCCAATTTTTTAAGTGTGCAAATGTTTAGCCACTAGTTACATTATGCTACACACCATCATTTTTTATGAAATTTTAGATGCAGATATCATTTTTTCTGCAGATTCCAAATATGTAAATTTTAAAAAGAATATATATATTTTTCTATATTTTTCTTATTTTTCTTGTGTCATGACTCGTTAACTCAAAAAACACATTGTTAGTGTTTCGTCCATAACTCTTTCATTTCTCAACCATTTAAAAAATAATTTTATGGTGCACTAAAGGACATCGGCCTCTACATGCTATAAAAAAACCATTTCAAAATAGTTGCATTAAGACCTTCAAAGGTTGCACCCGCAATTGGCATACTATTTTCAAGGTTCGATCAGTTACATAATTAAAAACAATTAAAAATTATTTTTTGGGGGGCACAAAATAGCGGGCACTAGTACTACTTGTTCTCTATATGTCTACCAGTTTTTGTAAGTTGATTCCATCGTTTAGGCACTCAAACGTTGCACCCACAAAAACATATACCTTATAATTTGTCCAAAAAATAAAAAGTTCCCATTACAAATGGTCAAACTTCAAATAGTTAAGAACATTGTAAATAGAAAAAAATTATATATTCGGAAGCGTCATTCAATTTCCCACATTTCATTTTTTTACTCATTGCAAGATTCATTGTGTATGTGTCTCAAAAAATACATGTAAGTTGATGGATGTCTGATTTTTTCAGTTTGATATTGCATCTAACGTGTCAAAAGAGACCCTCATTAGCTTGCATACACCAACATTGCATTTTTTTCACCATGGTTGAGTAACCATTATGATTAAGGATTACTTAGTTGACCATGGTTGTGCATGTTTGATTCTGTGAGACCATATTTGAATATCATTAATCATGGTTGATTATGGTTTTCATAGTTGACTTTAGTTAATCATGGTTAATTATGTTTAAACAAGGTTGAATAAGTTTGACCATAGTTAAGCATGGGTGACTATATTGTTGGACCATGGTTTATTTTAGTGAACCATGAGTAACTATGGTTGAATAAATAGCTAACCATGGTTGACATTAATAAACCATGTTTGTCTTTTCTTAGCTAAGGAATGCATCATGGTTGAGTATTGTTCAACTTTGGTTAACCATGGTTTACTTCAGAAAACCTTGGTTGTGTATGGTTCTATTTATTTAGGTAACATTGACTATGTTTCACCATGGTTGACTAACCAATGTTAACTATGCATCACTTTGTTGACCATGGTTGTGCATATTTAATTATGTGAGACCATGTTTGAATGTCATTAACCGTGGTTGACTATGGTTTTCATAGTTGACTTTAGATAAAGATGGTTAATTATGTTTGAACATGGTTGATTAAGTTTGACCATAGTTAAGCATGACTTACTATTGTTTGACCTTGGTTGAATATTTTAGTCAACTATGGTTGATTATGGTTGAATTTTATTTGTTAAGGATAACCATGCTTGACTGACATTAACCATGGTTAACAAAGGGGGTTAAATGATAATTGACCAAATTTGACCATAATAAACCATGGTTGACTATTGTTTGCGCATGGTCAAGTTTAGAAAACCATGGCTTACATTAATTCACCATGGTTGACTAATGGTTGGTTTTGGTTAACCATGGTTTACTTTAGTGAACATTGGTTGTGTATGGTTGACTTTGGTTAGGTAACATTAACTCTAATTCACCATCATTGAACATGTTTAGCAATGGTTGACAAATGATTATTGAATAAGTTAAACCATAGTTTACCATGGTTCATTATTGTTTAACCATGTTTGAATTTAGTTAAAGATAGTTGAATTTAGAGAACCATGGCTTAATATAGCTGATGTTGGTTAACCATGGTTGACTCTAGTTAATTATGGTTGAATTTAGTGAACTATGGTTGACTATCAATGACTTGTGTTTTTGTAGTTGAATTTAATTCACCATGGTCAAATAAGTCTAACCATAGTGAACCATCAACGGTTACTGTTTTACCATGGTTGATTATGGATAGCTTTAACTAATCATCATTGACATTCGTAAATTATGACCAATTTTGGTGAGCAAAGGTTAACCATGTTTGACCATCATCGACCATGGTTTATAAAGGGTGACAAATGATGGTTGACTAAGTTCAATTATAATGAACCATGGTTGACTATTGACTGTTCATGGTTAAATTTAGTGCACCATGGTGGACTACGGATAACTTTGATAAATCATCGCTGACTATAGTGAACTATTGTTGATATTGATTAACCATGGTTTACTTAGTGAACCTTAGTTGTGTATGGCTCAATTTGTTTAGGTAAAAATGATTATGTTTTACCATTGTTGACTATGGATTACTCTCATTGAAACAATATTGCTTGAGTCAACCATATTCAACCATTTAGTCACCCATAGTCAAACATCACACGTAATCCATGGTCAAACATTGCAAACTTTAGTCAACCATATTTTACCATGGTGAAACATATTCAACCAAAGAAAATCATATAGAACCATATTTAAACATGCTTAACCATAGTCAA
This sequence comes from Larix kaempferi, assembly GCA_027924585.1. Classification (NCBI taxonomy): domain Eukaryota; kingdom Viridiplantae; phylum Streptophyta; class Pinopsida; order Pinales; family Pinaceae; genus Larix; species Larix kaempferi. The sequence goes on from BSBM01000146.1 coordinate 8,990,895, forward strand.
ACATGAACAACCATGGTCAAACATGGCCAAAAAATGGTCAACCAAAGTCAACCATATTCAAACATGGTTGACCATAGTCTACCATGGTTATCCATAATCTAACATTGTCAAACTTATTTATCCATACTGAACCACAAATAAACATGGTCAACAATGGGAAATATTATTCAACATGATAACCATAGTAAACTATGGTCAACACTACAAACATTCGTGAACCATCTTCATCCATGGTGAAACATATTCAACCAAAGAGAATCATAGAGAACCATATTCAAACATGCTCAACAATAGTAAAACATGGATAACCATGGTCAAACATGCCCAAACCATGGTCAATCAAAGTAAACCATAGTTAAACATAGTTTACCATAGTCTATAATGGATATCCATAGTGTACATGGTCAAACATATATACAAGGTTGAGCTATGGTCTACTATGTTTAACTTTAATTAACCATGGTTTACTATTGTTTGTGCATGGTACACTTTAATAAACCATGGTTGACATTAATGCACCATGATTAACTATGTTTGAACATGGTTGACTAAGTTAGACCATAATTAAGAATGGGTGAATATTGTTTGACCAAGGTTGATTTTAGTGAACCATAGTTGCCTATGGTTTACATTAAGAAACGATGGTTAAATTTTCTTAAATAAAGTTAACCATGTTTGACCAACATTGACCATTTTAGCGAAGGGTGTTAAATGATAGTTGACCAAGTTTGACCATAATAAACCATGGTTGATTGTTGTTTGCACATGGTCCACTTTTAACAACCCATGGTTGAATTTAATGCACCATGGTTGACTATTTTTTTACTTTGGTTAATCAATATTTACTTTAGTGGACATTGTTTATGTATCATTGACTTTGAAAAGGTAACACTAAATCTATTTGACCATCGTTGACCATGGTTGGTGATGGATGACAAATGATGGTTGAATAAATTAAACTATAGTTTCCCATGGTTCATTATTGTTTGACCATAGTTATCCATGGATTTTGCAGTTTACTTTAATATACCGTGGTTGATTATGTTTAAAGATTTGGTAGACTAACTTTAACCATAGTTAACCATGGATGACTATTTTTTACCATGGATAACTAAAGTGAACTATGGTTAACTTTAAATAACCATGTTTGAATATTGTTTGCGCATGGTCAACTTTTAACAAACCATGCTTGACTTAAATGCACCATGGTTGACTATTGATTGACTTTAGTTCACCATGGTTTACTTTTGAACATTTGTTTTATATAGTTGAATTATGTAACATTAACTCTATTTAACCATCATTGACCATGGTTGGCAATGGGTGACAAATGATTGTTAAATAAGTTAGAAAAATGTTATAGTATGGTTAACCATGGAACTATGGTTGATCATAATTGATCATACTTGACTATTGTTGACCAATGTTTATTATGGCTAACCATTTTGACTATGTTTGACCATGGTTGAATTTTATTGGACATGGTCGATTATGTGTAACAATGGTTGACTTTGGAAAACCATGGTTGACCACGATAGACTTTGGTGAACCATGCTTGATTATGTTTGTCTAATATTGACCATAGTTGTCCATATTGATTTTGGTTAACTTTTGCTTGAATATGTATGAGTTTAGTTGGTTGTATTTGACTATGACTGATTTGGTTAACCATAATTAACTATAGTTAAACAAGGTTTACTATTTTTCATCATGGTTAATAATGGTTAACTATATTTAACATTTGGTTGATCATGATTGACTATAGTTGAGAATTTTGACAATGTTTAATTATGATTCAATTTGTTTGACCATGCATGTTTGTGGTTGATCTGGTTGACCATCATTAACTAGAGTTAACCATGGTTGACTATGGTTGATCATTGTTAATAATGGTTAACTATAGTTGACATTTAGTTGACTATGATTTAATACAGTTGAGAACATTTGACAATGTTTGACAATGGTTAATCATGTTTGACATGGTGGAAATAACTTAAACTTGGTTGATCATGGTTGACCATGTTTGTTTATGACTAACAATATTTGTTTATGGTTGACTATGGATAAATATGTTTGATGATGTTAGAATATGGATAACCATGATAGACTATGGTCAACCATGCTTGACTAGGGTTGACCTTGGTTGACCATGGTTGTCCATGTTTGAATATGGTTCTTTATGATTCTATTTGGTTGAATATGTCTCACCATGGTTGAATATGGTTGACTAAAGTTTGCAATGTTGACCATAGTTTACCATGTTTATCCATGTTGAATAGTATTGACCATGTTTGATGATGTTAGACTATGGATAATCATGGTAGACTATTGTCAACCTTGTTTGAATATAGTTGACTTTGTTTGACCGGGGTTTGGCCATGGTTGACCATGGTTGTCCATGTTTGACCATGGTTGTCCATGTTTGACTATGGTTGAGCATGTTTGAATATGGTTCTTTATGATTCTCTTTGGTTGAATATGTTTCACCATGATTGAAGATGGGTGACTAAATTTTGCAATGTTTGACCATGGATAATTACTTTTGATGTTTGAATATGGTGACTTTGGTTGAATATGGTTGACTAAAGCAATATTGTTGAGCACAATTAACCATGGTTTACTATTATTGACCATGTTTGACTATGGTTGATAATGTTGTAATACTCCCAATTTTGACTTGGAATGTATTTAATCAAAATTATGTAAATGATGTAAAAATGCTAGTATGGATTCCTAGTGCAAAGCTCAAGGACAAGGCCTGACTGGTGGATGGCTAGGAATGTATGATGTATATATTTTTATTTGGACCATGTGGTTGGATTATCATTCCAATTCAAAATATATGTAAATATTATGTTGGAAAATAATTAAATGGTCTAAGATGGTTGTGTAAAGAGCACTTGAGGGGCTATGATTCCACCAAAGGGGAAGATGAAAGGGGGCCTATGGGAAACTAAATCCTATGTTTCCAATTGCCAACCTTGGAGCGCGTCCAAAATTTTCCATGTGCCTTAAATGAGCCAATTACCTTATCTTGACTATTAAACTGAATCATTGAATGCATATGTGAGGTTGGTGGGAAAAGTGTGACTTCATGCAGTTATTGAGGCATGGGGGTTGTGACATTTTTGTCAAATGCCATGAGTCCTTTCTTCTATGGTCAAATGTTATTTCAGTTGTATTTTCACCCTTACCTCCTATCCCTTGGAGTCAACATTCTTTTGATCATTCTCTCATGCAAGATTCTTCACTACATAGAGTTTTGTTATTGATGTTCATGTCCATTACCAAACTGTGTTTAACCTAGAAATTCGAATTTGGAGACATAGTTGCATTTTTGGAAGGGAAATTTGATGGTTGTAGGTGAGCATAGAGGTTGGGAAATCTAGGAACCTTTACCCATTGATTTCTGCTACTTTTGGATGCTTGAGAAGTCGTGGATTAATATTGCAAGAGGTTCTCCAATAACATATAGTAGGTTGGAATCTTAATGCACACACTAGTAAGCATTGTAAGGGTTGGATTTCCTAAGGGAACTGCGGATCAATGAGGGGAAATTCCTTCCTTGTGTTGTGTGTGGCAGTTGGAAGGAGTTCCATGGATGTGATGGCTTTGTGAGACCCATGTAGAGCTATGTTTGATATTTTTGGTTAAGCATAGAAACCAGAGTGGGTTTTGGGTTGAGAGAGAGAATCTGGTAGGAGTTTCCTTCACCCTAGTGGCCTCATAGCGCAGCTTGGGGGTAACCTCTCATTAGAAAGAGTACATGTTGTACAAAGTGCCTAAGGTTGGGTGGAAAATTACTCTTACACAACCTGTTTCTTGGATCTTCTTTGTTTAATAGATAAGTGTTCTTTTGTATCTGATGTGAAATTTTATATGTCTGTGATAGTTATGCTTGTAATTGCAGCTTGTGTGTGTATGGATTGAGTTATTTCCTTTGTCTATTTTTATTTCCATATATGCACATGCATTATGGCTATTATAAGTTGTAATTACGGTTATGAGGTGAAATTTAGAGGCCCTACATTAGTTAATGTCCCCTCTACTGGACGGATTGAGGGATGGGGACGTTACAGAGTGGTATCATAGCTTCTAGTTGTAACACCGGATCTGTATGGGCTGAGAATTAAAAATTATAGGAAGAAATCAGAAAATGCTTCTGTAAATGTCGGGTTTTTTCAAATGAAAGATAAGGGGCCAATGTTAAATTGGGAATAATTCCCTTATTGCTAAAATAGAGTTTCATATGGTTTTTGAATTTTAAATATTTTTAAAATTTGGGTAATTTTAAGCGGGCCCCACCTGTGCCACATCGATGGGTGACATGGAGGAACCACGTGGCTGGAAGGAATGATGTGGAATTTCCACATTGGACCCGTGCATAGGTGATTACCCAGGATGAACTCCAGAGTAAACGAAGATATGACCGTCAAGTGATAGGGTATTTCAATGGTTGCAGTTGATAGTGTATGGGAAATTTGCATGATGGTTAAAAGTGGGTGGATGAATATCTGACCGTTGGTTGATGAGGGATATCAATGGTCATAGAAAATAGTGCTTCAAAAATGCAAGCGGTGGTTAATTTTGGCCAAGTGAAGCATTGGGCCAAAACATCCTAGGGCGTGTGTCATTTTTTGATTGAAAACACCTCCCTAAGGGGATTTTCAAAAATCACTTATGTGGTGTTACTACTTTTGGTCATGGAAAAACCGTCAATGCCCGAGGTTGACTGGTATTGTGGTCTTGTGACTTGGTGGCTGGCAGAAGGTGACATGACCACACACAGGGTGCCATGTAAAACCCATCTGACACCTCAGGAGACACGTGATCGACCACATTAGCACCCTTTCCACATTGGCAGAAAATTTTATTTTTCTTATGTTCTATATTGCATGAAATTGAATTATTTATGAAAACAAACGAGGGCACTACCCTCGACCCGCCCTACAGTGGCGTAGGGAGGCCGTAAGGGAGAAATCCCCCTTGACCCCCATTTCTTTTTTAAAAAAATCAACAAATTTGGGTATGGATTTGAACCATAGCTATTGAACCAATGTAAATTGGGTAGGTTGTGGAACATGAGGGGGTGTTATAGAACTGCAGAATTTTCTAAGTCTGGAAGAAGTAGAAAAATACAAAAGTAGTGAATTCCATAATTTTATAGAAGGTGACTAGAGCAACGAACCAAAGAACTAGAAATTACTGAGTAATCCTGGTCACGTGTATTATCTAATCCAACAGAGAAATTATTCCACTTCTCCATTATTGATCTTCTGCAGGTGTCTGAAGTTGGCCTCTGGGGTTAAATGCACCTATAGGAAAATTCCCAAATTTGGACCAATTTGACAATTTTGAAGGACTGCTACTTCGTGCGTAGAAATTAGAATTGAGCATACTTATAGTCACTGAAAAGATTATCCAAAGGGGAAAATTTTTATAGTTTCAAATTCTAAATTGGTGATTCATATTTTTCCATGATTTGTTCAAAAAAGTGCATGTAACCATAATTTGGCAAAAACTGTCAATATGGGTATTTTCCAAAATACATGAAAATTGATTTGTATTTTGTAAAAAATCTAACAAATGTGTTTATATAAACACTTTTGCATATTCAAAATCATATCAGTGACTATTAAGGGTCAATAGTGAGTATAGTGCAGTTCGAGATCTTGGTCTTGGTGTGGTCTTGGTTGGAGCAAGAAGATCATCATCATGGATGATGCACAGGATCCTTATGAAGTTGAGGTAGATGCAATGGGAGAGAATATACAGATTGAGAATGCAAATATAGAATCCAAAGGTAGGAGAAATGAAGTGAATCCCCTATACATTGTAGAAACCATGAGGATCCTAAGGGTGGAGCTACAAAGTTGTAGAGCAAACAATGAGAGGATGCTTAGAGCTCAATAAGATCAAAATCAACTAAATGTAGCTATGCTTCAAAGTCTGACAGAAATTCAAAGGAAAATTTAACTCTAGACATCATTCTAAAAATCATGAAAAGAGTGGTAGTAGCTCAAGGAGGAACTCTGACAAGAGGTCCCATAGTTCAAGAAGGATTTCTAGAGGCAGGTCATATACCCCAAAAATCTCTTCTAGTGAGTCATTTGACTTTGAGGATTCCACTAAAAAATCAAGATCTTCATATCATAGGAAGAAGAGGAATAGGTATTCAAAGAACAACATACATGGAGAATTTAGGAAGGAAAAACCTTCTACATTTGATGGTGAAATAAAATCTGGTCAAGAAGATGATGCTTGGCTTCTTTGGATGAGGAAGTACTTCCATGTCCAAGACTAATCTAGGAATATGAAGGAAAGAGTGTCCATATTCAATTTGAATGGAAGAGCATCTATATGGTGGGATCACCTTAGGCAAGTGAAGAATATCAATTAAAGGAAGATTGTGTGGAAGCAATTCAAGAAATACTTCAAGCCAAAGTACCTCTCCGATAGGCACTATGATGGAAAAATTAAAGAATTCCATCATGAGCTAAAATTGGGCCAAATGACAATGGAAGAATATGGAAATAAAATCTTGGAGCTACTAAGATATGTGAAGTATAGCAGGGATAACAAAGTGAAAATTCAACGTTTTCTAAGTGGGTTTCCCCAGTCCTACAAAGATAGAATTGAGTTTGATGAGCCTCAAAATCTAGATGATAACATAGGGAAGGCCAAGTATTGTTATGATCCATCCAAAAAAAAAAAAAAAAATCCATAAAGAATGGAAGGAAAAGAAGAATAATAAGTTTGACCAAAGAAAGAAAGGGTTCAAGCCTTCTCATTTTAGAAATCAACCAAGGAAACCACTAAAATTTGTGACAAATCTAGCTAGGATGATGGGGGACAAGCCAAAAGAACCAAGAGATCCACTTCAATGTTGGGGATGTGGAGAGGACCATTTTCTTAGAAACTATCCACATTAGAAGGGGAGTGCAAAGCAAGTTCACAACATTCAATAAGTTGAAACTATTGGTCAAGTGGCAAGGAATGTTCCTAGGATTTATGGCGCACTAGAGAACCTCCAAACAAATCATAAATCAACTATTGTTGAGGTTGAAGGTAAGATTTCTAAGCAATCTATTTCTATTTTGATTGACCCTAGATCTACTCATAGTTATATCGGTCCTAAAATTGTTGATATTTGTGTTTTTAAAAGAACCAAGCATAGTAAATCATGGTTGATCCAACTAGCCATAGGAACCAAGAGAAAAGTTAGTGAAATAGTGTATAAATTTACATTATAAATGGGTGGACTATCCACTTCTGCAAATCTGAATATTTTACCACTTGGTTCATATGACACTCTCCTTGGAATGGACTAGTTGGAAGAACACAAAGTTAAACTTGAGTGCATTGATGATGAAGGAAACCCAAGGTTTGTAAAAGGAATTCCAAAGGATATTTCTATTAGGCATGTTTCAGCCATGAAACTGCAAAAGTTCTATAGGAAAGGTTGTCAATTGTATGCAGCCCACATATTGGACAAAGCATAAATTGAAATTTCGAGATTGGAGGACTGTCATGTTCTACAAGAATTCAAGGATGTTTTCCCTTATGAAGTGCCATGATTTCCTCCCAAGAGGGACATTTATTTCATAATTGATCTTGTGCCAAGAGCTGCACCAGTTTCTAAGGAACCTTACAAACTGAGTAAACCAAAATTATTGGAGCTGAAAATGCAATTGCAAAAGTTATTGGAAAAGAAATACATAAGGCCAAGTGTGTCTGCATCGGGATCCCCTGTAATATTTGTGAAAAATAAATATGTAAACATCATGCTATGGATTGATTACAGGTACCTAAATAAGGGGACAATGAAAAACAAGTACACATTGCCTTGAATTGATGATCATTTTGACCAAATGAGATAGACAAAGGTATTTTCAAAGATTGACTTGAGGTCTGGTTACCATAAGGTAAGAATCAAAGAATAATATATTCACAAGATAGCCTTTAGAAAAAGGTATGGCCACTATGAATTTGTAGTGGTTCCCTTTGGTCTCACTAATTCACCAGCTACCTTCATGTGTCTCATGAATAGATTTTTCCACAAATATTTGGACAAGTTTGTTCTTGTTTTTCTAGATGGCATTCTTATTTATTGTAAGAATAAAGAAGAGTATGAAGAAAATTTGAGAATGGATTTGCAATTTCTAAGGGAGCATAAGTTGTATCCAAATCTAAGCAAATGTGACTTTTACAAGAATAAAATTCATTATTGTCACATTATTTCAAAGGAAGGAATATCAATGTATCCAAAAAATATTAAAGCCATTATGAATTTTCCAACTCCAAAGAATGTGACAGATGTGAGATCATTTATGGGTCTTGCAGGTTATTATTATAAGATTTGAGCATACATAGATCTATATGCAAAAGCAATAAATATATGATGACTAAATCAAGCAAGAACAGGTGTGGAATAATTAACATGAACCATTACACAGTAACCTTGAAGAGAAGAAGAAACAATGATTGTATTATCAAAGTACTAAATTAATGAAAGGAGGTAACAATATATAGGAGATAAATTAGAATTAGGTTAAGGATCAATTCTAGTTGTTCATGTTATCTAGAGAGTGCTATTCACGATTAAATTAGAGCAGATAACCCTATTTAGCCATGCATGCACTCTTAAAATGAGCTTAACTGATTAAGGAACTCATTGATCACTCAGTTTAACTGAATAATGTATGTGGTTTCCAAAAATCACTGAAACGAGGGAGCTACTAGACCAACTACGGAGATAATGAGTGTTTGGGGTAGTTGGGTGTCAATTAAAACTTAGTTTAGTGGAGTAACTTAAGTCTTAACTGAGACACACTCCTATAAATCAGGAAAAAAAACTCAAATCATGGAATACGACCCCCAAATCAAGGAAGGCACCAAAAAACTAGGGTTTTTGTCTCATGGGTGATTCAAGAAGTGTTTTTAGATGTGGTTGGACCCTTTAGACTCATCAAAACAGGTTCTAGGAGGGCTATTTACTCTAACAACCCCCCCCCTCATAATCCTAACTAGGGAAAAAACTAAGAAAAAGAAATGAGACCCGACAATTTTCAGCCATATTAGGTACTCATGCACAAAAAAATAGAAAGATTCTCTGTAAATTAGGAAAGAGGGAAAAAAACCAGGGAGAAAACCCCCCTATAAAAGAGAATGTAGAAAGAATGTGAGAAGAAGGTTTTAAGGACCCTCCTCCATAACTTCTTTGACTCCCAAGGAAGCTAGAGAAGGACTTGGTAAAAATATCTACAATCTACTCATAGGAAGGGAAAAACTGTAAATCTATGAACCCATCATGGAATAATCCTCTGATATATTGCATATGGATCTCTATGTTCTTGGTCTGTTGGTGTTGAACAGGCTCTCTTGAAATCTGAATGGCTCCCTGGTTGTCACAAAAGATTATGGTAGGTCTATGAAACTCTATTCCAAACTCAATGAGAATGTGTTGTAACCAAACGGCTTGTGTTGCAGCATTTACTGCTCCTCTGTACCCTGCTTTTGTTGTTGATAGAGAAATATTGGCTTGATTTTTACTTGAAAAACAAATAGGTCTTGATCCCAAACTAAATAAGTAACCAGAGGTGGACTTGCGGTCTATTCCATTGCCATCCCAATCAAAATCTGTGTATCCAACTAAGTCAAAATTGCAAGCAACAACATAGTGGATTCCATAATTATATGTTAGCTTTACAGAATGGAGTATTCTTTTGGTATCCTTAGATTGCGTTAAGGTGAACCCCAAATCTGATTTGGTGATTTGGAGTCCAAGAAATAATTGTAACAATCCTAAGTCAGTCATGAAAAATCTATCATGTAAGGCATATTTAAACCGTGCAATGGAGGTAGTGGAGCTTCTAGTAATGAGGATATCATCCACATAGAGTACAATAAGTAAGAGAGATCCGTGTTCTCGAATCATATACACATTTGGATCTGAATTACATCTTGATACATTTTTTGACAGAAGAAAAGAATCCATTTTTACATACCAAGCTCGAGGAGTTTGTTTTGGTCCATGGAAATATTTCTTTAATTTACATACCAAAGATGAGTTTTGAATGTACCTCGGTGGCTTCTCCATGTAGATCTCTTCTTCAAGGTCCCCTTGGAGAAAGGAACTCTTCACATCCATGTGATGGATCTCCCATTTTTTTGTAGCTATTATGGAAAAAACAAGTCGAAGTGAATCCATCTTTGCAACTGGAGCAAAAGTTACTATGTAGTTAATGCCATGTATCTAATAGAATCCTTTGGCCAGCAATATTTCATTTTCTTGCTGATAAGTCCATTGGCTTCCATATTGGTTTTTAAGATCCAATTGCATTGAATCAATTTGCTCTCTTTTGGAAGAGGTACCAAATCCCAAGTTTTGTTGTCCATGAGGGACTGATTCTTTTCATCCATGGAAATCTTCCAATGAGGATTGTCGGAGGCTTCACCATGGATTTGAGGATCATATGAGACCATTATGTAGCAATGAATGGAAATCAATGTCTCTATGGATACAAGAGTGTGAGTGGCAACATAAAACTCATAATAGATTCTTCGAGTATCGGTAGGATTACCCACTAGTTCATTGATTTCTTTTAGTGTTTGTTTTTCCCAATGAGGCTGAATTATTGGGTCTGAAATACTCTCTTTTGAAGAAATGTCATAATCATATGTATGAGGATATGAATATGTATCTAAATAATGTCCTGAGTGTGTGATGGAAGGTATATTTTCAGATAGATAAGGTACAAACAAAACATCTTGAAGTTGCCCATCGTTTTTGTAAAATATTACCTTTTCCACATACCTTGGTTGGAGTATTATTTACCATGAGTAATTCTTGGATAGAGTATGGCTTCAAGGTGGCGAACATGTCCTTTTATGAATCCATATGAATTGAATCTTCAGAAACTAGAATCCAAGAGGTTGATTTTGAAGTTGAAGTTGTTATGAGCGCATGTCTCCTTTCAGGAGGAGATCTTGACTTGCGTACTTTGTCCTCATTTTCTTCAAATAATTTATTAAAATTGAAATTTTATTCTTTGTGAGGTCCCTTTTTTCAATAAGGACATATTTGAAGCTCCTTCCCTTCTTTGTCATAAAATAACTTGGATTTTTTCTCCTTCTTGCCGTTGTATGAGGGCTTATGCTAAGTGGATTTCTTCTTGTCTTCATTTTTTGCAAGTGCATGAGCATTTGAGTACCTTTGTAGGCCCATCTGAGAACTATTATCCTACTCTTGAATAAAAGAGGTTGCAAACACATCCAGAGAAGGCATGGTGAAGGCTTCCCCAAGTGCTAATCTAGTAGAGTGAAATGAAGAGACAAAAGTGTTGAATTTAGGACTCAATTTAGAAAGATAGAAAGTACCATTTGAGTCTCTTCTTTCGGGATGTTGCACATCTTGAGATGAAAGAGGATATATCTGAAATTTGAAAAGAACAAAATCAAACTCACTTGGTCTTAGATTCATTAACTCTACCTCTAAAACATGACCCCTCATCTCATATTGTGTACTGAATAATTTGGACAAAGAGGTCCATATTTCATTGGGGGTCTTCTTGTCTTGAATATGGTAGAGAAGGTTAGGAGATACAGAATAAATAGAATCCCATGTGCTTCATCCATCTGATTAAAATACTTGGATTTCTCAATAAGATACAATGGTTCCACCTCATTTCCCTGGTCATTTGGTACAACCCCTTCTTTCTTAAGAGGATCTCCACTCTTGGATTCCATTCAAAATAATGGAAGGGTGTTAGTAGCAGATCATAAGGTAGATCCATGGCTGCAAAAAACCTTTTTTGATTCCTTCCAACTTTCTTTAATGGTTGCAACAAACTTGCTTCCTTGGTGGAGCCAAAGGAGCCTTCTTGAAACTGAAAAAGTAGTGGTTTTAAAAACCTCTTTTTAAAGGCAGCAAAAATCCTTGTTTGGTGGATGAAAAATCCTCCTTCATGGATGAAAAATCCTTGTTTGGTGGCTGCAAAATCCTCCTTAGTGGCTGCAAAATCCTAGCTGCGAAATCCCTTCTCAACTTGCAAAAAAGCTTGATAAACAATACTAGCACACTAGCTAGTTTAGCACCCCGTAGCTTTGATACCATATAATATTTGAGCATACATAGATCTAGATGAAAACTCTAGCAAGATATGATGAAGCAAGAACAATTGTGCAATAATTATCATGAACCATTACACATTAACCTTGAAGAGAAGAAGAGACAATGATTTTATTATCAAATTACTAAATTAATGAAAGGAGGTTACAATATATAGGAGATCAATTCGAATTAGGTTAAGGATCAATTGGAATTGTTCATGCTATGAATAGAGGTTTCATGTATGTGGAGAGTGATACTCAGGCTTAACTAAGAGCATATAACCCTATTTATCCATGCATGCACTCTTAAACTAAATTTAATTGATTAAGGAACTCATTGATCACTCAGTTTAACTGAAGAATGCACGTGGTTTCCTAAAATCACTCAAAAGAGAGAAATACTAGACCAACTAGGGCACTAATGAGTGTTTGGGGTAGTTGGTTGTCACTTAGGACTTAGTTTAGTGGAGTAACTTAAGTCTTAACTAAGACACACTCCTAAAATAAGGAAAAACACCCCAAATCATGGAATGTGCCCCCCCAAATCAAGGAAGGCACCCAAAAACTAGGGTTTTGTCTCATGGGTGATTCAGGAGGTGTTTTTAGATGTGGTTGGACCCTTTAGAATCATCAACACATTCTCTAGGAGGGTTATTTACTCCAACAATTATAGGAGGTTCATTGAAGGATTCTCCAGGGTTGCACACCCAATCACTTATTTACAAAAGAAGGGAATGAAGTTTGAATGGACACATTAATGTGAAGATAGCTTCCAGGTGTTGAAGAAGCTTCTCACAAGTGATCCAATTCTGAAAAATTGTAGACCCAGAAAAATAATTTGTTGTGTGTATAGATGCATGTAAGCATGGACTTGGATGAGTTCTTATGCAAGAAAATCATGTGGTGTTTTATGAGTCTAGAAAAATGAAGGAGCATGAAACGAATTATGCCACAAATGATCTGGAACATGCATCCATAATGCACGCTTTGAATATGTGGAGGCACTATATAATGGGTAGAAAATTTGAGTTGAGGACAGACCATTGTGTTCTAAAATATTTATTTGAGCAACCAAAATTAAATGCCACGCAAGCTAGATGGCTGGAATTTTTATGTGAGTTTTATTTTGAGATCAAAAACATAAAAGGAAAAGAAAATAAAGTGGTTGATCTACTCATCAAGAAGATGCATGAAATGCATGTGGAAACCATTGCAACTTGCTAATCAGATTTAAGACAACATATTATTAATCATCTTGCTGAAGATGAATTATATGTGCAATTAAAGGATAAATTGCAGCAACAGAATTTAGAAAAGAGGTATGAAGGGTATCATTCAGAAGCAAATGGACTTCTTATTTATAAAAATAGAATTTATATTGCAAATATGGAAAACTTGAGGAGAATTATTATGGATGAAATCCATAAAATGCCATATTCTACTCAACCAAGATATCAGAAAACAATTGCTACAACTAGGAAACAATATTTTTGGTTGGGAATGAAGAAAGATATTGTTGAGCATATATCAAGGTGTATGAAATGTCAGCAAGTGAAGGTTGAACATCAACACCCAGTAGGTTTGTTGCATCCTTTGTCAATTTCGAAATGGAAATGAGAAGTAATTTCCATGGATTTTATTATAGATTTGCCAATGATTGTGAAACAACATGATTCCATCATGGTTGTGGTGAATTAATTGTCAAAATCGGCACATTTTATACCAATTAAATATACATATAAAATAGATGCCCATTGCAAATATTTTCATGAAGGAAATCTTTAGATTGCGTGGATTTCCAAAGGAAATCATTTAAGACAGGGATACCAAATTTACTTCAAATTTTTGGAAAAGTCTGTTTGCAAATTTGGGAACACAATTGAATTTTAGCATTGCCTACCATCCACAAGCAGATGAGAAAACATAAAGAGTAAATCGGGTTCTTGAAGACATCCTTTGTATGTATGTTATGGAAAAGAAATCCAAGTGGGAAGATTATCTACACTTGGTAGAGTTTACATATATCAATGGGAAGCAAGCTTCATTAGGCATGAGTCCATTTGAGGCCTTGTATGGAAGAAAGTATAGGACACCAGTGACATGGGATAATCCAGTAAACAAAATTGTACTTGGGCCAAAATTGCTTAAAGAGATAGAACATGAGGTTGCAAAAATTAGGAAAAATTTAAAGATAGACCAAGATATAAAGAAAATCTATGTAGATAAGAATAGAATGCATAGAGAATTAAATTTTGGGGATCATGTCTACCTTAGAGTGAGGCCAAGGAAGAGTTCCTTGAAGCTTGTAAGTTGTACCAAGTTGTCACCAATATATTGTAGACCATTTGGAGTGCTTGAAAGGATAGGACCAGTTGCATATAGAATTTCATTTCCTGCTAACACTAGAGATCATAATATTTTTCATGTTTCTTTGCTTAAGAAATGTGTACATTATCCTAACCATGTGATTGATTGGGATGTGTTTCAGGTGGAACCCGAGGGAGAGTTGCAAACTGAGCCACTATCAATCCTAGACAGGAAGGTAACATTGCTTTGGAACCGATCGATTGGACAAGTAAAGGTGCAATGTAATCACTTTGGTTGCGATGAAGCTACATGGGAGTTGGAGGATGCCATGAAAGAGGCATACCCATTTTGTTTGGATTTTGAGCAAACACCGAGGATGGATTTATTCCAAGGGGGATGGGATTGTAATACCCCTAATTTTGACTTAGAATGTATTTAATCAAAATTATGTAAATGATGTAAAAATGCTAGTATGGATTCCTAATGTGAAGCTCAAGGCCAGGGCTCGACTAGTGAATGGATAGGCATGTATGATGTATATATTTTTATTTGGACCGTGTGGTTTACTTATCATGCCAATTCGAAATATATGTAAATATTATGCTAGAAAATAATAAAATGGTCCAAGCTGGATTTGAAAGAGCACTAGAGGCGCTATGACTCCACCAAAGGGGAAGAGGAAAGGGGCATATGGGAAACTAAATCCTATGTTTCCAAGTGTCAACCTTAGAACACGTCCAAAATTTTCCATGTTCCTTAAATGATCCAATTACCTTCTCTTGACTATTAAACCCAATCATTGAAACATATGTGAGGTTGGTGGGAAAAGTCACTTAATACAGTTATTGAGGCATGGGGGTTGTGATAGTTATGTCAACTGTCAAGAGCTCTTTCTTCTATGGTCAAAAGCTATGTAAGTTTTTTTTCACCCTTACCTCATATACCTTGGATTCAACACTCTTTTGATCATGCTCTCATGTAAGATTCTACACTACATATAGTTTTTCTATTATTGTTCATGTCCATTACCATACTTTGTTTAACCAAGAAACTCAAATTTGGAGACAAAGCTGCATTTTTGGAAGGGAAATTTGATGGTTGTAGGTGAGCATGGAAGTTGGGAAAGCTAGGATCCCTTTCCCATTGAGTTATGGTACTTTTGGATGCTTGAGAATCCATGGATTAATATTACAGGAGGTTCTCCAATAGCATACAACAGGTTGGACTCTTACTGTACACATTGGTAAGCACTGTAAGGGTTGGATTTTCTAAGGGAACTATGGATCAGTAAAGGGAAATTCTTTTCTTTTGTTGTATTCCGTAGTTGGAAGGAGTGCCATGGTTGTGATGGCTTAGTGGGACCCCTGTAGGGATATGTTTAAGATTTTTGGCTAAGCATAGAGAGCAGAGTTGGTCGTGCTCTAAGAGAGAGAATCCTGTAGAAGTTTCCTTCACCCCGGTGGCCTCATATCCTAGGTTGGGACTGGACTCTCAGTAGGAAGAGTAAATGTTGTACAGAGTTCCCAAGGTACCCTTGATGCACCGTGTCAATTGTGAATAAATTTGTTGTTGTTGAAAACCCCTGCGGGATCTAACATTCAGGAGGCATTGTTGCATCCCCGCTTATATTAGCAAGAAAGTTTGTCATTGAGGCATACAAACTTCAAGGCATCAATAAGTCTCTAATATTGAACCCAAAAAATGTGCTAAGGTCGATGGGACAATACCATTGGAAGGTGGACCTTAATGAATTCCACATAATCCAATACGAGTATAAAATGATTGGTAGGACTATAGATAAGATATATCACTATCAAATATTTTTTATTTAGCAAAAGGAAAAGGACAACAAGGAAAATGACTTGGAAAGTATGAAACTCAGAAATGGAAAGTATATGTGAATTCATGATGTAGTAGTGATAGAAAATAAAAGGTTAAGGTTGACTACATGAGCAGTGGAAATTGGGCCTTCAACATGAATGGATTTTTAGAGATTTGAAAGGAGGAAGGTGAATGAATATATCATAGCACAATTTCCTTCTTGAGAGTTTTCTTTTGGTAGCAAATGGTATGACAAGTGTGATGAGCTTAGCTCCTTCAAGCTTTCATTGAGACACGCTTTCTGAAAATATTGTGATCTTTGAAAATCACTTTTGCATAAAGTAGTATTTTTTATTGTCCTCTAACCTGAAAAATACTTAGCACTAATATGCAATAAAACGTGAGATCTGCAATTCAAAAATAGTGCTCAATGAAACAAATTCAAGGAAAAATAAAATACATTTTTACCTATCAAAAGTGGCGTAGCTTAGACTATCTCCTTTTGTTGATGTCTCTTTTGAGTGATTCCAAAAACCAGATTAGATCTAATTACTGTAATTTTGTTTTCAGGGAGGATTTTTGTAACAAATAGAGACAAATTAACTTTTGAAAATTGAAGACAAAAATTGATTGAAGAATTTTGTTCAAATAGTCAACAATTCCCAAGCATTCCTAAAAATATCTCATAGCCATTCCTTAGATTTCAACTTTCTGATCTTCCATATCGCAACAAGGCGCAGGAAGAGAGCATACTTATTTGAAAAATAAAAACTGAAAAATAAAAGCATGGTTTTATTCTATTATTCTATCCTACCATATTCTACTTGGAAATATAAAAATTGTTTCAAGTGTATGCATATTTCCAATGTAACCACATACGTAACAGGATTATAAACATATTCACACTTAAGTTTTAAAAATGTAATTTAAAGCATATGAGAGTGTGAGAGACCAGCTGTGGAAAATAATATGATACAAAGAAGTAAGGAAGAATGAAAGAATGATGTGACCTGATAACTACTTCGAACCATCTTTCAATAGAACTATGATATTCATGATTCCCTTCTTGGTTTAGATCACATTGCATCTCCTCTTTGGCCTCCTCGATCTCAGGTTCGAATGATTGCTCCACATTAGATATATGTGGCTCATGGAATGTTGGTTCTTCTTTCACTTCTAGAGAGGTGGATAAGTTTTTGACTATTGTCAAGATGTTCTCTTCCCAAGAAGAATAAATCCCAGTTGCTGCTAGGATTTGAGAGAGTTCTTCCAAACTTATGTTCATCCTTTAATCCATCTTGTTGGTACTTATGTCTTCATAAATGGATTAGTAGAAGGAGGGGGGTTCTTACAGCACCCAAAAATTAACTACAATCTAAATTTAAAGCTAAATGAATTAAACTAGCTGCATAAATAAAACCACTCTTGCAGAAAAGAAATAACACACACTTGCAAAAATGGAAATCACGCCACTCTTAAAATAAAATTCAATCAAATTAAAAACAATCATGCATCCTACATGCCTTGACTCTTATGAGGTCAATCTCGTTACATTTTGTTGAAGGATGCGTATCTCTTCACTATGTCTTACCACCTAGACACCGTAGAATCAGGAACACATTTACCATGCTCTACTTTAACAGTGCATCTACAAAACAATGTCAGATGTACTTTTTCACCATTGATAACTTCCCCAGCAACGATGCCAAAATGTTGGGAAGATTAATCGTCTAATTAAATAAACAAATGAAACTAATAGAACAAAAATTGTCAACCCGAGGAATTCTTTTATTTCAAATCTATCGTGCAATATCTATGCAAGCACAATTTCTACCTGACACTATTGATCTATTGGCATGAAATCGAAACTCATTGTAAACTATATCACACCTTCTTGAAAAGAAATCAAACCCCAAATATATTCATAAAACCACACTGTAAATCTAATCACACTTCAAACATTGCAATAAAAATCAACTCTTACGAAGCAAGATATAATTACATAAATTTGAAAGAAGTGCTATGTTGGCCAACGATCTATCAAAACAAATTAACATGAATAACAACATCGATAAATCTAACAATGAATGAAGCAAGAACTAAATAATAAACAAATTCACACAATAACCTACTTACAATCAATGCTACCAGCATCTGCTAAGGGAAGAGGGCCCTTCCTCCACTGAGTAGAGCTGGATCTCCACAATGAATGTCTACAACTCCAAAATTAAGAAACTGCGAGCATGCATTATCAAAATTAAATTATTACAACAGAGTTCAGATCAGATTATACAGAATATAATTGTTTGCTCTCCTTCCCCTCCCTTTTACATGAGATTGATTACATATATATACATAAAAATACTTCATGAGGATGAGGAACTGAATTCCCAACTTAGAATCTGTTTTAACAAATTTGCTAAATTGAAACATCGACCGCAACAGTAAATCTAGAAAAATCCCCTTTAAAGAACCACTCGTATCTCTCAAACCGCGGATTGTTTGGCTGATCAACTTGGGGCCCAAGTAATTGAGGTTGTTCTACACAAAACCCATGTCCCGGATTTTCGAGATCCTTCTTCATCTGCCCAAAAATTGCAACGCCAATCAATGTGTGCTTATTTGGCACGCGTTTTTTGTTGGGACCGTTTGATCATGAGCTGGAGGCTGCCATGTTGGACATGGGTACGAATTCAATATCACAAATCTATGTCATCAAACCTAAGAACACAACCATGTTGTATATTTCCATGTGGACATGTGCTAGCATGCCAACTTTGGAGGTTTGAACCATGAATGATGCTGCTGCTAATATGAAAAATCACTTCACAAACCATCATGAGTAAAATTATGCATAATAGTCTTCAATTCATCAAAAATAAAGGAAAATAATCATTATTAACCACTAAAGCATCAATGGGAGTAATATGGTATTTTACGAGCAGTTACAACAATTGGATGGGAAATGAAATGATAAATGAGTAATAATAGGAAGAAGAGGGATGAAATAGGTGTCGATAAGTGATGAAAATAGGGACAAATCCGTGACCCAACAATTAGATTTATAGAAAAATAATCATTGCTAAACTGTAGTGGCAACCAAGACCACATTCTGGTCATATATTTCTATAGAATAAATTTATAATTAGAGAATAGCTTTTAACATAGACTAGAATACTTATTAGGTTAGATTTATAGAAAAATTATCATTGTTAGACTTTAGTTGAAACTGAGCGCACATTCCGGTTGGAGATTGCTATTCCAAAAGTGGGTGAGTGTAATTGGGTCTTGCCAATGGGAAATCCTCCCTTATTGTTGATCAAAGTCATTTTGTCTTGTTAACAAGATCCTCTTAGCATCCTCAACTTGATGGGTAAATTGAGATTGTGAATAAATGCCTAAAATAGTTTCTTCATTGCTTTGCATATGATAAAAAACACAATGATTTAAGTGGTTTAGGATTAGAATAATGGTGTTACAACACATATTTCCATACTTCATAAAAAAATTCCATCATTTATGTCACTTTATGTGTATCAACCTCCTTCCATCACATCATCCTTCAAAGAGAAAGCTAAGGTTAAGTAGTGGGGGATCATATAGATCATCAACAAGAGGTTCTCCAACTATTGAAAGATAACTTGTCTACAGCACAAAATAGGATGAAACAAAAAGCATATCAACATCATATTTAAAGGAAAATTGAAGTGAGAAATTATGTGTTTTTTACGCTACAACCATACAAAAAGATGTCCCTCAAGAAGGACAATAAATTAGCACCCAAGTATTATGGTATCTATAATTTTTTGTATAGGATTGAATGTATGGATTAAAAATTGGAGTTACCTCCATGTTCACATGTACATCAATTCATCCATGTTTCTTGTCTAAAAAGGGTATTTGGTGATAAGATCCCAAACCAGAATATTTTACTAGATATTGATGAAAAAGGGAAATTAATAATATAACTTGAAACAATACTTGCCACTAGGATCAAGAAATTGATAAATCAAGCAGTCACTGAGTACCTCATCAAGTGGAACAACTTTCCAAAATAAGAGGCAACATGGGAAGTTGTATTATTAATGTAGAAACATGTAGAGTTAATCAAGTGTTGAGGGCAAAACTTGTTTGATGGGGAGGGGCATTTGTATTTTAATACCTATAAATTGTGACATTACATTTCTATTATTATATTAGTATTGTATTTATTGGTCAATTAGGACCTTGATTGTAATTGTATGTTTAGAAAGAATTGTAATTGTACCCTTTTCTCCTATATATATGGGCACTTGCACGAAGTTGAGGGGCCTTTTTGATGCAATTGTAGTTCTACAAAAAAAATGTGTACATGTTCCTTGATGCTAGCACTAGAGGATCCCAATCCTGACAGATCAATTAACACATGGGTTGGGAAGACAGAAATGTGCATGTGTTTTGTAATTACAAATTTTCATGCATTTTGCAGTTACAAAACGTGCGTACATTTTGTGGTTACAAAACATGCACACATTTTGCAATTACAAAATGCACATGTATTTTGCAATTACAAAATGTGCACATGTTCTATAGAACATCTTATATACCCCTACATTTCCATCCATCCCTCCATCCCCATCCCTCTCTCTCTCCCCCAACTCTCTCCCCCCCTCTCCCTCTCTCATTGAATCCTTCCTCCCTTTATCTATCCTCAATAACTCACTCTCCATATCCCTCCATCCCTAACCATCTCTCTCTCTATCTCTCTCTCTCTCACACACACACACACCTCTACTCCCCCACCTACCCATAACCCCAACCCTCCACTCTCTCTCTCACAACCCCCTAACACCCCACTCTCTCTCTCTCTCTCTCACACACACACACACACACTCACTCACACGCATACACCCCTCTACCACTAATCTCTCTCTCTCTCTCTCTCTCTCTCTCTCTCTCTCTCACACACACACACACACACACACACACACACACACACACACACACACACAGACTCACTCACACGCATACACCCCCTACCACTAATATCTCTCTCTCTCTCTCTCGCTCTCAAAAACACACACACACACACACACAGACTCACTCACATGAATACACCCCCTACCACTAATCTCTCTCTCTCTCTCTCTCTCTCTCTCTCTCTCTCTCTCTCTCCCAAACCCTTACTAACCCCCTCTCTCACTCATTCACCGCCTACTCCTCATCCTACCTCTAATACCTCCTCCTCTCTCTCTCTCTAACCCTAACTAACCCATTCTCTTTCTCTATCTCTCTCTACCCTACTCCACCTACACCTAACCCCCACACCCCTCTCTCTCCCCCATCCCCTTAATACCTTACCTATCTAACACACACTCTCACTACTCCTAACCTCCCCCCTCTCTCCTTGACCCCATCCATTCTCTCCTTACCCATAAACACACCTTAAGCATCTCTCTCTCTCTCTCTCTCTCTCTCTCTATAACCCCCTCTCTCTATATCTCCTAATATCCCTCCCCCTACACTTACCACCCTCTCTCTCTCTAACCCCCTCTCTCTCTATCTCTCCTAAACCCCCTCCCATACCACTTACCTCTCTCTCTCTCTCTAATCCTCCACCTATCCCTAAACCCCACACTTATCTCTCTACCCCAACCCCCTAACACCACCCCTCTCTCTCTCACACATCCCTCTAATCCTGCACCTCTCTCTCTCTCTCTCTCTCTCTCTCTCTCTCTCTCTCTCTCTT
Organism: Larix kaempferi; assembly: GCA_027924585.1. Classification (NCBI taxonomy): domain Eukaryota; kingdom Viridiplantae; phylum Streptophyta; class Pinopsida; order Pinales; family Pinaceae; genus Larix; species Larix kaempferi. Next base: position 9,012,862 of record BSBM01000146.1, read on the forward strand.
TGACCCTTACTAAATCCCTCTCTCGCTCTCACCCCCTACATTTAAATGAAACCTGCTTGCGTTCCTTACAACCTAAATCAAGCCTCATCATGTTTCCTGGTTTCATGCCTCTTCATATGTGTCTGCTTCAGAGTTTACTTCAGCTTAGCCAAATCTGTGCTATGGAATATGGTAAACCATATCTAATTGGAAATTTCATCCATTTTCTCATTATGCATGTGTTTTACCACTCATTACAGTATGCTACACATAATCATTTTTTATGAAATTTTAGACCTGTATAGCATTTTTTCTACAAATTCCAAATAATATTTAGTTTTTTTAGAAATATTTTTTCCTATTTTTCTTGTGCCATTACTCCTTAATACAAAAACACATTGTTATTGTTTCCTCTGGATCGATTTTTCATTTCTCAAGCATTTAAAAAAAAATGTGTGTTGCACTACTAGACACTGCCCTCTACATGTTATTAAAAAACCATTTCATGACCATTTCAACAAGACATTCAAAAGTTCCACACACACTTTGCGTATTTTTTTCGTGCTAGTACTATTTGTTCTCTATATGTGTACCGGTTTTTGTAGGTTGATTCCATCATTTAGGCACTCAAAGGATACACCCACAGATACATATGCATTATCATCCCTCGTCCCCACCCCCCCCTTGCACCCAAAAAAAAGTACATGTTAGAAAAAATCAAACTTGAGATAGTTATGAACGTTTTCAATAGATAATTATATATTTGGAAATGTGATTCAATTTCTTGCATTTCATATTTTTTACTCAAACCAAGATTCAATGTGTATGTATCTCAAAATATCCATGTAAGTTAAGGGATGCCTATTTTTTTTTTAATTTTGTATTGCATCTAACCCATCAAAAGAGACCCTCATTAGCTTGCACCAACCAATATATATACAAAAAATACCTAGTTTGGGATGATCTCATATTTCCTTGTGTATTTTTTACATTGTAAAAGGAGGTTAGCCCCTTTAATAGGCTTCTTATTCATCTTTTTACTTCATTTTTAAGGTGTTAGATTACTATCTCTTTCTTATTTTATGTTTTTTGGGGAATTTAGTGCATACCAGATTGAAAAAATTCTAAAGGAAGATCAGCATGATATATGAAACACACTCGTAGGGATCTCAAAAATAATTCTAAGGGAAATGGTAAAACAAATGACAATAATTGCATCATCAAAGAAACCATCCCAACAATAAAGTGCATTAAACATATGTATTTATTGAATTTTTTCTTTGTATATAGATAGTTTAATTATCACATGAAATATTAGTGTTCAATTGTTTTGTTTTTGCAAAAAGGAAAACAAAATGGAACCCACTCAGCACATAATATGGGATGACAAGGAAAAGAAGGGTGGATTGTAGTGTTTGTAAGTAGTTAATGCATTTTCTTACTAAATTTTCATATTTTTTGTGATGTATATATTTTAGTTGATTTAGAATCATCCATGGATGTTTTCTAACAAGTTCTAACATACAAATAAGGGTTATCCAAACATTTTTTTGATATTGGAATACACATGGGTTGTGAGTATATTGTGGAATATCAAGGGTCAATTAAAAATTTAGTAGTACCTATAACGGTTGTTTTACTTCCTTTATTTTATAATTAACTAAACAACATGAAACCTTTAATTATATCTATGCTTTGTCATGGTGTATAAAACTCGCAAGAAACAAAGTATGGAGTTTCTCCACCGTAATATATCTTAATATATCTTGAGAGGTGGCATGAGGAATTGCTTCAAAGGAATACATAATGTTTATGAAGCACACATTTCTATGATACACCTTTTTATTTATGTAATCATGTATATTATATCACAAATGAAGATAAAACATTATACTGTTTTGTATGTTTGTAGATTTAACATGACGAGGTTGAATGTGAAGTTAAATACAATAAACAAAACATTCCAAATAACCAAAGTACAATACACCATGCAAGTGATAAAAATATGAGGCATGTAGGCAGCTCAAGCACAAAATGACGATCGCCTAAATTGAATGTTACATAAATTCTATATTTTGAAATGTGTGTCTATTAAAATCACGTGTATTGTCCAATGTGGACATATTGCCCCAATTTGATGTTGACATGTCATTAATAACTATATCAATTATTTATTGACATTTTGAATATAGTGGACCTTTATGTTGTCCAATTTTGTATAACGAAGAGCCTCTTATTCATAATAATAAAATGAATTTTCTATTTTGTTGCATTATCATATGTCATAAAATGTTAGACTAATGATTAGATATATGGATTCTTTACATTGTTACAATCCATTGAGGTGTAATCACTTGATATATTTGTTTAAATGATACAACACATTAATGCAATGGTTATATCTAAATGCAATAATAAAAATATAAAAATCAATATTATTACAAAAATATTTGGTGTTTGATGATTAACTGACTTTTTGTATAAAAAATCAGAATAACTTTGCATTTACATACCAAGAACATGGAAAAATTAAGCACTGCAACATATTTCTTAATGGTATTCATTTGAACTATAAGATGCGGTCTATCATATTTATGCATTAATGTGGTTTATACATAATTTACGCACCAATACTTCCTAATCCCAAATTGATGATGTTGATGATTACCATCCAGTGAGACTAACTTTGGTTTATTAGATCTATAAATTTAAAGCTAGGCAATCTTGGAAAAATCACTTTTCACCCTCTACACTATTTGTAATTTTGTCTAGGAATTTTAGGACTTGATAAACATGGCTCTTATGAAGCTCATGAGAATTTTTGACAACAATAAAAATATAGCTTGATCTTCTAACTTGGGGTTAAGGATATTTTGTAGTAATTCAACTTCCATTTATTCTTTATCTCCATGAGGCTCCACATTTTCCTTTTAAACTTAGTTATGATAGTTATTTTAACAATATTGATATCTTAGAGGGTTACCTCCTTCATTATTCCAAAATGGTTTAACCAAAACATTGCATCTCTAGTATAGCTTATCTTGAGCCTTGAACAACTTTTACTAATGTCTAAAGTAGTGATAGGAAACATTTCATCCTTCATGTTAACTAAATTGTTCTTCTACATTAATTACTTGCTCATAGTGTTGATCTCAACCGGAGGAATCTTAAAGTTTAAAAGGAGGATAGGATAAGGGGAATTACACTTAATTTAAAGGTTCCAATTTAACTTAAGTTACATGATGTCAACTAGTTCTAAGCTAAGTATGAAAATAAACAATTATTAACTTTGTTTTATTTGTATTTACATACACAATTCTTAGTTAGTATATAATTTTTTTAGAATTTTAAGTTTCTTATCAATGACAAAGGAGAACCACATGAGAACCTTTTTAAAATAAAAATGGCATATGTATAAAGAAAGATGATATGTAATGGCTAATCCTATCAATATGATGATATGTAATGACTAATCCTATCAATATCATGCTTGCAGAACCTACTTTCACCAAGAAGCTATCTAAATTGTCAATAAAATACCAAAACAATAGTTGATATAGAGTCCAACCTTTCTTAAACCCAATATTACACATTTTCTTTAACCAACCTTGTCATTTCAAAAAATGGCAATGACCGTAATAATAAGGCCATATTATTGCAGCGCTCAAGCCAAAAGGAATCCAAATATTGTCTAGCCTCCCTAGAGGTTCTTTCTATCGATCATGTGAGCAGTTTTTAAATCAACAATTTAACAAAGAATAATTTGCACAATCTTCAACAATAATCTTAAGAGTAATTAAGTGGCCTAAAACTCAATAGATAATTTCCAAAATGGCACATCTTTTAACTTTCTTCTTATACCATTCAAATAATGAGGTAAAAAAATTATCCAATATTAATTCATACTACTTACATTGAAATGAACTTACCATAATAATTCTATAATTTAAATTTTAACTTTTATCTATATTTTTTCAAATAGAAAAATTAAAAAAAAATTATTTAAAAAAATTAAAACTTTTTTTAAAACCAAATTAAATTAAGAAAATTATAAATTTAAAAAATACAAATAAGATATAGATAACCAAATTGTTAAGATAGATGGAGAGACCTAAGTTGTGAAAATAATGACACCACAAAATTTTCATCTAAACATAGAAAAACATCCCTCCAAAATTTTCATAAAAACATAGAAAAATATGGAGAAACATCCTTCTCGTAAAAGATTTAAAATATTACAAGCATAGATCCATCTTAAATCCGTATCGATCAAGTACTGAGAGGGATCCAATTTCTTGAGGTGTATTTCTTTTTTTAGATTTAAACTCAAGAAATTTGATATCTCTTGATTGATAGATCTCGATTTAAGTTTTAAGTTTTTATTTTATAAACGAACATCTATTTTTTTATGAGCCAACATGAATTTTTTTTAAATATTTTTTAATTATTTTGTTACAAACGTTATTTTGTTATATCACGTTACAACATCTCCCCCATACTGGGCTGTAGAGCACCTCGTTTCACTCAGTGCAATAAATGTAAAAAATCCTCATGAAAATAATGACACCACAAAATTTTCATGAAAATAATGCACAAATTTTTCATCTAAACATAGGAAAACATCCCTACCCTACAAGATTAAAAATATTACAAATGTAAAAAGTTCTAGTGAAAATAATAACACCACAAAATTTTTATCTAAACATAGGAAAATATGCATCCACTACCAGATTAAAAAGATTATTACACCCATATGTGTCTAGATATTATTTGATATTTTGGATTTCCTTGAGTGGATTAACAAGATTAACCTAAATGTAACAAGTGTAGAGTGGGGATTCATTTCATGGTCATCATATCTTGTTATGCTCAAATGCATCTTTCCCCACTCTACACTTGTTATCCCCTTTTCTTAACCAGCGCTTAACTCAAGCTTATTTAAATCTTAATCAATATGCATTTGAGCATAACAAGAATACGACGACCATGAAATGAAATCCCACTCTACACTTGTTACACTTAGGTTAATCTTGTTGATCCACTCAAGGAAGTCCAAAATCTCAGATAATATCTAAACACCTATCGATGTAATTAATTAATTTAATGTTTATGTTACTTTAATATTTATATTAATTATTTTAATGTTTAACCTTTGTTTAACAATTACTAATATCTAAACACCTACTCCATTTCCACAAAATTAAGTGATTGACTATATACCTATAAGTGTTCATCAACCACTTTACTTATGACTGTGTTAGTAAATATAAAAATAAGTTTGACACTGCATTTGTGTTAGATGCATGAGAAACCATGTTCGTGCTTAGCAAAACTTGCCAAACTTAATTGAACTTAAACCCTAAAGGAAATGTGATGATTTGCATTGTTTTTGTTATTTATTTTCAGTCGAGTTATGTCCATAGATATAAGAATAAGAACAAAGGCAAACCTCCTTAAGGTGCAGAGTACATGGCCCATAGGAAATGCCCTATTCAGCAGTATGAGAGATTATTAAATATAAAATTAAGCAGTTTCAAGGTGCTTTTAGTATATATATTTATCTGTACCTTTTTATGAATTGCATCTACGAGACAGGTACATAAAATAACTTCTGCACATGGTTTATGCAATTGTCTAGGTTTACAGAATACCTAATAATGCACTCTGCATAAGCGAAAAGAGAAGCTGTCTCAGATCATCGTCCTTTCCGAATTATTTTGGGGACAAAATCCTAAAAGTTTGGCTAAAAGATATTCAGTAAACTACTTTTATTGCGGCAAATGGGAACAGTAAGCTACATTTAGTACAGCGAATGGAAACAGTAAAGCTTAAATTGAAGAGTTGAGAACGAAAATTTAAATTGCAGTTCTGTCTTTTAACTATTTTTATATCTTCAACAAAACCATAATAGCGAATTATGAACTTCCTCGGAACATTGATGGGCACCCACTACTGCATGTAGCATATACTAGAAATGCGTTACTTTTCACAGCCTCTCTCAAATAAATCATATTTTAATGAGTACAAGAAACCTCGTCCGGAGAGAATCGAGGATTATTCACAATCTCCAGCTGCGGACTTTAGCTCGGATTTCATGGTGACCCTCCCTTGCCAGCCTAGTTTTCAGTGCTATCCTGTATATTCAAATCTAAGCTTTAAGCAACCTCCATACGCTGTGCACTGGAATCAGAACTCATTTGCTGTAAGCGCAAAGAAATTTGCTCTTCACGTTATGTCACCCAAAATCTCATCTCATCTTCACCGACACCAAGTATTTAAATCTATTATATCCATTGAACTTGACTATAAATTAACCTGACATTGCAGGGATTTGCAGAGCCATTCGACTACTTGTAGTTTTGTGACATTTTCTGTGAATGCCAGTATTAGATATGTCGATGGCCAAGGCAGTCGGACTCCTTGTAATAGTTATTGCATTGTTTGTTCAGTGCAATGCCAGGGATCCCTATGCTGCTCCAAGTCCCTCTAGTCCGTCAGGACCGGCCCCTCCGCCGCCGTTTAGAGTGGCTGGGCTGACCAGACCCGCAGAGAAAGAGAAGTGCTACCAAAACTCCAGATGTAAGGGGATAACCCTTCAATGCCCTAATCAGTGTCCCGAACGGAACCCAGCAGATCAAACCGCTAAGGGATGTTTCGTGGATTGTGGCCCCAAGTGTGAAGCAACCTGCAGAAGTAAGTGCATGTGTTTCTTATGTTATTTTTGTTTGCATCCCTACTGCACTTGTTTGAAGATTAGAATACATCCATCTTGGATCTATGCAAGTCTGCAAATGTGGGATGAGGGATCTGAGGTAAAAAGTTCAATTTAATCAAATAGTTTTACGTTTATAATCCTGATTTGGTATTAAATTTTGTGTACGTTGTTTTACAGCTCGAAAACCTAACTGTGAAGGAGTTGGTGCTTTGTGCTACGATCCCCGCTTTGTCGGAGGAGATGGTGTGATGTTCTACTTCCATGGAAAGAGTAACCAGGATTTCAGCCTGGTGTCTGATGATAAATTGCAAATCAATGCTCATTTTATTGGCAGGAGGCCTGAAGGAAGAACCAGGGATTACACCTGGGTTCAATCCCTTGGAATCATGTTCGGCACACATACATTCACAGTCGGTGCGAGCAAAGTGGCCAAATGGGACGACAATGTCGATCAATTCTTGTTTACCTTTGACAAGCAAAGCTTCAGCCTCCCAGAAGGACATCGCCAAGTCTGGAACGCGCCGGAGGATGAAATAACAGTGGAACGCACTGGAGAAAGTAACAGTATCAATGTTGAGATACCCTATCTGATGCAGTTAGCAATCAGCGTGGTGCCCATTACCGAGCAGGATAATCGTGTTCACAAATACCAAATACCGTCGGATGACTGCTTTGCTCATCTTGCCATAGAGTTCAAGTACTTGAATCTCTCCCCGGCTGTAGAGGGCGTTCTTGGGCAGACTTACAGGCCGGATTTTAAGAATCCTGTCAAGGTTGGTGTTCCGATGCCTATCATGGGAGGCGAAGACAAGTACGGGACCTCGTCTCTTCTTTCGGCTGACTGCAAGTTCTGCGGTTTCAAGGCGGAGGCAACTTCTCCCCGCTTTGAAAGCTTGCTTGTCGAATCTACCACTGGTCTTGACTGTACCAACAAGTTCGGAATTGGCCATGGTATTGTATGCCGCAGATAGATAAACAGAAGATGTGCCCGCAGCCCGAGAATGTTTGGTCCTCCTGATTCTAAGTAGGGTGTAGTTAGATTTCCGGAATAAGTGTTCTCTCACTGTTTTGAATTGTATACGCGTTAGTGTGTACTTCGTCTATCTAATCTGAAGGGCAGTTTGTTTATTTTCGTGAATATAAGGATTTGATTTTTGTTCATGTCAAATTGTTTTATGAAAACAAGCAAATCACTATCACTATGATATCTGAGATTCAATTAAATACCTTAGTGGTTCTAAGGAGCCTGTGTTATTTAAGTGTCATAAATAAATAATAAGTTATTTGCTATAAAGCCATTTATCTATGCTTGACCATTCCCTTGAGGATAGTAGTTGGAGGAATGGCTGAGGATGATATTATATTACTTACAGAAGGCTACCATCCTAATGGAACTAAAGGCCTTAGCATTATTAGTTATTATCTTTTTGGAGCAGCCAAATCTATACAAGAGATTTTCCTCTAGGAATCCGATGACAACGAGGTCTTGGTAGGGATAGCCTCCATCCACTTGGTAAAGTAATTAATAGCCGTGAAAATCCATCCGGGTTGACCATTGGAAGGGGGGGTGTATCTCTCGAATGAAGTTCAGACCACATTATTGGAATGTAGGCTCAACTTGAACATGCTTTAGAGGTAGGGCTGCATTTTTTTGTCTTCCGGCAAAGGTTTAGCATTCAATAAAAGCCCTCACAATCTTATGAACATCTGAAAACATAGTGGGCCAGTAATATCCAAACCTAAGGATTTTGTAAGTTTTATCTCTAGCTGCGAAGTGGCCTCCAAAGATTGCTTTATGCATATCTTTAATTAAAACCTCAGCCTTGCCTTCTTGCAAGCACTTCAATATCTAAGAGTTATCGAGAGTTATCTATCATATTAGTATTAGCTACCAGTAATGGATGCACTACTTTTATATTCTTTTTTCTTTTATAATTATTTATTTCAAATTTTAAACGAATGCCATCAAATCAATCTTGGCAATACACTTGTCTCATCCTCATGCAATGCAGGAAAAGCATAGATGCTAGTCCATCCCAAATTCTAAGATATAAACACCTATCGATGTAATTATACAATTTATTATTTGTATTTTTTGGTAATCTATCATGTTTGATGATCAAAGAGATATTGTTATTTGAAAAATAAACTAAAATATTGTTGTATTTCATTTTCAAGAAATTAAAATTCATAGTATATTGGTTCTAAACCGTGAGACAACATTTTAGATGGAATATTAGCTTAAGAGTTAGATATGGTATTTAGTTTTGAAGGTAGGGCACAACACATGTACGTAAGGGTGTCTTCTCAAAAAGCATATTTTGCAGCCAAAATCTAGGGTATTGGATTCTAAAGGTGTTATTCACTATAGTTCAAAAGATAGATGATTTTGTTCGGAGAACACATATTTTTTCTAGCACGAATTTGAAGGAATCCAGGAAGGAATTTTTAAAATCCCACATAACAGTGTTAAACTTGTATAATCTGAGTGCTCTGGGTTTTTGAGGAAGTTGAATTTGTTGATTGAAGTTGTCATTGATGTCAAACTCCTTGAAGCCCCTACCAACAATGATGACAAGACTACCTGCAGTACCCAAAAGAAGCCTTACAAATGTTTTGAAAGAAGTCTTGAAGATGCCTAACAAAATCCCCTTAATGGAGACATGAAACGCATTGAAGATGCCTAGTTTGGATACCCTATATTTGGAGAGATTTTACACCCTAAAGATCTGGCCAAATGGTTACATATTATGCATAGTTGGAAGGCTTACTCCAAGACCTTTTCGACGGTATGTAGAACTCCCTCTAACTCCAAAGGAATCAAAGATATGAATATTTTTGTGAAGACTCTCCAAAAATAATGTAAGGTCGGCTCAACCAGAAGAGTACATGGTGGCCCCAGTGAAAAAAGTTCGTCCCTTGGACTAGTATAAATACAAGTTAGAACTTTGCATTTCTTACACAACTTTACACATCCTCTCATCAAGACAATTGTGCAATTTCTACTGGGGATAAGAAACCCTAGCAAGGAGACGTGGCATATCAAATGAGTATCTTCTACATTATTGGGTTTGTTACTCTTGAACTAGGGATTATGCATGTATGGCGAGGTAGGGGAAGGTTCTTGATTTAGGGTTTGATGCTTTTGGAGAAGACTAGATAATCTAGGGATGATGATGATGATCAGTATGACCCAGTAGATGTAGAGAAGACAAGTGATGAAAGCAAATTTGATCAAAGGTAACATATACTATATTCTTAAATACTAAGGGGTTGTAGCCTCCTTCCAGGAGAAGTTGGTAAAATAGGGAGTTGGAGATTCCTTCAGGTTGGACCCTGTAAACTAGGGGGTTTTACCTCCTTTGAGTTGGTGCTCATAAATCTTGGAGACTGGTGTCTCCCCTCTATTGATGTAAATTCTTCTATGATTTATTAATATTGAGTTTACATATATATCCGGTGTACTTCTTGTTGATAGTTTATGTTATACTTGTTGTGAAAAGTAAAATGTGATTAAGTGTTTAATACTATTTGTTATATATATTTTTAATGGAATCCATCTATGCAATAAAAAAAAACAATTTACACAACATAAATTTCAGATTTGTTGAAAAATAAAATCGTCTGATGTACTTTCTCTTGATAATTTATGTTATACTTGTTGTGAAAAGTAAAATGTGATTAAGTGTTTAATACTATTTGTTGTATATATTTTCAACGGAATCCATCTATGCAATCAGAAAAAACAATTTACACAACATAAATTTCAGATTTGTTGAAAAATAAAATCGTCGGATTCTAACAAAAGAATTGCCACACATGCTAAATCATCAAATGTTTGGAATTCTTTGTGCTATTCTAAGATGCATGGGTTTGTTTACTTAATACATTTTTTTTTTTAACAGGAACAGGGAAAGGAGTATATTTAAAAAAGCTGTGCACAGCTATTCATTACAAGCATATAAAATATTTTTTTGCAGAAGGAGAAATTTCTAGAAAGACTATAATTTCTATCAACATGTCTTTAAAATCTCTGAGTCTTATCTTTCTGGAGCTATTCAAAATGGTGCTAGGATAAACCCTGATAAACTGATTGTTTAGGAGAATGCAGAAATACATTGGCAAAATAGATACAAAAATTGAAACCTGGGCTAGAAAAGGAATTAGCCATAATTCTTGAACTGGGCTGAAGCTACGTCCACCATTTCCTGGTTTATCTCTTGATTGACCGTAGGGGTTTCCTGCACATAACTTCCCTGTGTTTTCCCTGTCAACACTGCCATATCTTCTTGTAGCATATCAACCTTTCCCATTAGCTCGAACAAGTTTTTCTCCAAATCATCAATCCTCGAATCCTGACATGAACGCTGAGAGACTGTGTGATTCAGGTCCGTGGCCATCTCTTCGTTTTGCCTCACACTGGTGTAGACGGCATCATAAGTACTGCATATCGAGAGTTTTATATCCACCACGGTGCGGCTCAGGGAAGCTATGGCTGCCATTACGTTTTGCATCGTGCCAAGACTAAATGGAGGCAGCAGTGGAGGTCTAAGAGATGGAGGGGAGTCCAGTTCGCACAGAGAGACCTGACTTAGGGCAGAGCATGATAAATGAGGGGGACGAGCCATTGCGGGGTATGAAAAGAGTGGAGTGGAGGGAGGAGTTAATATCGGCTCGTGGGAGTTGACAACAAGGCAGGAGGCCATGTGATAGGTGCGAGGAGGGCCAGGATGGCGTGTCGCAAACGTAACAAGTGTCGGGGGGGAGTAAGTGAAGCCTAACTTTGAACGAGGGATGGGGAGAACCCTCGGGGGTCCAAGGAACCCATGCTTTAAGCATGAAAAAGAAATTCGAGCCCTTGACATTAACTTAGGGGATGTAGTGAAATCCCTTGGCACCATTATGATCCTGCATATGCCCAGGTTCTAATAAGGTTCCTTTATTAGCCTCTAAGTCAGCAAGCTGGTTATTCTCTTGTAGGATGTGAAAAAAAGAGACTTTTGGGAGGAGAGCGTTGGATTTTAATCTTTGCATATATCTGTAAGCTTTTGAACCTTGAGGGGCAGAGCCCTTTCTCATGACTTGGATAACATGCCTAGAGTCTCCATATATTCTGAGATTGTCAATTCTGAAGGAGGAGGCCAATTCTAATGAGAAAATAAGGGCTAGCCATTCTGCCTCATTATTTGTTTTGTTGCCTAGGCCCCAAGAGAATGCTGCGACTTTATTTCCTCCGGGATCAAAGATGTTTACTTAATACATTACATAAGGTGATATACTTTTATTAAGATATATGATTTTTAGAGCATGAAAGAATTCGTCATGGGTAGATGTATAAAGAGATGCACGTGTTTCGAAAAGTGTGCATAAATTATAAATGCATACATTTGCATTCCTTTGTACATAAAAATAAAAAAATAAAAAAAAATTAAGTACATCTTTTTTATTTTTTCCCCACTTATGGCCATTTCATCTTAGTTTTTCTTCCCAACATGAGTGTTATTTTGCTAACTAGGCCTATCAACAAGCATAATTAGAAAAGACATTAGCATGGTTGGCACTTAGCATTTTGCAAAGAGGATCTCTCATTTCCAAGTAGATTTTATTTGAAATGTCATTTTATATTTGTAAATTTACACTATTTTTAAAAATATTTTATTGTTGTTTAATTGCAACTATTGCTGCACCACTTATGGAGCAAAACCTTTATCCAAAACCAAACCCTTACCCCCACAAGACCCATACATATAAATTAATCAATGTTTAGATGAATCTGAAAACTTAATTAACGCTTAGAAAATTAGAAAGTCATTTCATATTTCATTGGTCAATTCACATGACAACATGGTTGCATTCATTTTCCATGCTTGTGGCCAAATATTTGAATATAATGTTAGGATGAGAAAGTACTACTCAACCGAAATTAATTAGGAGAAGCTAAAAAACTTACATATAACCAAAGAGATGATTGTTCAATTGTTCATTAACTCTAGAATCAACCATCCCCTTTAACTGAGGAAGAGGTGTATTTGCGTAAATTGATGCACATTTAAGCCATGGAAAAACCATCGGATGGATATGTGGTTTGTGTTATTTAATAATCCTCCATGTGTTATAACATGATTTGACACATCAATCTCGTCTATAACTAAATGACATATATCAAAATCCACTTACAACTTTTTCCGGCTTAAAACACTTTAAAAAACACATTTCGAGGAGTACACACACCTTTCCCTTGAGCAAGGCATGCGTACACACTCCTTTCCTTCAGAAAAAGGTGTGTCTGCCTTAGAATTTGTGCAAAAAAAATATAAAATTAATGAATTTCATGCTTATGACGACTTCCTTTGGTAGTTTCACGTCCATATATCCTTATAAATGTCGTGTAGCTACCTCAACCATGTCACAAAAGCATAAAAGAAGGATTCACGGGAGAGATAGGTGCGCTCATGCTATTAATATCCTTATCTTAGACTACTCTCATGTTCTCTTGAGTTTTTCTTATCTCTCTCCTCTCAAAAACCCTCATAAACCCTTGTTTTTTAGTTTCAACTTCCTTTTGAGTGGCGAAATCCATATTCCATAGGTGTCCTCCTATATTGTTCATAGTGAAGATCAAATGTTGGAAGGTCTGCCATAAATTGATCAAGCTTAGAGGGACCCAGATGGAGGTTATGAAAATTGCCGATAAAATAAGGTCAAGTAACAAATTGTATAATGGTGTTTTTTATCAATAAAGGGGGTCTCTCATTTTCCCTTCCCCTATAAAAAAAATAGTAATTCTATGATTTTGTTATTAATATAATGTTGCATTGGGATTGGTAAAATGGTTTTCTATTCTAGTTCATTTTAGAATTAATTATTTCTATATGTGCTTTGCTTATTACCAATTGGATTTGAGAAAGGTATTTCCCACATTGTGTAGGTTCTAAAACTTGGAATGGATTAGCAATGAGGGAATTATATTTAATGATCAACTCCCACTTCAAGACAACCACAAGAACAAGTACACAATCACTATCATTATCAAAAGAATTGATTTAGGGAAGGAAGACTAATATTCTCTAGCTCAACCTAGAATATTTTTCCCTAAGTATTTAGAAACTTTTGTCTTCAATAGAATTGGCAATTCCGATAGGGAAAAATTCCTTGAATTCTTCTTTATAAGGCCACTTTTTTATTGTCTTCTATCTTTGGATAGGGTGCTTAGAAATCAACTGATGTGTGGAATTGACCTAGATCCTAATGTAAATCTAAAAATTTTGAGTTTTTTGAGTTTTTGGTTGCTTCATGGGTGTACACACACCTTTCAAAGGAAACATCAACCTATACACGCACCTTTGCTTCCTAATAGGATTATGTGAATGCGCCTTTGCTTCATAGAAGGCATGTGGGCTTTATAAAATAAGACTTTTTCCATTGATTTTGCTCTATTTTTCCTTTGCAATTAGTCCCAAGAGTCAATAATAGAACCTCAGGTCTACAATTAAGGAATGTTGTCAATTTCAAGTGCTTTAGTAAGTGCAATTTTTTTTGTTTTTTATAAAGTGAAACAGAAAGAGACACGATGTTTGTTTTGTCTTCTTTTGCTCATTTTGCATTGTAGATAGTAGCTTGTAGTTGCATTTTTCCATTTAAGAGAGTTTTTGAATGCATATATGTTGGTTTTAGAAGACAAAAGAAAGGTGTGGTTTGACGTTATTTTGTGAATGTGGAAAATCGTTTATTGAACTTAAATGCGATACATGTTTTCATAGAAGGATAAGAACGGTGTAATCTTACTAAATATCCTCATTGGTTCCAATTATTTCATGTCGTTGGACATCCTCATTGCACATATTATTTCCTGGTTAGAAGAAAACTCATAAGAGAAACAAAATTAAAACAAACTAGACTTTCTTTTCTCTGATAGAAATCCAATAGTAGTCTAGGTTCTAGGCCTTGGTTGTAGGTTTGGAGAATAAATTCTCCAAGGCCATTGAAAATGAAACTAGGATCTAAATAATTGAGTGTAAAATCCATTATTAGCAAGCAACACTTGTGGGGAAAGAACACCTCACCTGAATCTATTGCATTTGCATTATGGACCGTATTTTTGGAAGAAAGATGTTGATGAGTGTCCACCTCTTTCCCAACAACTTTTTTGCATTTTGTTTTGCATAGGTCTGTTCCATGCACTTGGAACATAGTTCCATGCCTTGTGACACTCTTTTCTCCCAATGTAATATAACATTATTTTATTCCTTTTTATGCTTTTCTAACATGAAAAGGACAAAAAAAATCAAATATTTATAATAATAAAGAAAAGTGGTGGAAATATTTTAGTTCATTTTCTTTGTGGCCATAGTCTTAGTAATACGACCCTTGAACAAGGCACCAATTTGGATCTTCTCGACAAGTTGAGTCTAGTATTGCCTTAGGATCCGAACCATGATTTTTGAGTTTGTACTCCTATGATTGGTTACTCTTCCAATCACTATCGTGTCAATTGTTCCTCAAATTATCTAACTATTCATGTTGGCCTTCCATATTGTCAAGGTTCTCTCAATGTCATCCTCACTACCAATGTTTTACTCGTGCTAGTGTATAAGGTACCCATTGACTTCTCATTAGTGGTTCCTTTCTCATCAACTATGACACATTGCTTTGAGAGATTGACATAGATTTGGTAGCACCTTGCACTTATTTTCACCATCGACAGGTTACCTTGTGCTCAATAGATGGCATATCATCATTGGCCACTAATTGAGTGGTTTCCCATATGTTCAATGAAAATACCTTTATTCACATGTTGAGATTCATGTTGTACCTTGGATTCATTTTTCATCATTGGTGGAATTACTCACCTTTTTTAACAAATTTCATCATCTGTTGTTTCTAAGAGGGAAATTTTTGTGCAATATTCACATCTAGTGCATGCAAAAGATGTACTCAATGGTGTGTTTGTGCAAAACCTTTGTCTAGATACCTTTCAAAACAAATATGTTCGTTATATCTGCTCAGGCTAGTTAATGGGGAATGCCTTAATTCCTCCCTTCCAACATATCTCTTCCTATGAACATCAACTCATTTTTTCTCTGGAAAAGAGATTTAGATATCTTTCTAGTGCCTTAGGGCTTGTAATCATTAATGGAATATTAACTCACTGTCAACTATGGAAATACATCAATGTTTCTTGATTGGTGGATTTTACAAATGTTTGATAGTAGCACGTCTATAAACACTTGGTGCTAGAATGCATTGAGTAATTTAACACCCATTATCATTTTCAATGAGTTGTATCATGTAATATCCCCTCCCACGGACCCAATTCTTGGAAGGGAACATGATGCCAATCTGGGGCTTTTACATAAACTTAGCCCATTAAATTCATCGCAATTAAAATCAAATGTGTGCAGATGCAATTTAAAGCAAACATGCACAGAGGAATAACATCATTCACACACATTACATGATACCATTCAATTTAACACAATCAACAAATTAATAAATTTGCAGAAGTAATTGCATATAAGAAAATACTCATCTTGTTGTAATGATGTCCCAAACAACTAGCTATGTCGCTGCAACGTTCCACCCAACCATAGGCCAGCTGTGTTCATCAATTCTCTCAACACAACGGCCAACCCCGAGCTGGGCATGATTCTTACAAGGAAAAAGGAACATTCCAGCTCATGCACAGACAAAGCAATAGAAACCCATCTCAAGTCCAACTTTCTTTTACACACAACAACTCCAAATGGGCATGGATACCCATTTCCAGCAATGGGATTTGCAAATACGATGGCCATAGGTTTTCCCAAAAACGTGGGCACACCAAAAAACGGATCAGGGGTGAGAAAATCGTCCACAAGGAACCAACCCGATTTTCCATGGGTATTTTGGGCATCTAAATGGCCAAAACAGCCCCAATGAAACCCCAAATCAAGATCCCATACTCCCAACCACTCTGCGACACAAAAACGCCCTCTTTTCCCACTGAAAACCAGGAAGACATAGGAAAAACATGGAGAAAAAACGCCCAGCAGTCCCAAAAACGTGAGAGAGGAAAAACTGGTTCATGGTTAATGGCTTGGGGAGAAATTCATGGCTGTTTTCTTGCCCCAGAAGCAAAAAACGTTTTTCCATGAAAGGTGGCTTGCCCATACTCGAATTTGGATAGCCATACCTCCCATTCCCAAGGCATTAACTACCTCAACCAATTCTTGGGAGAAATGAATGATTGGGTACAAAGTCAACATGGGTAGTTGAGTGTTTGATGGGTTATCTCATTGACACTTGGCTTGACTTGATTGGCTCAAGGGTTTGAATGTTTTCGCTCCCAATTCCTTGTAAAATCATGCCCCATCTCTTGTTGCATTGCATAGTTAGTTGTGGGTATTTTATTAAAATGCATATTTACATGATATTCACAATTCCATTGTGCATGGCTAGCACGTAAACCATATGCACCAATAAAATCAATGGTGGGGCCTTGGCCTTGAGCTCCTCATCACGATTTTATAACAATATTACATCATTTACATTTTAATATAATGGGGTCAAACTCAGGATATTACAATCCCCTCCCCCTTGGAATAACACCGTCCTCGGTGTTCCAACACTTAAGAATAATACCCACTTTACACACGTCCAAAATTCACACAATGTGGCAGGTCTATCCTGTGTTTCATCTCTCTACTTTGAATATTCAGGATCAAGTCCTTTGGCTTCCACAAGTTTCTCCTGCTGGCTTTGATCTTCCAGCTCTACAGGTGGGCATCACTCCACAGCAATCCCTTCCTTTTATTCACCTTCCAAATGATCTACAAGTCTGGAATTTCATGGATGCCATCTTCCTTGCTGCCCTGGCAACTATTTGAGGAAGATTTTCGGCCAAAACAATAGATTTTGGTTTGCTGCCATGATCAATGTGCACAACTGGCCCACACTTTGCTCACTAGCGACACTTGGCTAGTAACAGCTACAAACATTGGCTTCCAATTTCTCACCTGTGAGATTCATCATGGCGATTCCTGTTAGGACAAGCATAACACAATATTAAAAATTAGTCAATTATTTTCCCAATTGACTTGGAATGTCCATGCTTTACTCATGAGACTTCTACACATTTCATGCTTTCCGAACATTCACATGAACTCATTCATGTTCACCCTTTCACAGGAAAAATAACTATTTTAGCATTCACAATTCATTTCAAGCAATAAACACAATCAACTTCCAATCACGACATGCATTCAACAATCCTTTGTTTCTGAAATGCATCAATCAAAAGGAGAGAGGAGAGTAAGAGTTTCTCCCTCTTAGTCTTGTTCCAATCCGGATCCACACCATCACTCGTGGTTCTATGCTCCTTAGCCTCTTTCACTTCAATGTGAATGCTTGACTTGCCTTTTCTTGGCTATGACACTTAGTGTCTAAGGTCCGTCTAAGGATTTTCAATGTGGGAATTCTCCCCATTGTTTCCTACAGGACCTTTGGCTGCTAGGACCCACACATGTCCACTAGCGCCATCTTTCATTACTGCTCATACTGAGCTCTTTAGGATAGTCACATGTCCACATGCATCCTCCAGATGCTTTCATAGTCCTTGCTTCCAGCAATACCTACACTCAAACATTGAATCATTTCACATGTTTAGTTTATTTTCATAGGGTTTATCTCTAAACAAGAGTTTGATAAATCATATCAAATCATATACACATGTATATTCATAAGCAAGAAGCTGCAAGATAACCAAATACTTATCTGCATTAGATGTCTTCACTTTATTCCACAGGATCCTTGGATTTCCCGTGGGTACAATAATGATTGTTGGGCCAACACATAGACTACTCCACTACATCACGCTTAATTCCCAACCAGTTACTCTCTGGACTTACCAAGAATTTTATAGCGCCCAACCAGTTACTCTCTGGCTCTACTAAGAATTTTATAGTGCCCAACCAGTTACTCTCTGGCTCTACCAAGAATTTTATAGCACCCAATCAATTACTCTCTGGCTCTACCAAGAATTTATAGCTCTTTCAGGGTCCTTGCTTCCTGCAATGACCAAGGTTTCCAACAAAGAAACCACAGTGTATCAACTTAGCTATTAGAAAACTTAAACCTGAAATCTTCATTATTCCAAGCAAGAAATAAATGAAAATGAATACTTATCTGTATTGTGCATTTCCTCGCTACTCCATAGGTTTCCTTCTCTGCTTTACAAGCCTTGAATCACCTGTGGGGTGGATGCTTGGCCAACACACATGCTGCTCCACAACATCATCCGAATAGGCAATGCCAAGCCAGCATGACGACTGGGTTTATCAGGCATCTGTAAAATCAGTATGCTAAGCCAGTGTGCCGACTAGGTTTATCAAGCATTTCAAAGATTGGTATGCTAAGCCAGTACACCGACTGGGTTTATCACGCATACAATGACCATTTCCAAGCCAGTTCTCCGACTAGGTTTGTCAGGAAATGACACCCTTCACCAATACCTCCACAACATGCAAATAACCAATGCCAAGCCAGTACACCGGTTGAGTTTGTCAGGCATCCAATTTAACAACATGCCAAGCCAGTACACTGACTAGCTTTATCAGGAATCCAACAATTCTTCATCCACACAAGGATGGCACTCCTTCTCCTGTGCAAACCAGCTGTTCCATTTAGGAACTCTATAGGTGACTTTCTTGACTACAGGGTAGCATGGCCCCACAATACCCACTCACAATACACAAGGATGATACCCCTTTTCTGTAACACAGCTCCGCGGGCCAATCCATCCCTTCTAGTGTCCTTTAGTGTGAGCGTAGAAACGTTACCACTGCCCATACAGTCCTCTTGAGCACCCTTTCTTCACTTTGCCTCTTAACGTGCAACATCAAATTGCATCTGTGTAAGCTGATAGCACAAGAAGGATAAGCAAACTCATCAGTATTACTACTCTAAAATCATAACCATTTTTCATAACGTTCACTATAAAGTATTGAAACACCAGGAATGCGTCCATTCCCTTAGGGTGTAGTCAATATTGACACCCCTATCATAACTCAGCACCAGAAAGGTGTGCACTCCCTTTCGGATGTGAGACATGTAGGCCTTAATCATACTCAAGCAGTCTGGAATAATAATGAAATAATAAAACATGCTCTGCATATTAAATATAATAACCAAACACGTATATCTTCAGTTAGGGTTACAGAATACTCATTCGTTTCACAAATGTATCTTTTCTTTATTTGTGAAGAATGGGGGCTCCCTTCTCTGAGTCAACAGTCCTTTGGTTCGCCACCCCAATCTTTTCATGTTCCATAACCCACACATGCCTTCTCGACATAATTTTACTGTCTCACTCACATGATTCACACACATGTAGTTTGACTGAGACATTATCAACATTTGCAATGGTGTTTCACCTTAAACCCATTTCCAAAGCATGGGATCCTTCCCATCTAGTTTGGCTTTGGCAGGCCATTACACATGGTCTTCCCGCAATGTGTCATCCTGGCACACTATCAAATAGCCAAACAGTCAGCAACATTTGTCAATAAGCTTCAAGTATGATTGTTCCATAACCAATAAATAGCATTAATAATTAATTCAACATGAATTTACAATTCTGTCTCCTACAGAAAATTGATTTGCTTAGCAATGAGGCTATCCTCATATTGTTTGGCTCTTGTAAGTGGCATCACTCTGTCCATTATGGTTTCACCCTTGCTACCATACATGAACATCCACCAACAACATGTCCTCTTGACACAATTTTTATATACACCAAACAGTGATTAGCAATTATAAGCAATTCTCAAATCTGGAATCTACAAATCTGTTTTCCTACAGAAATTAGATTTGCAACCATGAGATTATTCTCTTAAATTTAAACCATAAAATTTTTAGATTTGTTTCATGCATAAGTTACAACCATGAGAACCTTCTCATAACCTTTGGCTTCTGCACATGGTAGATCCCGGTCTCTACTATGGACTTATCCTCATTGCCATACGTAAGACTTTTCTACCTGAAATCTGAATATTCAATCAGCCAAACACATTGTGAGTATTTTATGCATATAATCCTTTCATTGCTACAACAGTCACTGAAGTGATCTCAGAATTATAACACTCAATAATTCAAACATCTTCGGCTGTTAATATTTGAAATGCAATGAAATATATACATTCCTATATATGCATCATTATCACAATAAAATTGCAAGACACAATCACACTATCCATGCAATTTAAATAAACTGTAAATACTCATTACTTCACATTCCATGCAATTCTGCTAGCCCATCACGTGTCTACCTTCTTCATGCAGTCTTTCCTCTGCATTCATAATAGCTCATGAAATGGTATCAGGATTTACAATAGTCCACCATTTCATCTATTATCTAACTGCAGTGAAACATATATATATATATATATATATATATATATATATATATATATATATATATATATATATCACAACCATGCATTCACACAATGCATCTCAACATGTGCACCAACACATATGCATGCACATTCACCACATTTTCATAATTTTTTAATGTGCATTCACTCAATGCATAACCCATCAATACAACCTTGTATTAATTCGTGAGTACTATGCATTCCAACATATTATGTCCTAACCATTCCCACCTCATAGCATGCACTACCACAACAGGACCATAAGTCATCACTTGCTTTGGTTGTTAAACTCACAACCGGCACAGACAAATGGCATGATATAATTTCATATGAATGCATTGATATTTCTAAGCAATTATAGGGTGTAAGGCTTCCTTCCTTCACTTACCCATACCTCACCATACTTGGTAGGCTGATATTCACATTCAGACACTCGATCTCTCATACAAACAATTCAACACATTTTAAACATAGTTGAAGGGATCTCACCAAATCCTCTTTCAACATTTATGCAATTAAGCACAATTAACCATTACCTGCATGGTTGTTATTAACATCGCTTGATGTTACCTGATCTGTTGGCCTCTTACCAAGGTTACTCAGTCCTTTTGCCAACATCATGATCATGGATTTGTTGCACCATCATTTCTTCATAAGGTCTTTGGTCACGTGCAACAACGTCAGCAACTTCTTTAGCCATGCTTTAGTTGCCTTTGGTCCTATAACCAATGTGAACACAACTGATTATTAGCAACCACAATCATTATCTTAAGTGGCTCATTGCATATGTGAAACCTCACTATTTTACTAATATGCAATATCATATACACGCAAAACATTTTCACATGCACTGTGCAATGTTTATTGATGTGTTATCTAGTGCATATTCATCTATGTAATCCTTTGCATTTCAGCATTCCTATGCCATAATTTATATGCACAACCACTTCAGAATTATAAATACAATATCAAGGGGGTAATGGAGGAATCCACCCTTCCAATTCCTCATTGTAACATGGAATTTCCTCTTCCACATCATAGCTGATCAAATTTCATGGGCTCTCTACCATGCACACAAGCAATTATTAGCTATGATCTTCTCACAAAGTAGAAATTCAATATATGTATTCACGTGTATAACATCATTCATGATATTTTCCAAGCATGCAATTATTATGTTATAAACATAAATGGTTTAAGGCGAGAGATTTCCCCCTTTATCAGCGTTGCCTTACTGCTCCCATTGCTTTTCCCCATTTGGCGCAAATATTAAGGCTAAAATGGCCGCCATTGTCGCATATCTTATTGTTATTTTTGTCGCCAATGTCGCGAATATTTAGCTTAAAAAGTGCCGCCCGTGTCGCAGAATTTTAAGCTAAAATTTGCCACCCTTGTCGCGGATCTTAAGGTTATTTTCGTCGCGCGCACTGCACAAACATTCAACGTAACTTTGCCACTGCGCGCAGAAAGTTAGTGTAACTCCCGTCGCCGCGCCACAAAGTTAAACTTAATTTCGTCGCACGCGCGCAGATATTAACGCTAATTCTGCTGCTGCACACGCAAATCTTAAGGATAAATTCGCCGCCTACGTCACAAATTTTAAGGATAAATTCGCCACCTGCGACCTTAACCAAAAATTTTGAAAACACTAAGAAAAATATTGAAATTTCCTCTTCTTTTCGACGGAGAATTAACCGCTTTCTTGCCGACCGTTGCGGTGCTTTTGGGCTTATCTTTGTCGACAGAGTCGCAAGAGTTAGCCCAATTCTCGCCGCCACGAATGCAAAAAATTGGTCTAACTTTCGCCACCGCGCACTCAAAAAGTTAGCCTAACTTTCGTCATTGCATGTGCAGAAAGTTAGCTTAACTTTAGCCGCCACGTCGTGCAAAGTTAACCCATTTTTCTCCGCCACCACATCCCTTAGGCAAAAAAAAAAAAAATGAAATTTTTTTTTATCTTTCGGCGCCGAATTAACAACTATTTCGCCGACTGTGTCGCGAAAGATAAGGCTAAAATCGCCGCCACGTGCAAGCCTCCATTGCAACTTTTAAGCCTAAAATTGCCGCTATGCGCAAATTTTAAGCTTAGATCCACCGCCAATGTCGTAGAATTTAACATTACTTTCACCACGCGTGCATCGCAGATATTAGCATTAAAATTGTCACCGCTGCGCAAAAAACTTAACGTTAATTTCGCCACCACAGCCTTAGCAGCAAACACTTAGAAAATTTTCAAATTTTCAAAATAGTTAGAATTTTTCTTGAAATATGTCCCTCGTTTCTTTACAGAGGTAAACTACTTACAGATCAAACTCGCATAAAATAGCAAAAGTGTTTCAAGAAATATTGCACCTCTTCCATGTCAAGCATGAAACAACAAAACAACAAAATAATATAAGATGGCAAGAGGTCGCGCCTCCTTCTCTTCTTCATGGGGCAATCAAGAAATGCAAAAACAGGATGCTGCTGCATTAGAAACAATGTAAGTAAGCATTCAACCTGAAAAGGGATTTTCTCCCTCCCTCACTTTCATAGCATGAAATCAATGCAAGCAATTTTGCAAGAATCCCCAAAACAATCATGGAAATGATTTTCCATCTTAATCAAATAGGAGCTATGAGATCTTCAGGTTTCTCTAATTCATTTTAACTTCAGATATTACTAAATATATATATATGTACGCAATGATTTATATTTCTATGAAGGGCCTAACAGTCGTAGTGTTGAACCATAAGCTCTGATACCAATCTGTAATATCCCCTCCCGCGGACCCAATTCCTGGAAGGGAACATGATGCCAATCTAAAGCTTTTACATAAACTCAGCCCATTAAATTCACAGCAATTAAAATCAAATGTGTGCAGATGCAATTTAAAGCAAACATGCACAGCGGAATAACATCATCCACACACATTACATGATACCATTCAATTTAACACAGTCAACAAATTAATAAATTTGCAAAAGTAATTGCATATAAGAAAATACTCATCTTATTGTAATGTTGTCCCAAACAACTAGCTATGTCGCTGCAACATTCCACCCAACCATAAACCAGTTGTGTTCATCAATTCTCTCAACACAACGGCCACCCCCGAGATGGGCATGATTCTTACAACGAAAAGGGAACATTCCAGCTCATGCACAGCCAAAGCAATAAAAACCCATCTCAAGTCCAACCTTCTTTTACACACAACAACTCCAACTAGGCATGCATACCCATTTCCAGCAATGGGATTTGCAAATACGATGGCCATAGGTTTTCCCAAAAATGTGGGCACACCAAAAAACGGATTAGGGGTGAGAAAATCGTCCACAGGTAACCAACCCAATTTTTCATGGGTATTTTGGGCATCTAAATGGCCAAAATAGCCCCAATGAAACCCCAAATCAAGCTCCCATACTCTCAACCACTCTACAACACAAAAACGCCCTCTTTTCCCATTGAAAACCAGGAAGACACTGGAAAAACATGGAGGAAAAATGCCCAGCAGTCCCAAAAACATGAGAGAGGCAAAACTGGTTCATGGGTAATGGCTTGGGGAGCAATTCATGGTTGTTTTCTTGCCCCATAAGCAAAAAAAAAAATTCCATGAAAGGTGGCTTGCCCATACTCGAATTTGGATAGCCATACCTCCCATTCCCAAGGCATTAACTACCTCAACCAATTCTTGGGAGAAATGAATGATTGGGTACAAAGTCAACATGGGTAGTTGAGTGTTTGATGGGTTATCTCATTGACACTTGGCTTGACTTGATTGGCTCAAGGGTTTGAATGTTTTCCCTCCCAATTCCTTGTAAAATCATGCCCCCATCTCTTGTTGCATTGCATAGCTAGTTGTGGGTATTTTATTAAAATGCATATTTACAAGATATTCACAATTCCATTGTGCATGGCTAGCACGTAAACCATATGCACCAATAAAATTGATGGCGGGGCCTTGGCCTTGAGCTCCTCACCACGATTTTATAACACTATTACATCATTTACATTTTAATATAATGGGGTCAAACTCGGGATATTACATATCACATTTCTTAATGGTATACATCAATAAATAGTAGTCAAACTGTGTCCTCCATGATTAACTCTCAACCATTTATTCACATGGTAAAGACTCATAAATATCAACTGGTTTAGATTAAAGACCTTGTGCTGAAATATCATTACATTATTATGTTATTATCTAAGTTGTGCAAGACCGTACCACACACTTTATAACATTAACAATTTATGGAAACCATTTTTTCCTTATTCAAGTTCGAGTTGTTCTCTTGATGTACACTAGTTATTCTCTTGATGTGCACTGAGACATCGATCCACTTTGTCTTCCACAAGTCCACAATTCTTTTGATGGTAGTAAGAGGGAAGGATCTAAAACTAATTTTACCTTTCATTACTTTTTGTTTCCAAAGTTTGTCGAATGTTATGTGAGTCTTATATTTACCATGTCCTTTTCACTTTTTCATTGTTTCATTTTTTTATTAAGATAATATTAATTGAAATATCAATAACGTAAGAACTAAAATTTTAATCCATAAAAATATATAAATATATTCTTAACCGTTATTTGAACCTATACTCTTTGAAGAAAAAAACAAACCTTTTAATTTTATTCTATACACTTTGAATAAAAAAACACATAGCGTGAAATCCACTCATAATATAATTAACAAAAATACCTTAAACTACAATGGTTCAACAACACACGCTAAACTTTATCATTCTTTCATGTCGCAAGATTTTGTTCAATATTTTTTCCATTATTTTACTTGTTCGGCAATGTCTTTATGCTCTTCATTTTAGATTTGGATTGAGTAGTTGTGTGTTGATAATGTCTTTTCACAAAGCCTTCTGGCATGAATGAATGAAGTATGAAGTTCGTCATATTTATCTTCACCACTATAAGTTTCAAGGCACTTTACTCCATACGAATCCATTGTGAACTCAATTGTGTTTGACTATGGAATCCAATAGTGTTGCTCAAAGGGCATATTGTTAGTAAGAATTTTTTTGCTATAGCCATTGAATGGAAGCCAATAGGAAAACGATGAAGCATATATCCTTTTATATAACTTTTGATCAAGTGGTTAAATTGTCCAAAGCTGGAAGATTGGCTGAGGCACTGGATGCCCTACACCAATTTGAAAATGCATAAGGCATATGGACATATTCGACTGACTATAATACCCTATTGTAAGGGTGTATCAATGCCAAATCTGTGAAGACAGACAAAATTTAATACCTACATCATGAAAACTAGCATTGATCTAGATATGTTTAAAAGCAACAATATCATCAACATGTATTCCAAATGTGGGTGTTTGATGGATGCATGCCAAAATTTTGACAAAATGGATCAACGAGATTTTATTTCATGGGATACAATAATTTCATTATATGCCCAGTGTGGTTGGGTTGATGAGACCCTGAATATTTTTGGTCAAATGCAAAAGGCGATCATGAGATTGAATGAACTCACGTTTGACAAGGCCCTATGAGCGTCTATGGGTTTAGCAATTCTACAACAAGGCGAACAAATTCAGACCCACATCATAAAAATAGGAATGAAGATGATGTCCACACAGTGATTTTAGCTTTCACCTACATCCTATAAACTTGGGCAATATAATATGCTTCCACTTTCACATACTGAGAAAGTGGGTTTAAATATTAGTGAAGAGGGGGAAAGCATCTAAATGTTTGAATACCTTGATCAAGAGGTGGGTGAGTGAGGTGTTTTTTTTCCTATCAATAGGCTGATTTTGTATCTCAATTTGATAGGATGTTTTAATATTTTAGCAATCATATAATTTTTCTAGATTTTGGTGCATTATTAAATTTTATATTACAATTCTATTCTACTTACACGTTCTTTGTCTTATTGTGGCATCCATAATCATTATACTTGTTGAGCTTTGGTTGTCATTGATGTCAACTAATGCCAAATAGGATGTCAATTGATTCAGTTTGAGTCATTGATGTCAACTTATGTCAAAGTGGATACAACATTCATATGCCAGCTTAAAGGAGTATATGGAAGCCACTTTGAAGAAGTATATGCTGGATAGATGAAGGATATGGATGCTAGTCTGAAGAAGTATATCTAAAAGTTTCATCCAGTATGAAGATGTGTGTCTAAGGATACATCATGCATGATCAGTATGAAGAAGCACATTAGGAAGGTACACCATGTAGGTCCAGTTCAAAGAAGTACATAAGTAATGTATCCTACTACATGCGGTACCTACGCATATATCAAGTCCACCAAGTTATACTCTCTCAAGGTAGCAGCCAAAGAATTGGATGGACAAAGGTACATGTGCATAAGCACTCAAGGAGTTGGTTAAGCAAAGGCGCAAGCAAGCATGTCAAGAAAATATTCTGGAATGCGCTATCAATCCAAAGCATTTTATGGTCAAATATTGGAAGTGCACAAGAATTAGTAAACTAATTATGGTTGAACAGTCCTGAAAGTGCACAAGTCTTAGCAATCATAAGATGCTTTCATTTATTGAAGTGCGCATAAGTTCCAAGAAGGGTGCAATTGTTGAAGTTAGTATATGCTCAAATTCCACAGCTAAAGACTTAGCAAGTGTGCAAGTCCCACAAGTGATGGTACCGCAAGGGTCAAATTCCCACCAAGTCGAATATCATGTATATGCAAGTTTCGAAAAGCATTGATACACCAAGTGCGCAAATCCCACAAGTGATGATACCACAAGGATTAAAGTCCCATTAAGTCAAGGACCAAGTATGCTCAAGTTCGACAAGAGATGGCGTGAAAAAAACACAAGATGAGGTCGGAGTCCCACCAAGTTGAGGACCATGGTTACACAAATTTTACAAAGAAATGGTACACCGAGAGCGGAAGACTACAACACTGAGGTGAAAGTTCCACTAAGTCATGGACCATGTATGTGCAAGACCCACAAAGTATGACACATCAGCAACGCAAAAAATGACATGTGGCACAAGCTTAATTCGTGGAGTAAGGAAGAAGGAATGCCACAACCAACTTGTGGACATACAATCCATGCAGGACATGTATAAATAGAGATGCAAGTTGGAGATTTGAGGTAAGCTTGATGGCAAGGATATAGAGCTTCAAGTCGAAGATAAAAAATTATATTCGGGGCATCAAGGGCTCAAGGACAGAATAGCATGATCTAGCAAGGAGCCGAGTGTGCACATGTAGAAAAATGATTTGCTTATGGTGCACATAATGATGTTGTAGATCTGTGACGGATGCGCAAATAATGAAAGGAAGGATTATAGAAATATGCGCAAGTGCGTGAGGATCAAATGACAGTATTGTTGGAAACATGCAGATAATCACATATGATATAAGAGATAAGCGTAGAGACAAAACAAAAGTATATCAGAAGATGTGCAGAAGTTTTCCTGATGCATGAACGTTGAAGTGAAATGTGCGAAGTAAAGAAGTCCATCATATGCATACCGACATAAAAACAATAGAATCTTGTAGGCGCATCATGATGAGGACGATCTAAGGAAAGTGCGTTAAACCAAAATGACAAATCATAAGATGCACAGCATGTCACAGATTGTCTAAATAATTGTAGCAATTAAACCAAATGGACACATCTAAGTAAGTGTGCAGTTCCATCTGATACTGATGCATAATCTTACAAAAAAAAACTATCAATTGAAAGCATAGTATTAGTTGGTGAGTGAAGTTGCTCAGTAGCAGAAATACATAGTGAACCCTGGCGCAGACTACAAAATCAACAACACACAGTCCATGAAGCAAGTCATCAGCATAAGTGAAGAATTAAGTGGAATAAGAATTCAAGTGATGTATGCAGCACAATGACAGATAATTATCTGCACACGAAGGTAGCGTACAGTAGAACTAATAACATAAGATCAGAAGTGTGTGCGAGTTGGAAGATCAATAAGGCAGAATATTATATTGGATATATGGGCAGCATGATGGGGAAACGAGTAGGAGGTTGGAGCCTCCTTCCATTTGGTGCTAGAGAACATAGGGATTTGGTGCTTCCTTCAGGTCAGTTCCTGTAAAACCAGGGGATCAATGCCTCCTTCCAATTGGTGCCGGTAAACACAGGAATGCTTCATTGAATGTATTATTTTCATTACAAAAGAGCATTCCATGGTTTTCTCTAATTTGGGTTTCCACGTCAAAATCCTGTGCATTTTTTGTTCTTTGTCTTGGTGCATATGTGGATGAATGTTTTATTTATATTGGATGCATAATTAAATATCAATATTAAGTTTAAAACTAATATGTTAAAGAAGATATAAAAATTTGATAACTGCTCTAATACTTGATTCACCCCCCCTCTCAGTATTAAACCAATTCCAACAATCCTAGATTAATAAAAATGTTTCATGGCTCTTCTAGTGGATACTTTATCTCACAGTAAGTTGCAAGACTATTGTTGATGTTTATATTAATTAGCAATTGGGATTTCTTATTGGGAACTAGTCATCTATTTTCATTTTTCAATTTTTTGAAAACATTACACTATCAAACTAAAGGCCTTCCCTTTCCTTCCCTTGCCTCTCTATTAGATAAAAGGACAATTTTGAAAATTAGTTTATGCGATTTCATGGTAGTATCGACTCACAAGTACTTAGGAAAAGTATCACAATAATTAATGTCAATTGAGGATCTCTAACGTCAATATTAGACATGGCCAATTTTGAACTATGACATAGTCAATTAAAATTTAAACTCTAGTACCTCAACACATGGCCCATTACCTTGAGATATTGGCTTGATTCTTCTAGCATTGTTTTTATATACTTCTTATATTGTTAGTCATATGCAATACAAAGCACACTACATATAGTTATTGTGTCCTCATTAAATCCATCAATTGCAATTTTTGAATCTTCCCAACTATTTACATCAATGATGATAAATGAACTAATTTCATTGCAGTTGTCATTTGATTGATAAAATTCACTAAGGTATTTAGAAATGTTAGCTTGAGACTCAATGATTTAAGTTCTAGTTATGATTTTCAAGCTTTTGCATTCATCTTTCAGAGGTGAAGCTTTTAAAAAGGAAGCAACAATAATATTGCATTTATTTCAGTTGGTCTAGTGGGTTGATTCCCTACTCTCTATAGTGGCAAATAAATATCTGAAAAATAGAGTGTGATAAGATGAGAGTGATAGAGTGTGAATTTTGTTCCAATTTCCTTGTCCAAGTCAACTATCTCCTCTAATAGATGTGGTGGATCATGTCACCTATGGCCTCCAAAGGCCCTTCCAAGTTGGGTGGTGCCTCCAAAGGGTATGGAATGTGAAGGGTCACACCCCAAGCCATCCTCAATACTATTTTCCAATTCCAAAACCACCAACAACACCACATATCAAGTCTTATAAGGAACCCCACACTTGAAGTTGAAGAGTCACTCAACACCTTAGAACCTCAATATCAACTAGTGAAAACCATCCACCATGACAATCGGACCCCAATGTGTGGAAATATTTAATGTGAGGTATATGCTAATTTGTTACTAAAAAATCACCTACAATTTTCTTATAAATTACTATTTTTTAGTCAACGACTAATAGTAGCTAATTTCTAGTATATTATAACATCACTAACTTTTAGCTGTGTTTTGCTTAGTCATTAATTGGTTTCCTTGATTTATCAACTAGTAGTATATTTAGTCATGTATATGGTCATTAATTTAGTCATTAATTGTCACAATTAATGACCAAATACACCACTAAATATACTACTAGATGATAAATCAAGGCAACCAATTAATGACTAAGGAAATACAACCAAATGTTGGTCACATTATAAGATATTGTAAATAAGTTAATGTTAGTCGCCACCTTGGAAACAATAGTCGCATATATGAAAATTTTAGTTGTTTTTTAGTCACAATTTCTTCATTTGTAATAGTGATTTATCTATTTTTAGTAGTTTCATATTCATTGTATTTATGACTAATGTAGTAGTTTTATATTCATTTCATTTTATTTCATCACCATTATTCAATATAAACTAATTAGTATGATATTGTGAATAATTAAAAAAAATGTTATACAATATTCATGCTCATCTAATATGAATCTAATATGAATACACATGTGAATCATGCAAAGTCGCATTAGTTAACAACACTAAATAATATCAAGTGCAAACACATATAATTTGAACTACGCAAATTATATTATATGAAAAGTCAAGTATTACAATATATTTGAGTTTCCAACTAAATATCCACTAATGGACTAGTACTGGTTGGACTAGTACTGGTCCATGACAAAAATTGTCTCCATACTTTACATGAAAAGCATCTACATCAATGACTTTTCCAAATATTACAATGGCCATTGAGTGAAACTTCCTTCCTTCTCATTCAAACGACTACATCCATCATGGCCACCGTGTGAAGATTCATTCCTTCTCTTTCATATGGATACATCCATCTAGGTTGTCTTCATAACGAAGGGGCATGTTACTTGTGACCTTTAAAATATTTTCATTTCCATATCTTATGCTTAATCTCACTCCATGGATAATAGATAGTGAATGCATCCATCCAATTCCTTCAGTAGCACTACCATACAAATCCAACACCATCACTTTGTCACCATTCCTCTCTTCACATGTAGCAACATCCCCCCATGTTTGGGACCTTGTTCATTGTCTCTCATAAAAAAACAAAAACATTGTACCTATGCACACATTGTTTCCTACCAACCATTAACGAAAAGCAAAATTATTAGTATAGAGATATTATAAACCATATTAAATAGAATACATAGCCAATAGATTAACAAGCTTAATCAAATTATTTGTAGAATGTGAAACTAGTAAAGAGCCTAGAGAAGTATGTATAATCTTTGTGAAAAGAAGAACAAAATAGACCCATCACTAGAGGAATAAGACACAATGAAGTCTTCTTTATTTTCCTTTAGAGAAACCTATAAAATATTGCAAACTACTTTCACAAATCCATAGGTCTCTCTCCTAAAAATATTTCATTCAAGCACTTATCAACATGTTAAGACAATATAATTATCATGGGAGTATGAAACACTTACAAATGTGAAGCACTCACGGTCTTAGCAACCTTTTTTGCATAGTTATTTCATAAGTTCGATCACATAGGTCCCATAAAATTAACTCCAAAGGTTTTGAAGCAAAAAACAGGTAGAAGAAAAGCACTTAGCATACCACAGAGAATGTTTTAAGATTCCCTTCCACCAATACTCTGTCTTGGTTAATTTGATAAATTTTTAAACAACAATTCGATGCCACAAACTAAGATATTATTAATAAATGTTTTCTGAGTTATAGTTCAAAACCCAAATACTAAGTTTTGTTTCTAATTAAAAAAATGGGACAGACATCTTTTACCATTCTATTTGTGTGACTATAATCTCATATGCCCATTCTCCAAAAACATTACCACGCTAATCAACGAGACAAAGCTCAACACATAATTAACAAAAATTCACCTTAAGCTCAATTTTATGTCTTCTGGATTACTGTTTGGACTGAGTATCCACCTTAAATTCCAATGGATAAACCTACTGTATAGAGTTTGTCTCCAATTCTTGATGAATAGACTGGATGGGCAGATTTCGGCCTCAATTTCAATTAGAATGACGAATTTCGATTATTGGTATTTCTTTTCTCTCTGTCTATGGAAAGCATCAATGCCACAATTTATTTTCAGTTTTTATCTGCAGTTCCATCTTGCTTTTCATGTATGGTTGTATTTTCCCTTCCTAGTATGAATGATACCATTCGTATTTTTATTTTAATCAAGTGATATAAGTTGTAGAGTTAATAGAGATGTAACAACAATACATACTTTTTGAAATCCTTTTATTAGTAAAAACTGCAAACTTAGTCTTCATTTTCAAAAGTGTACCAAGTGTTTTAATATGCTCAAGTTTTATTCCTAATGTCTATTGATCTCTTTATTTTTCCACATGTTTGTATATGTTCCTTACTTTTTGTACTTAATGGATGGGTGTGTCCACTATTTAACTGGTGGTCAAGATTAAGAACAAAATGTTCAAACAAAACACAAAGGAAAGAAGAGTAAATTAATAGAAAAAGTTGTGGATAGTGAATCCAAACAAGAACCAACAGAGTTCAAGTGGAATCTTTGTACATTGGTGATTTCATTCTTACACAAGTGTTTTCTATATGATAATGTCGGATTCCTTGATGCTTATTCATTTCAGGTAAGATGCCATAGTTGTTCTAATCTTATCATAGAATGCATTGTATGTATGTTCTTTCTATGAAGCACATGTTATTGTGCAATGAATAAAATGTCATTGTTAAAGCTGTGGAATACTTGGTCATATCATTACTATAAATTAAAAATTCCAAATGCCCAAGAGATCATCCCTCATAAAGAGATCCTTGTTAATGTTTGGATGTGTCTTAAATTGGAAACTTCCATTTGCACTTGTCTCAATCTAGGATGGCAGATATTTCAATTTAGAGCTCTATACATCAACTTACCAATGCTTATTCCAAATATGTAAAATAAAAAATAGAATTCTCTCGCATAGACTTCAAGATAGACATTTCATATGATACTCATATATTTATTAACTTAAGGGAAAATGTAGTGCAATTAAGAGGCTTCAAGATAAATATGTATTCTCTACCTGGACCTGTATGAATCCTTCCTTTTTTCAGAATTTGAAGGGAAAAAATACCCTGTACTTCTGAGTTACTTATCCCAC
Source organism: Larix kaempferi (assembly GCA_027924585.1). Lineage (NCBI taxonomy): Eukaryota > Viridiplantae > Streptophyta > Pinopsida > Pinales > Pinaceae > Larix > Larix kaempferi. The sequence goes on from BSBM01000146.1 coordinate 9,046,696, forward strand.
CATCACGCTTGAGAACTGCATTAATCTTATCTTCAATAGTATTTCCTAATGCAATGAGATATGGAGTAATTTTCATAATTTACTAAAAATTTCAGAAAGACTCATAATAAAGATCTGGAAATGTGAATATGTAGGACCCTTGTCCTAGTTTAACTAATGTTTATAAATAAATCTATTCTTTTTTTATTATTATTATGGTGTTTCAAGTCTCTATTTTGTTTTCTAACTTATGTTTAAATTTCCATTTCCAGGCCTGTAAAGTATAACATATTTACATTTACAGGTTGTTATAAATGTATTTACTGTTTTATCTATTTCTAACAATTATTGTCTATTGCAGGTGTAACAGCATATAATATATGTACTAATTCACATAATTTCATTATCAATAGCTTGAATTAGTATAATTTACAGAGTTAGAAATGGGTCATTATACCTTTAGGAAAAATACCTGGAAATAGCTAATAGACCCCTTTACTACTCTTTTTTCCCTTTTGTATGCCCTGCAACCAAAAGTTTTCCCAACCCTGGAAACTCAATCGATTAGACAATCTAGTATGCCACCCTACCAATCGGCGAGGTCTCGTCGACCACCCAGCTCCAAAATTTCCGCTTTGGACCCCCGAGCCCAAACCGAGTACAAGCCAACCAGTGTTTCCCTTCTGCAAATTCTCCAACCAAAACCCCTTCTCTTCTCCTCTGCAATTTTCTATGCTCTCTTCAAATCCAAAACATGCCAAGCTCCCCTTCTTCCCTCTATCTTCTCGAACTTATTCCCGCTCCTTTTCAAACTCTTCCCCCTGTCATTAATACCCCTATCTCCATCATAAATGTTTCCCAATCCCAAGTCCTCCTCGAGCCCTTAACATTTGAATCGAAACATTAACTTCCATTATTCTATTGTGTAAATAAATGCCTCGGTTGGTTCACAAGTGTTTCACTTTTACACATTTCAACTGTAATAAATTCTAATCAACCCTTGACATTACAATTCAAGGTTTCATAATTAACTTAATTAATTAACCATTTTTATTAATTAACTCAAAATACAATTAAAAACTTTGTTAAATAATGGAATAAGGCAACTACCACCACATTCAATAATTTGAACCTTAAATGTAATTACCCTAATTAATACTTATGTATTACCGTATCCTAATTAATTAATTAATCTAATCATCATTCATGGCACTATTACCACATTCAACATTACACTCTTAGTTACATTTAACTTAATTAACAATTATTAGTAAAGATAAGACTAGTCTCATTAACATTAATTAATCATTATAAACACAATTAATTAACATTATTAACATTAATCGACAAAAATTAACATTAGTTGACATTATTAACATTAATCGACAATAATCAACATTAATCAACATTATTAACATTAATCGACAATAATCAACATTAACATTAATCGACAATAATTAACATTAATCAACATTATTAACTGTTTGTCCTAGGTCTGTCAGCTAGTTTTCCTAGACCTGTTTTTCTACCTTATACTTCTTATCCTCTGTTTATTTTCTCATTTTTGCTAAAGTTTGGATTGCTTTGGTTTTATCTTTTATATCTTATGCATTCACAATATTTTAGTTTTAAAATTTAAGCTCCTATAGATTAAAGTCTTTTCATAGTAAATGCAAAAGTTATGTATTGCCTATGTTTAACACAAGTTGGCAGCACATCTTATCATTCATTCATGCATGCTGACAGCTTGCCAAGTTTAAGGTTATGTGCAGGGTTATCAAACAATCATGCAACTGATCAGCCTTTGAGGTTTGTTCCTGCTAACAAACCGAGAGTTGGCCCAATGCTCTGTCCTTCATGTGGTGATAATTTATTTATGTAAAATGCTATCACACGCGTGCAATCCAAGTGACTCATTTACATCAGAGTATATGCTTCATCTGGTTCATGCGTTGAAGGAAACATCCTTATGTTATCCTCAAATGCATTCTGTCTCGAAAGATCGGGTAGACATTTTATTTTGAAGACCTGCCTTTAGTCAAAGAGATGCAGCAACATTTCATTCTACTCATAAAACTTAAATGAACAGCAAGTATATGCTCTTGAGGGTGCACAAATCATTCAAGCTTCTGCAGGTTCTAGATACTCCATTGCAATAGTAGAGGGAGGAATTATCTATGGATTGGGGAGATGGAGAACAAAACCAGCTTGGTAAAATTGAAAGCGAAGTACAACTTCTATTAGTTATATTAAACTTCTTTGCAGAGAAAGAGTGTGCAGATCTTGTACGTTGTTGCATCTGGGAAGCACAAAATTGTAGTATTTGAGCCATATAAAGTGGATTGTTCGACACCCTTGGACCAGAGATATTCAAAATTGAAAGAAGAGGAAAACTGAAGCTAGTCCATCCCCATTTTTGAGAGGAGATGTATGTCAGACAAATTATGAGGAACATGTTGGTTGACATGTATTCCAAGTGTGGGACTGTGTTGGGTGCTCGCAGAGTCTCGATCAAATACCAGAATAAGATGTGTTGTCATGGACTATGATGATCAAATCCCATGCCAGGCTTGGGTTTGCCAAGGACGCATTGACCTTGTTTTGCTATACGTTGGGAAACGGGTGTTAAACCCAATCAATTCACCTTTGCCTCTATTCTCCTTGTATGTGCCAGCGTGAGAGCTCTGGATCACGGTATACAGATTCATCAAGAAATTAATAGATGCCGGTTTCATTTTGGTACCTTTCGTGGCAAATGCTTTCGTTGATATGTATTCTAAATGTAAGAGAGTGGAGAATGCACGTGATGTGTTTGGAAAAATGGGTCAGCGAGATGTTGTCTACGTTTTTGGTTGCAGTATATGCACAAAATTGGCATATAGATGAGGCCACGAGACTCTTTCAAATAACGCCTGAACGAAATCTGGTGTCTTAGAATGTGATGATTGCTGCTGTCAAACATGTATGTTGCAGTTGGCAGGGGAATGGCACTGAAATGGTGTAGAGATGGATGAAAGAAAGGGGGCTAAGGAATATACACAGGTTTGCGTCATAATAAACTCATGCATTATTAGCACATGGCAGTGATAAAGAATTTCATTCCAGATTTGATGAAAAAGGTAGATCTCATGTCAATATCCAGGAAGATACTCAAAGGCCGTGATTCTAAAGGATGACGGGGTAATTGAGGGTGTCCACCGCCAAAACACAGCTAGAAGTCATGATCGAGATGACCTCGCAGCACTAGCTGAGGCAGCTATGCAAATCTAATCTTACAAGTCAATTTAGCTTAGGAGTAATATAGAATACTTATCATCTTAGAATTGTTTTCAAACTTGTTACACTTGTCTTTTAAATTCTATTTTTGGTATGATAAGATCCTAGGAAAGTGGATCTAGGGCAGCTTTCTAGGATTATCTACTCTTATAAATTGTAAATCATTTTGATAAACTAGGAGAGACAGCGATGGGAGTCGGAAAGGCTTGGAGAATGTACAGTCCTACAAATACTTTACTTGTGTAAGGATTTCTTGCTTTATGAATGACCAATTATCTGTATGGAGCTAGGTTTTAAAACTTTTATTGTATGTATATTCTTGGTTCTGTTTGAACCCTTGTCTACTGTTTCATTTATGTAGATGTTTTTGTTTGCAAGTGAATATCTATGCTTATTGATGTTTAAAATATTATTTTGGGCACCAATACTTCTACATATGATGCATTGATGAACTGTTTGTCTTATCTTTGTATTCATATGTTTCTAAAACCTATCTGTTGATACTATAACACTGTTCTGTCATTCCTTTGCAAATTTTCATCCTTATATCTGAAGTTTTCAGATTTTTTGTTCTCTGTACCAATCTTTCCATTATCTGATTTTACATTGTTATCCAAAAATCACAAAAACAACCCTTACAATCTAAGGTGCCTGAACACTTCTATCCCGTAGTCAGTTAGAAAACTTTAGGACTAACATTAACATTAATCGACAATAATCAACAATAATCAACATTAATCAACATTAATCATCATTCATTACCACCTAAGTTACTCATTCATCATGTTCCATTATTTTGATCATAAATTACTAACTCTACGTATTAATTTAATTTCATGGTTAGATAAGTAGTAATAATGTTATTAATGCCTAAACATTATAGTTCAGTATTATTTCACACAATTTATTCATATATAAGTGAGTTATGTAAGCGTAGCTACGGCTTACATACCTCGTGTAGGTAAACTAATAGTACTAACCACACAACATTCTCAATCAATTAAGTTACGGTTTACTGACGCATTATTAACACAACTTCAATGTTGGATCATTCACTTAGTTACATAAAATTAACCGACAGACAATAATACCAGTTACTAAGTTACGACACATGACTCTGCAAGGTCCTCAACATACATAGTTAGATCAAGTTTACTTCCCGACTTCAAGCTACGCCTATATACCTACATCATCTACCTAATTCACAACTAACTTCCACCTCCTATCCTTTCCTCGGTTGGACTACCCTGAAGTGTCAAGCCATGACTGGGTTCAGTTAGAACCCATAAGTGGAAGTGTCGACTACATCAACCAAGCTTCCCCATCTGGAAACCACCATTTATCATCACACACCTTGGGGAGCGTGCCATAGCACATCCCTCCCATGACTCTGGGTTTCAGGGATAAACGGTGGGTAAAGCCTTCACCCCCTTAATGGAACAAGGGACTATGTCTACATCGACATAATAAATGCATTGCACTTGTACTCAGTTTTTCATCGTATAACCAATCTGAGCAGTTGAGTTTCCTGAAACCCTACCCCACCCATACATCATAATAAACATCATAATAATCATGCGAAAATAAATAATGTATCACTTTCATACCATTTATCTTTCGTAGTCCATGTCCCTGAGGCTCTCCCACCTCGTAGGATCTAGTTATCGCTTAGCCATTTTAACCTGTAAGTTAGTCGTCGACATACAATCTAGAATATTGTGTACAAATCCTCGACATGTACACATACATTTCATAATAACATAAAAATAATCAATTCATTTATTCACCATGCAACTGGCATAACATTCATTCATTCAGCATATAACTTAATGGTATCCACGTACCCATCATTAATTAACTTGCATATCTGAGACATAACTAACACATGATACATATATCAAAGCATGACTACATACCATAATACTAACATCACACACACACACACATATATCTCAGCAAAATAATAGAACCATAAGTCCACAGTGTCGTCAAACCGACGAAGTCTCACAATCAAGCAAATACAACATATAATAGTAGTTCAGGTATTAATGTCAAAACAGGGCGTTACATACACCCACCCTTCAAGAAACTTCATCCCGAAGTTATGGCCAAAATAGTGTGGGATAATCACGATGCATGGTCTCTGCGTCCTCCCAGGTAGCAGAACCTAGGCTGTACCGGTCCCACTGGACCTTAACCTGGTCCACCAAACGATGATTGAGTTGTCTAACCCTGTGGTCCAATATACGTAACGGTTCGAACCTAATGGTCCCCTCATCAGAAACCTGCAGTTCCTTCCAATTTAATTTATGAGACTCATCAGCTACATAATGTCGTAAAATAGATACATGAAAAACATTATGAGTTTTTTGCAAATGGGGTGGCAACGCAAGATGATACGTGACGGCTCCAACCTTCTCTAAAATTTCAAAGGGTACTATAAATCGTGGCAACAACTTTGTCCATTTCCCAAACCAGATGGTCCTTTTTCTTGGCCTGATGCAGACGAACAATGCATAACCAACCTTATAGTTTCGGTCAACCCTATGTGCATCGACATAGCTCTTCTGTCTATCCTTAGCTTCCTTTAACCGTTGTCTAATCTGAACAACCTATTCTTCCATATCCTGAATCAAATCGGGTCCTATAATCACTCAATCCTCTAACCTTTCCCAACTCAATGGTGCTCTGCATGTCCTTCCATATAACGCTTCATATGGAGGCATCCCAATTGAGCTATGGTAACTGTTATCACTAAGTCAACTCTACCAAAGTTAAGTGCATTTCCCAATGATTCTGTTGATCCATGAAATACATCCTAAGCATGTCCTCCATTACCTGATTCACTCTTTATGTTTTTCCATTTGTCTCTGGATGGTAAGCGGTGCTTAGATTCAACTGAGTACTTAATGCCGACTACAAACTTGTCCAAAACCTGGACGTAAACCTAGAATATCTGTTTGAGATAATATTCTTGGGAAACCCATGGAGATGAACTACTTCATTAATGAACACATGAGTTACATCTGTGACATCATAGGTCTCCTTAAATGGAATGAAGTGAGCAGTTTTGGTCAGTTTTTCAATGATGACCATAATGGCATCATGCCTATCAGAGGTAAGGGGAAATCCCACCACGAAGTCCATGAAGATAACCTCCCATTTCGACATAGTAATGTCATGTGGCTGCAATAGTCCTGTCGAGTGGTGATGATAAGCTTTTACCTGCTGACACTTAAGGCACCTAGCGACGAATTTAACTAGGTCGCATTTCATTCCTGCCCAAAAGAAGAGTTTCTTCATGTCCGCATACATCTTCTTTACACCCGGGTGTGCGTAATATACTGCTCTGTGGGCTTCCTTAAGGGTCATCTCTCTAATATATCCCTCCTCGGGAATATACATCCTCCCTTGATATCGTAACAACTCATTGGCTTCCAAATCATAGCCTTCAAACTTAGGTCCCACTGGTTTCCCATTCTGGAGTGCCGACGTGACCTTTAGGTACCAACTATCCCCGACTAGCTATCCTAATACTCTTTCCTTCAAATCAACCCTCAAAGGTATTAGAGAGAAAAGTTTTGGTTTTCTGCTTAAGGAATTGGCTACCACATTCTCCTTCCCTTTGATGTATGAAATCCCAAAATCATACTCGCTCATGAATTCACTCCATCGCCTTTTCCTAGCATTCAGGTCTCTCTGAGTGAAGATATACCTCAAGCTTTGGTGATCAGACTTGAGCTCAAAGCTTCATCCAACAAGGTAATGTATTCAAAGCTTCAAAGCTAACATCATAATAGCCAACTCTAGGTCATGGGTAGGTTAATTCTCTTCATGTGTTTTTAACTTCCTTGACACATAGGCTATTACCCCACCTTCCTGCATCAACACTGCACCTAAACCTTGACTTGAGGAATCTGTGCAAACTGTGAATTCCTTCTCCATATCTGGAACTCGTAGAATCGGTGCACTTTTCAATAGTCTTTTAAGCTCAACGAATGCGACATCACATTCATCCATCCATTCATACCTTATTCCTTTATGCTGTAAGGTAGTTATGGGTTTTGTGATTTTTGAGAAACCCTCAACAAACCTTCTATAATACATGACTAACTCCATGAAGCTTCTCACTTCATGCGCATTTCTTGGAATGGGCCAATCCATTATGGCCTTCATTTTCTCAGGGTTGGCTGAAATTCCCTCACTGGAAATTATATTCCCTAGATAATGGTTCTCCATAAAACTAGCATTTGGACAACTTACCGTACAACTTTTTCTCTCTTAAGCATGACAACACTATTCGCAAATGTTCCTCCTGCTCCCTTTCATTCTTGGAGTAGATAAGGATGTCATCCATGAAGGCTTGCACAAACCGATCTAAGTACTTTCAAAACACGCTATTCATGAGGCTCATGAATATAGCTGGGGCATTGGTCAAACCAAAGTGTGCCACTACAAACACATAGTGTCCAAACCTTGTTCAAAAAGAGTTCTTGGGTATATCACCTTCCTTAATCCATAGTTGGTGGTAACCGGATCACAAGTCGATCTTCGAGAATACTGTCACCCCTTTCATTTGATCAAAGAGGTCATCAATTCGAGGTATCGGGTACCTATTCTTCATTGTGGCTTTGTTCAAATCTCGTTAATCGATGCAAAGACACAAGGAACCATCCTTATTCTTCAAAAAAACTATTGGTGTACCCCATGGTGAAATACTTGGTCTGATGAACCCTAGGTCTAGTAGTTCCTTCAACTGCATTTGTAACTCAAAAAATTTTGGGGATGTCATCTTGTATGGTGTCTTTGATGTTGGCTCCGAACCGGGTTTTACCTCAATGATAAAATCAAGTTCCCTCTTAGGAGGTAACCCAGGCAATTCCTTCAGAAAGACGTCATTGAATTCGGCTAACACTGGGTACTCATCAAAGGAGGGTCCCTTCTCATTGTTTACTGCTTCAACAACATACAACTGACATCCTTGTCACATACATCGCTTTATGTTCATCGTGGATATGAAACGTACGGACACCTTCCGTTTGATACCCTAGATCTCGATGGCCTCTCTTTTGTCATCAAAGCAAAGAACTTTCTTCCCATAACAGTCCGAGAAATCTCGATGTTCCTCTAGCCATTTCATACCTATGATGAGATCATAAGTTCCAAGGGTGGTGACGTACACCTTGACTTGTCTAACACACACCCCGAGATCAACTACGCTCTTGTCGACACTAGGTCCTACCGCTTGCTTTATCCCTGAAGCCATTTCGACTAAGTTGAAATCATCATGCTCATAGGCTACCAACCCACACTTGTCTAATGCATATGGAGAAATAAAACTATTTGTAGCACTAGGATCAAACAATATTCTAAGATTAATATTATTGAATGTACCTGATGATTCCACCACAATGGATTGTTGCTCTGCCTGATGGTTATTCACTGCTTGTCGAGATCTGATTCCTACTACCCCCACTCCCCATTGGAACCTTTCCTTCTCGATGCACTCTACCGAATCGTAATTCAGGATAGTCACGCTGGTAATGTGGACCTCCAAATCCCCAACAAGAAACCTGTAATGGAGTAGGAGAGATAACCTGTTCATATCTCTGAGAGGGGTTCCTCCCCCCAGGACCACTTCCCCTACCGACTGATCCTCTAAAATTTCTCACACTCTGGTGAGTTCATGTGGCTAATTGGGACACTTCTCTAGTTTCCACTGACCTGTCTACCGCTGCAACCCTTGGTGTGTACCTGTTTTCGTAGGGAGGTGGTCTCGCACACCCTCCTTGATGGTAGCTTCGAGGGGCCTTCCCTACAAACCCCGACTACTAAGATTTGAATGACTTGATGCACCCAACATCTCCTCTATATAACCAGCGCAATCAACTGCTTTAGAAACTGAAGTCGATTTCCACATCCTTACTTGGGCCCTGATCTTGGTATTGATCCCATACACAAAGCTCTCAACCTAGCGTTCATCGTTGTTTAAGTAAGGGACATACTTGATTAATTCCATGAACCTTTCTTCATAATCCTCCACGGATAGATGCCTTTGTACCAAGGCATGAAGGGCCCCTGCTTGTTCTTCCTAGTAGGATGGGGGTAAGTACTTCCCTTTGAACTTTTCCACAAATAGTTCCCATGGAACCATGTCTAGTGTAAGGTGCAACTGCCTTTCTTGGTTCCCCCACCAATTCAAAGAGACCCCCTTTAGTTGAAATATGGTGATCTTGGACTTGGACGTGGAAGTGTACTCCTTTAAGGTTAAGCACCCGGTCATCTCTTCCAACCAAGATTCAACTCACATCCCTACTCGACCCCCTGAAAAGTATGGAAACCTTATCTTCTGAATCTCCCTTGTGATATCCTGATGCGGAGGTCTCGGTACCGTGTTCACTTCTACTTCAGGAATTTCTTCCCTTAGTGGAGGGGCCTCCACTTCTAATTCCGAGGTAACACTTCCCTCGTAAAGAGATCATCCCTCGTAAAGAGATCCTTGTTAATGTTTGGATGTGTCTTAAATTGGAAACTTCCATTTGCACTTGTCTCAATCTAGGATCGCAAATATTTCAATTTAGAGCTCTATACATCAACTTACCAATGCTTATTCCAAATATGTAAAATAAAAAATAGCATTCTCTGGCATAGACTTCAAGACAGACATTTCATATGATACTCATATATTTATTGACTTAAGGGAAAACATAGTGCAATTAAGAGGCTTCAAGATAAATATGTATTCTCTACCTGGACCTGTATGAATCCTTCCTTTTTCGGAATTTGAAGGGAAAAATTAACATGTACTTGTGATTTACTTATCCCACCATCATGCTTGAGAGCTGCATTAAGCTTATCTTCAATAGTATTTCCTAATGCAATGAGATATGGAGTAATTTTCATAATTTACTAAAAATTTCAGAAAGACTCATAATAGAGATTTGGAAATGTGAATATGTAGGACCCTTGTCCTAGTTTATCTAATGTTTATAAATAAATCTATTCTTCTTTTTTTTAATTATGGTGTTTCAAGTCTCTGTTTTGTTTTCTAACTTATGTTTAAATTTCCATTTTCAGGCCTGTAAAGTATAACATATTTACATTTACAGGTTGCTATAAATGTTTTTTTTTTTTATTATCTATTTCTAACAATTATTGTTTATTGCAGGTGTAACAGCATATAATATATGTACTAATTCACATAATTTCATTATCAATATCTTGAATTAGTATAATTTACAGAGTTAGAAATGGGTCATTATACCTGTAGGAAAAATACTTGGAAACAGCTAGTAGACCCCATTGCTTCTCCTTTTGCCCTGTTGTATGCCCTACAACCAAAATCTTTCCTAAGCTTGGAAACTCAATCGACCAGACACTCTGGTATTCCATCCTATCAACCGGAGAGGTCTCGCCGACCACCCAGCTCCAAAAGTTCCCCTTTGGACCCCCAAGCCCAAATCGAGTACAATCCAACCAGTTTTTCCCTTCTACAAATTATCCAATCAAAACCCCTTCTCTTCTCCTCTTTAATTTTCTACACTCTTCTCAAATCCAAAACATGCCAAGCTCCCCTTCTTCCCTTTCTCTTCTCGACCTTATACTGCCTCCTTTGTTGACTCTTCCCCCTGCCATTAATACCCCTATCTCCATCATAAATGTTTCCCAATCCCAAGTCCTCCTCAATCCCTTAACATTTGACTCAAAACATTAACTTACATTATTCTATTGTGTAAATAAATGCATGGGTTGGTTCACAAGTGTTTCACTTTTACACATTTCAACTGTAATAAATTTTAATCAACCCTCGACATTACAATTCAAGGTTTCATAATTAACTTAATTAATTAACCCTTTTTATTAATTAACTCAAAATACAATTAAAAACTTTGTTAAATAATGGCATAAGGCAACTACTACCACATTCAATAATTTGAACCTTAAATGTAATTACCCTAATTAATACTTATTTATTACCGTATCCTAATTAATTAATTAATCCTAATTATTTATAAGTAACATAATCATCATTCATGGCACTATTACCACATTCAACATTACACTCTTAGTTACATTTAACTTAATTAACAATTATTACTAAAGACAAGAATAGTCTCATTAACATTAATTAATCATTATTAACACATAATTAACATAACTCAACATTATTAACATTAATCTACAATAATTAACATTATTAACATTAATCGAAAATAATTAACATTAATCAACATTATTAACATTAATCGACAATAATTAACATTAATCAACATTATTAACATTAATCATCATTCATTACCACCTAAGTTACTCATTCATCATGTTCCATTATATTGATCATAAATTACTAACTCGACGTATTAATTTAATTTCATGGTTAGATAAGTAGTAATAATGTAATTAATGCCTAAAAATTATAGTTAAGTATTATTTCACGCAATTTATTCATATGTAGGCAAGTTATGTAAGCATAGCTACGGCTTACATACCTTGTGTAGGTCCACTAATAGTACTAAACCACACAACATTCTCAATCAATTAAGTTACGGTTTATTGACGCATTCTTAACACAACTTGATTGTTGGATCATTCACTTAGTTACATAAAATTAACCGACGAACAATAATACCAGTTACTAAGTTACAACACATGACTCTACAAGGTCCTCAACATACACAGTTATATCAAGTTTGCTTCCCAACTTCAAGCTACACCTGTCTACCTACATCGTTTACCTATTTCACAAATAACTTCCACCTCCTATCCTTTCCTCTGCTGGACTACCCTGAAGTGTCAAGCCATGACCGACTCCAGTTAGAACCCGTAAATGGAAGTGTCGACTACATCGACCAAAATTCCCCAGCAGGAAACCACCAGTCATCATCACACACCTTTGGGAGTGCGTCGTAGCACAACCCTCCGATGACTCTGGTTTTCGGGGATAAACGGTGAGTAAATCCTCCACCCCCCTAATGGAAGAAGGGACTATGTATACACCGAAATAATAATTGCATTGCACTTGTACTCACTTTGTCATCATATGACCAATCTGGGGGGTTGAGTTTCCTGAAACCCTACCCCACCCATACATCATAATAAAAATCATAATAATCATGCGAAAATAAATAATGCATCACTTGCATACCATTTATCTTTAGGAGTCCATGTCCCCGAGGCTCTCCCACCTCATAGGATCCAGCTATCGCTTATCCATTTTAACCTATAAGTTAGTCCCCGACATACAATCTAGAATATCGTGTACAAATCCTCGACATGTACACATACATTTCATCATAACATAGCAATAATCAATTCATTTATTCACCATGCACCTGGCATAACATTGATTCATTCAACATATAACTTAACGGTATCCACGTACCCATCATTCATTAACTTGCATATCTGAGACATAACTAACACATGATACATATATCAAAACATGACAACATACCATAATACTAACATCACATACACACATATATATATATCTCAGCAAAATAATAGAACCATAAGTCCACAGTGTCGTCAAACCGACGAAGTCTCACATTCAAGCAAATACAACATATTATAGTATTTCAGGTAGTAATGTCAAAATGGGCGTTATAGAATAGACTTGAAATCTAGAACCAACTGGGCACAAAATATAGTATTTTAACAGTGATAATGGTAGTAAATAAATGCTAACAACAACAATTTCACCAATATTAACAAAAGATTCAACCCTAATAAACATGAGTTTGACAATACATTTTTAGAGAGCCATAACATCATATCAATAGAGAACCCAAAAATATCACATATCCCTATAAATCAATGGGTAGAACAAAACATTTCCTGAGAAGGTATTGTTTCCAACTTAGGCCCAGATCATGCAAGGCCATATGAACTTTTCTATTGGCTTAGCCTTCTTTTGTCCTAAACAATACTTGTGAAACCCATAATTATTTCCCCCTCATTCTCATTGCACATGCCTATAAAATTATAAATAGACAAATGGGTTAAAAGAAATCACTAATGCAATATATATGGTTGGCTCTAAACAATGGGTCCATAACCATGGATTTAGTCAACATATCTTATCCACAAAAATATATAATTCAAAATTCTCCTTCACGCGTTTTCAGGGAGAACAATTCTATGGGTGATGACCTAGCGAAAAAGAGTTCTTCTCTCTCCTCCACAAGAAGATTCACATCTATTTCTCTTATGTTTTGCAACTCCCATATTGGGAACTCCATAAATGTTTATTAAGTGATGTTCTAAAGGAAATTGTCCACGATGCTATCAGGTAAATTCCCACCGAGCTATCATCAGACTCTCTCATAATTTGTCCTAAGGAGCATAGTTTCATGGATGTTTCAACTGGAAATTCAACTACAATTATGATAAAGATACCATTACCTATTTCTACTTGAAATTTGAAAAGTTAGGAACATTTTCAAGGGAAAAAAATAAATAAATACTTGAACCAAAATATTTCAATAATTTATTTTCCCTTAGATTAATGAACTAAAAGGACAAACTTATCAGACTAGTTACAATAAGAAATTTACTAATTTCAGGAAGTAATGTACTAACCTGTAGAGCATCCAAAGAAATAGTTGGTTCACTTTCTATTGAGTTGTCCATTATTTATTCTATTGATTCCACTTCCATGTTGGCCTTTGTCCATATGTAAATAATTCTCTTATGGACTATCCATGTTGCCTAGTAAACAATTTTAAACAAAGATCGGTGCAATAGTTTCATGAGAAAAACTTTTCACAATGGATAATTTTTCCAAACCTTGAAATCTTATGATGGACCCCACCATGTTTTAAACTGCTAAAAACTTTATCTTAGTAGTTTTGATTAGTAGTATCTTATGTATTAGGGATAGAAGGAGTTTGTCCTTCTACATGAAAAGAAGATCTAATATTTGAAACTAGTTGAGATCGAGGTAGTTCCAAAGATGTTAGACTTCTCTACAACAAAGCATTAGTCCAAAAATTACAAAATTCAACGTACGACAGGGAATTTAATTTTAGCAAAAATGAATCTCAAGACAAACAAGGGATAAAAACTATAGAGACAAAACACACTTTAAGGTCTTTCCCAAGAAGGTGATTACCTGAAGTGGATAGTGAATCTAATTTACAAGAAAGACATTGGCATCATCAACAAACCTGTAAAAACAAAAATATTGCAATGACATTTGCTTGGGTCATGCCATTGTACTAAACTTGTTTTCCATGGATGAGTTGTAAAGGTGATAAGAAAACATGCTCTAGAACATGTTTTAGACAACATTAGCTTCCTAGCTACTTAATTTACAACCATATTCAAAACAATGCGAACATATGTCTTCATTTTCATTGATCTAGAACATGGAATATCATATACATGATTTTGTGCATCTATTAGCTATGGTAGCGATCCAAATGTTTCCTATCCATGAATTCTTGGCTTCGTTTAGTCATTGGAATCCCCTATTATAGGGATGAGCTACATTCTCAACTATGCCTAACGAAAAACTTCTAAAATGCTACTTCCTTCCTAATGAAGAGTCTTCTACGGACCTAATCTTTAGATAATACCATGAAGACTTGTCTTGTATTTTTTAGTCCTGTTGACCTACTTTTGTGGTCATTTGTTGGGAATTGATAAAATTATCTGATCTTCTCATCATGTTCATAGTTACATTCAATTTTATCAAGAGTTAAAACCCTCACAGTAATACACACTGCAAGGTCAACCAAGCTAGCACATAACTATCCAAAGATCAATATTTTATTTTGTGACAGGTTATTTGCTTGAAAACCGCATAAGTAAAGAACACTGCATTGTAGGAGACAACACTAGGAATAAAGGAATAAATTCTGAAACCAGATGATTGTGAATACCTTTCCTATGGATAAAATGATTAATTATTTTTTCACCAAGAGGAATTTGGTCATCGTTATTTTTAACAAAACTATCACATTTTAAGGCTAAATCACTCCTAATCTACCTTAGCACATATAACACCAAACTAGGCATTCAAACTTAATTTCTTCACTATTAAACATGATAATGGAATTTCTTTTAGGTTGTACAGTGTAAACAATACATATTTTTATGATGTACTGTAACAATGTCCCTTTTAGGAATTGATTTGACTGAAAGCAACTATAGTGATGGATAATAGAGTATTTGTAAATTTGGGCACACGCAAGGGAAACATAGCTAATATATGCACAGGGTCACCTATATGTAACCGAATAGCTAATAAATGCACAAGGTCACCTATTTGTCTCATGTGCCTACTAATGGATTTAGTTTTCTCATAGTTGAATTGCCAACCTCTACCTTGTTGCTAGTTTCTAGGGTACTAAATCCATCTGTGGAAGGTAGAGGAAGTAAATCATAATTGAGTATCTATCTGATTTGTTTACTCGTAGTTAAATTTCTATATTGATGATTGGTTTATTCATGGAATTGCTCTGTGGACTTTCTTATTTAGTGAATTGGTTGATTGGTTTAACTATTATATTGATCTAGTGATTTCATGAACTATTCATAGATGGAGCAAAGAGTAAATATTAATATTGGAAATGGATTGAAATTTATTGATTATTGGCATTCACGTGACTTTCAATTTGAGGTAACATATTTTAAAAAAATATACTTTCACCTGCATGGCTACAACTAAGGTCTAACTAAATACGGACTTCTCTTCCATGGCTCACACACACCACACCAAAGAAATATTGGTGATGGTTTCTATAGTAAGGGGCCCTAATGGGCCACCAACATGAAATTTCCATAGTTTCTATAGTAAGGGGCCCTATTATAGGGCCCTAATAGGCCCTATATTATGAAATTTCTATAGTTTTTATTGAAATTTCCAAGTGATAACAACATGAAGAGACAAATGTGTCTCAAAGGTAATGCTACCATAATGATTTTTGCATTCCCTTGTGTCTTTTTGAAATGGTAGCCACTTTTGGTGAAAATATTAGCATGGTAGATCCTTCTAGTGTTGAGAATCAAAAATTTGAGAAGGATGAATTGTTAGAGGAGAGTTTGTGTGACTCTCAAGAGTTGCATGAGCACACTTGTGGCAGCCCACATAGTGCTCTTAAAGATCCATTAAGTGACTTAGAGAGCCAACTCTTAGTCATAGAAGAAAAGTTAATGCAGGCCTTGTCTCGAAATGATGGAGCACAAAAACTCATTGTATGATCGATGAGGGATAAGAAGGAATGGTAGAAAGAGTCTCTACTTCCAAACTAAACATCATTAAAATAGATCTAGGGATGATGAGAGCATAATACTTACAGTTGTTTATGGATAGCGATATTTCTCTCAAAGTTGCAGAAGACAAGGTAGCAGAAGTAGAGAAACTTTACATGGAATTGGGAGAGTCACGGTCCTTTCCGAAAACTACATGTGATCAGATGTGCATGTATGATTATGAACATGGCATATTGGAGCATCCTCATGTGCAAAGTGAGCATGAGGATTTTTTTTATTTATAGGTGCTTGAAGGAAACATTGAATTGCAAGATGATGTCAGAGCACTTGCTCACACCAGGAGGATTATGAAATTTCTCTATGTGAGGAAGGTTCACTGGTGGAGGATCTTCTTTGTCAACCGCATCATTTGAGTGGATCATTGAAGGAGAACCAAGAGAATATTACAACATCCATGAATAAATTTATTGACACCAATACCTTGGTGACAAGATGCTATTGGAAAGCTTTAGGAGGAAAGTTGGAAGGAGAAGCCTTTTTGGAAGAGTTCATAGTACTTAAAGAAGCAGTGGTCAAGATGAAAAAGAGATACATGAACTTAATTTCAGATAGAGATCATCTCCTCATGGTGGTTGAAATGTACTATAGTGCGCTCAAGGAGGAAGAAGAAGAATAAAAAAAGATCACTAGTGAATTGGAGGCCACCAATGATTCATTAAAGAGAAGACTGAGGGTCCTTCAAGAATCAAGAATGAAGAATGATCAACTTCGAAAGAATTTGAGTTCATCACACCCTCCATCCTTCATATAAGATAGTCATTTGCACATTACAAGTGGCACATTGGATTTGATGGAGGAACCTCATGTAAGATTTGAACATGAGGTAAATTCAGATTTGCAAGTGCTTAAGGGGAACATAGATGTAGAATATTTTGACCAAGTGCTTGTTGGTATGCAGAAGAGCATAGAGAAGAACTCAACTATGGGAGAAATAGTTGTGGACATACCAATCGAGTCTGCAAGATATGGTAATTATTTCTCGTAGGATTGGGTGTACAAGTACATCACTGAAATGGAGACCCAAGGATGCATAAGTCTTGCTTCCATTTGTAGGGAACTGTTTGACATACATGCATTGAAAGAGAGACATCATGAGCTTCCTATATGGAAAGAATAATTAGTTTTGAAGAAGGTGGATGACCACATCCCACATGGATCAGCGATACAAATTGTTTATTCATCCAAGGGTTGGGTGGATAGATACATAGCAAGAATGGAGATTCATCGAGGTAAAGATTATTTTTTCCTTTGTGATAAAAAAAATTGTTTTACTGATATTTCCTTACCATGTGAGCAATAGCGAGGATACGTATGGCAGCCCTTGGATACTGTCAGTACACATACATCCATGGATTGGGTTTTCAATTACATGGAATATTTGGAACTATCATGCAAGAGAAAATCATCTTACATACAAAGCATGTTGGAAACAACAGAGCATGTAAGAAATCAATTTGTACAATAAGAGATCCAAACTTTGTTGGAACAAATGACAAAGACCTTCATATGCCTTGGAAGTGATGAACCTCCAACATGGTGGTGGATAGATCTTGGCATACCGTGGAGTGACAAGTTGTCACGAACAACATTAATAATGGAGGGTATGCATCAAGGACCATGGGATCCAGGAAATGATGGGTGGCTTCAGACACCATTGATGTTCTAGAGGGTGCAACAAATGCAGTGGCAGTGGGATCTAGGCATTCCTTGGAATGATGGATTGTCTTGGGTATCATTGATGTTGTTGGAGTGCAGTTGTGGTTTTCAAATGTTTCAATTGGGAAGAATATACATTTTCAGCTGCAGAGATACTGAAGTCACTCAACGGGGAGGAGGTTATGCTTAGAGTGGCATGGAGGAAACATGGTGGACCAATTGAATTCCCATGGTATGTCAGTTCAGCAGAAAAATATCGATGGTGAGAATTCATGGTTTGGTTTCATGCTTTCTATGGAGTTGATGTCGTGCTTGAGGACAAGCAAACTTGGGAGGGGAGGACTGTAATGTCCCCAAATCAACCATGGACCATAATTTCCTAAGTCACCTAGACTGGTTCATGATTATGCACCTAGGTGGCGATTTAGGTTGATAATTTGTTGATCCTAAGATCCAGAAGGGGAAATAATACCACCATAATGTATGTGTACTAGGAAAAATGCATTAAAAGGATGAGGACTCCATGAATATTCTGCTACTTATCCAACCCCTAAAGTTATGGCCAAATCCTAACAAGTGAAGGGGTCAATTTTGATGTATTAACTACCCAATTGTTTATTTTTTAGACTTGGGATTAAAAGTGTTATGTTAAATTGTAATATATTTTTGATAATATTTAATGTTTGTAATTAAGATCATGTGCTAGGTGGCCAAGGTGGGTGCATGAGATCTAGTGTACCTAGTGAGTTGTTAACCCAAATGGAAACTAGGAGAAAATCAAGAAAAATCCACAAAGCCACAAAAAGATAGAAAGCAACACAAAAGAATCCATTTCAAAAAAGCAGAAAGCAGGAAGGAAAGGCAGGAAATTCCATAAATAAGAAAGAAGAAAAAAAGTATGCAAAATCATAGGAAAAGTAAAGAAAATCCAGGAAAAATAGGATGTTTCCAAAAGCAGGAAAAGAAATCCAAAGCGGAAAGGCAACAAAGCATGGATAAAGCATGCAGAAGCTTAGATGCTAAAAACATTCAAGGAGGGAGCATGAGTAATGAAGGATACCACATTCAATGAATCTAGATGGAAAATTAGTTTATAAAAGAATTGGAGGGCACCAATCTCACATATTTTTCTAGTCTTGATATTTTTCTTGAGAGCTTTGCTTCTCAGAGGCTTGGGAGATGCAACCCTAGCCAGCTTTGGGATATGTTCCCCATAGAAACTTTATTCCACTCATCATCATAGTTCCAGTGGATCCAATAGATCTTGATTTGCATGTTTTATTCATCCATCATAATGAAGAACTCAAGACTCCATATTTTATGCAGAGGCTAGTACAAGTTTGAGGTGAAATTCATGGTGAGATCCATCCAGAGAAGTGAGCTATTAGAGTGGTTGTGCCCCTGTGAGTTGTATTAGACATTCTTGAGCCATCCATGAGCAGCCAATATTTTCTTCTTCTATATATGGCTCTGATCCAATGGTTATATCTCTTCTTTTCTTACTTCCATTAAAGTTTTTTGCTCTTATTTGTAAAAATCATTAAAGATTGTGAACTGTCTGTAAGTTTGGATCATAAATAATTTCAAATGATTCTATATCATTCTAATAGATATTGATTTTGTTCAATAATATATATTTTATTTCATGTATCAGTCCTAAGAAGGAATTCAAGGATTACAGAAGTTGTTTGTAACTTTCATTTTCAAGGCTTGCTCTATGTGCATAGGAAATTGCCTCGTTTTACAATAATTGTCATAAAATGCATTCTATGAGCTCATTTGTCTTTATATAAGATCATTCAGGTCCATCATACCCTGATAAACCCATCCATATCCTTAAGACGGAAATTCCATACCCTTTGAGAGTGTTTGGGAAAGTATGAAGGAAAACTAGTAAGTCATCCTAGGTAGCGCAGATGCTTATTTGGAATCCAAACCCTGTCATTTTGCTTCTAAACCTTCGTATTTCTGTTTTAGAAGGGTAGGGACATTCCTTATAGTCTAACATAGGTCTGATTAATTTCACTGAGCACCATAAGCCTTGGGTTTCCTCAGAAGTCCTTGGGGAATGTGCATTGATAGCCTTGGCTTTTCCAAGGAAATCTTCCCAGGCGTGAAGCACCCATAAATGTGTCATTGTCAAGGTATTGGCATATTTGTCTTCTCAATCGCAGCCTTATCATATCCTAAAGTACATCTTGGGAAGTATTTGGGAGGTCTAATTGTGCTCAGTACTATTTCTATCAATTCATGTTTAATTCTAGCTGCTAGTTTTGAATTTTTCTGGCTTGGTTTTTGTAATTGAGTTGATATCTCCATAAATATAATTGGGGATATTACAGCTGAGTTCTCTGAGCCTTTTTTAGAGAGAATTAGATTATTTTACAGCTGCCTAAGCCAATTTAATGGTTTGGGTAATTCACATGTCGCATACTTCAATTTTGCAAGGTTGTTGTTGTTGAATCCAATTCAATATTGCTATACCTTTGTGTTTTGGTTTTGACCAAGGTTTGTTATTCTAATGTCTTCTTAGATTATTTAATTTGTATATATTTTATAATCAATTATATTTACTTCTTTTTTTTGCAATTTATTTTATGGTCATGTCAATGCACATAAACGTATTAATTGTCAATTTATTATAGTTTGTTTCACCTTAGTATGATGTAATATAAAAAATATATGCATTATGACATGAAATTAATACTAAATTTTAATATTGAATAGTTTATTTCTCTAGAACAAAAAAATTATGTTTGTGACCTGATTAAGAACAATCCAAACTATGCCAAGAATGCATCAGATACAACGACAACAGATGATGATGATGATGATGATGATGATGATGATGATGATGATGATGATGATAACGATGAAAATGACAATGGTGATTTAGATGATGATGGTGGTGGTGGTTGTGAGGAGGTTGACTAGGGTCATAGGTATGATTATCTTCATTATGATCATGATGATGTTGGTGGTGGGGGTAGCTATTTAGTGATGTTGCTCATGAGCATCTTTATTATCATTGATATCTCCATGCTACTAGAGATGTTTTTTAGCTTTATGATGATCTAGATTCATGTTACATTCTAGAACATATTGACCTTTATCATGTATTGATTTTTATCACAAAACTTATTTCTTGACAAACTTTTATTTACACCATATATATATATATATATATATATATATATGGTGGTGATGATGATGATAACGATGAAAATGACAATGATGATTTAGATGATGATGGTGGTGGTGGTTGTGAGGAGGTTGACTAGGGTCATAGGTATGATTATCTTCATTATGATCATGATGATGTTGGTGGTGGGGGTAGCTATTTAGTGATGTTGCTCATGAGCATCTTTATTATCATTGATATCTCCATGCTACTAGAGATTTTTTTTAGCTTTATGATGATCTAGATTCATGTTACATTCTAGAACATATTGACCTTTATCATGTATTGATTTTTATCACAAAACTTATTTCTTGACAAACTTTTATTTACACCATATATATATATATATATATATATATATATATATATATATATATATATATATATATATATATATATATATGGTGATGATGATGATGATAACGATGAAAATGACAATGATGATTTAGATGATGATGGTGGTGGTGGTTGTGAGGAGGTTGACTAGGGTCATAGGTATGATTATCTTCATTATGATCATGATGATGTTGGTGGTGGGGGTAGCTATTTAGTGATGTTGCTCATGAGCATCTTTATTATCATTGATATCTCCATGCTACTAGAGATGTTTTTTAGCTTTATGATGATCTAGATTCATGTTACATTCTAGAACATATTGACCTTTATCATGTATTGATTTTTATCACAAAACTTATTTCTTGACAAACTTTATTTACACCATATATATATATATATATATATATATATATATATATATATATATATATATATATATATATATATATAACTTGACCTTTTTACTATACTATAATGATGTACATGATAGGTTATTGATTTGATGGCATATTTGAATTTCACTTGTTTTGATTGAAGATAATGGTGTTATTAGTATTATATTCTTAATTTATATATATTGGAAATTGTAATTTTTTTAATGGAGAATTACTAGGAATGATGATATTGTCTATTTCATTTAAATTTCTTCATAAATGTTACGCTATAAATTTGAATCGTTATATTTTCTATTTAATATTGTGAATTTTATTTAACAACTAATATGTATTTCACTATTTAATTTAAATTAATAAATTAAATACATAAAAGGGTTCATAAATTAGAAGAAAAAATATATGCGAAAAAAGAAACCCAAATCTGGCATTAATGTGAATGCAAAACTAGGCAGTAAATAGGAAGGCTAATATGGCACTAGTGTGGATGAAAAAAATGGCACTAAATTGGATGTCAAATGTGTCACTATTATGAAGTAAAAATGGACTAAAAAATAGATGCTTAATGGGAGGCTAATTGTGGTGCTATTATGGGTAAAACATTGGACACAAAACTAGGTGTGAAATGGGAAGCAAATTGTGGCACTAATGTGAAATCAACTATGGACACTAAACGAGGTGCTAAATGAGATTCATTATGTGATTTCAAAGTGGAATAAAAAATAGGCATTAAATGGGGTGCAACATTGGGCACAATAGATGGCACTAAATAGGGCACAATTATGATGCAACAAGTGGTGCTAAAGTAGATGCTAACTATAGTACTAAACATGGTGCAACTTATGGCAGAATAGGTGGTGTTAAAACATATGATTAATATGTCCCTAAACCAAGCACAACTTATGGCACAATAGATGATGTTAAACCATATGCTAACTATGACACTAAATAAGATGCAATTTCTAGGGTACTAGGTGGCACTAAACCAAATGCTAAATCTAGCACTAAATACTTCTGGCGCAACAGGTCATGCTAAACAAGATGCTAAATCTAGTACTAAACATGGGATAACATGTGGAATTAAACCATATGCTAAATATGGCACTAAAATAGGCACAATTCATGGTGTAACATGTGACGTTAATCCATATGCTAAGCATGGCACTAAATAGGGTGCAATTTTCGACATAATAGGTGGTGCTATACTAGATGCTAAATATGGCACTAAAATTGGTGTAATTTATGGTGCAATTTATGGTGCAATTGTTGGCACAAATTTTGGTGCAATTTGTGGTGCATTGGGAAATGTCATTTTGCACCAAATTTAGCACTTAGAAACCATTGAGCATTGGAAAACAATTTATACTAAAATATGGTGCTAAACTAGCACAAATCACAGGATTTGTTGTAGTGTTTAGAACATATTTATATGGCCATGCTTCAAACTTATAAAATTTTTGACAAGCATGATAAATATAAAGTAAATTGATGGAAATGCCTTGAACATGAAAAAATTATTCCAATGTACCATTAGGAACTTTAACATCACCAAAACCTACTACTGAAATTTGTTTACCATCACTAATTAAAAATTTTGTGTTATGTTCTTATTAGTATCACAAGATGAAAAAAAAAGTAGTTCCAATCATATGATTAGAAGCACCAGAATCAATTTCCAATCCATACAAGAAGAGGATTTTTCGGATGAATAGAATAGGCACAAATGGCTACCTACCATTCCTTAGAGGTTTTCTTCTTGCTTTAGCAAGTTCACATATCCATTTAAAGCAAATATTCTCAGGGTGGTTTATTTTTCCACAATACTTACAAGGATTAAACACTTTATTTTTAGGAGCATCATCAGAGGCATCATTATAAGAGTTATGGGTTTGTCCTTTAGTATGTGGTTTAGGGTATAGGATTTAGGGTTTAAGGTTTAGGGTTTTATTAAAACCTTTATTGGGATTGTTTTAATATGTGCCATTAGATATTTACCATTAGTTAATTGACCAAAAGAAATTAATCTATCTTAATCACTTATCAAACCTTTACAAAAATATTCAAAGGAGGTTCATATTTCAATGGCCCTATTCCTAGTTTCGATGAACAAATCAAAGGAAAAAAAACTTTTTCGCTATAAGAATAACAAGGGCATTATCATTTTTCTTGTAATATTTAGCATGATTATTTAGTTTTTCATTATAGGTTTTTATTTCAGCAATAAATGACTCTATTCGATCAAAATATTTAAGTTCTAACTCATGAATCTTATTTTCAAGATAATAAGAAAAAAATTAATCATATTTATCAAATAAAGAAGTTAAATGTTTCCATACCTCAATCAGGCTATCTTCAGCGTCAATATGTACTTGTAAACTATCTGAAATAGTTTGACCAATGGACATCTTTCTTGATCACATCGATCTTCCCATATAGCTAATTCTTTAGCATCAGTTGGTTTTGTTTGTACACCTTTAACTAAGCACCAAATATTCTTACTCCTGAGAGCATCAATCATATTTATCTTCCAAGAAAGACAATTAGTACCAACTAACTCAGGAATACTAGAAGCTACCTACGAACACATAATGATAAAAAAGAAACTAAACCCTAATGAAAACAAAGAAAATAAGCTAATGAATAGAAGTTAACAATGAATAAAATTTAAGTTTCTCACCAATGACGAAACCCTGCAACACCTTACCGATGAATCCATGAACCCTCAACAAAAACAACGAAAAAAATCAGGTTCCAACAAAAAAATTCATCAAAAATAGGCCACATATGCTTTCCTTTTGGCCAAGGCATGTGTTTACGCAACTCCTGTGGATAAAAGGAGTGTGTGTGTGTGTGCACACTCAGAGAATAAAAAGTGTGTGTTCCCCTAAAACTATTTGAAACTGAAATTTTGCAAATGTAGTCATCGTTTGATGGAAACCTACTATAAAACACAACCATGAATAAGCAAACAACCAAATCTACTACAATAAATATATATCCTTGATAGCAAGTTAGTACACAATGGATTTCAACTCAGATCTACAGAAGAAGAAAAAAGGAAAAACTTGAAAATTTTCTGAAAATTTATTAAAATTAAATGTTTAGGGTTAGGGTTTTGGGAAAAATATATCAAACATGTACGAAAATGCCCATATATAAATAAAAAAACATAAGGGTTGTATATATATTATGGAAAACCTACTAGATATGGAGGGACCCCGAAAAAATTGAAGAATTTAATGCTTGTAAAAAAAAATTAACAAAAACTACTGAGGAAGGTAGAACATAATAACCAACTCTAATACCATGTTAGATTATTGAGAGATATGCATAAAGATATAACAATAATTTTAATAAATAGTAGGTAAGAGACAAGAGAAAAATAAATAGTACACCAAATATATGTGGTAAAACCCCAAATGGGGAAACATCCATGTGAATGTATTATCTTATTTATTACTCATAAATCTCCAATATTACACTTGAGCTCCAACCATTTATTCTTATCACATATCTATAATAATGTTCACAATATATCTCAACATACCCAAAGGGTCTCCACCTCCATTATATAGCTAGACGTATGGAAGAAATACTTCTCACACTACATGTGGGATAAACAATTTTCCACCTTCTTATATATAATGAATGGTAATAGGAGAATATTACTCCATGATGCATGTGTGATAACTCATGTTACATAACATAGAGATAATTATGCATTTATTTTCTAGATAATACATCATAACATCTTACAACATCACACTATACATCATTACACATTCCAACATGATGGTATCTTCAACTATGCTATTGTAAGAGCACCGCAGGTACTGAAACGACATCACATGTTAGTTGGGTCATCTCTATGTGTTCCCTTGTATTTGGGAATATCCAAGGGAAGTTTGGCTAGCATTTGTGGCCAAGTTGGATCATGATGAATGGGATCATTTATCAGTTTGGATAAATATAGGATATTTAAACCTGTCATTAATGGGAGTGACAATGAAGGTGTAGGACCCACCATTGGTTTTTGTGTATGGCCTCCTCTAGGTGATGGGGGGGGATTAATGGGGTGTTGAACCTCTACTTGATGGTGATGAGGGTAGAATTGGGGTAGATGATCCTATTATTTTTGGTGAAGGGGATGATGGGAACTAGGAGGAGAGTCAAGCAAGGTATGTCCAAACAAGGATGATGCGATCATAGTTTTGTATGAATTATCCCAGTGTCATGTTCTCACTTGCATTATATGGGGAGGCAGTGTGGGAACCCCTCCTTGAATAGGAGGAAGTCCTTGTAGTCTATGAGACTATCAAGTATTTCTTAGTTCATCAATGGTTGTTTTTGTGTGATAAAATGAAGGAAAGGAGGTAGGAAATAAAACATAATTAACAGATGCAAAAATTTGATAACCATGATAACGGATGCAATATGGTGCAAGTGAAATAGTGTGTGTCAAGTTCTTGCAAATGGGACCAAGATTAGTTTCTTTTCAATTACATTAGATTATCTTTGTACTAAAAAGAAACAATGAATTTTTCCTATTTGACTTAATGTCCTTCCTCTCAATTTGTCACTAGGACTTCCACTAGCTCTCTTGTTGGATGGTTATGAATCCATTGAAGACGACTAGAAAATGTATGAAAGAATTGGTTATAACAAGGGGTATTGGGGCTATGTTCTCGGAGTACTAGAAACATTTCCAATAATCAACTAAATCTAATTCAAGTACAAATGCATACAACAAATGCCACCTGGTGATAATCCTAGTTGTTGGCCACTAAGATACCTGCATCAAGTGTGGATAAGTGGTTTGACCTCAAGAATTAAAGTTTTGCCTCCTCAAAGAGATGGGTGGTTCAATGAGGAAAACAAAAACAACTCTACCTCATCTTTTATGTCCTTTGGCACCGCGCCTTCTTCACACTCTCCTATAACAGGATTTGACAAGCTCCCTAAATGTCAACAACAACTATTGTTTCAAAATGAAGGAGATTGGAGGGAATTATTTGGATTCCTATCCCAATCAATCCTAACCTAGCTAAAAAAAAAATTGACCTCCTTGGAGGAGGATTTTAGTTGGTTGAGAATTACATTGCAAGTTGATTTTATAAGGGTTCAAATTTGATTAATAGTGTGACAAGGGAGGAATTTCAAACCTTCTGATTTTTCTAATTCATCAAGATCACTTATGAGTATAATATGAAGAGTATATTCAAATGGCAGGATTTTTTAGGTCCCTTGGTGTGAGCTTCAAGTGAGAGATACACACATGTGTTGTGAAAGAAAAGTAAAGTGGATATTATCAACAAACTTATGAGAATTATAAAGAAAAGAGATATGATCATTGGTGGTTCATTACTCGTAATTAATCTCTAAGTGCGAATGATGTTTGCAAAAGACAACTATAACAAGATTAAAGTGTGATAAGGGAGGTATTTCAAATCTTTCACTTATTTGTGATTTTTCAAGATCACTTATGAGTGCGAGAAAAAGAGCATACTTGAAGTAAGAAGAGTCTTTGGGTCCCTTGTTTGTGTGTAGAAGTGAGTGAATCTAATTTTGATTTAAACAAGAAATGTGCCAGAAACAAAAAGTTTGAAACTAATGTAAGTTTACTCAATTTTCCTAAACTAATAATTTATATGAAAATCAATGTATGGTGATATAGCTTGCTTCTAGTGAGAGCTAGGAGGTTCATTGGGGACCTCAAATCCTTTTCCTAATAGTTGTAAAAAAAATGACTTTTTACTTCCTATTTAAGCTATGTGATTTGATTGCTAGAGAAGTAAAAACAACATATGATTTTTTGATTAATTATCTAGCATGCGTGGGAATCCATTGTGACTACAATTTGTAGTGTAACTAAACTATAAAAACTAAAAAAATGAACAACCACACAGGTTTTTTAGACATAGTCTCACATTCGTGCGGGTAGTAAGTTATATAGTTTTGAGAGATTACCACATGCATAAATGACTAGAAAAACACACTATTTGCATGGTTGTCAAAGAGAAATTTGTGCAGGTTTGCACAAAATAGGAACTGGAAAACAGACAATCAAAAAAATTGATGGAAATGGGCCTTGAGATTGCATATCCTACTACGTAAAGAGAATTAACAACAAGGGTATGATCCTACAAAACACCCCAAATCAAATACCAAGTAAATGACAACCTATAGATAAGAAAACTAGTAAAAAGGAAATAGTGGAGTTGCTAATATTGTTTTGGGGAAAATGCCACAAGGGTAAGCAATCCTCCCTTATCCTTGTAGGTTGTAACCAAGGAAACAGTGTAAGTGATGATTAGTACACCATATACTAACAGTCGAAATAAAACTCAATAAACAAATATGAAATAAAAGATAGACAAGTGCTAATACAATAAAAACAAAGAGAATGGGTTAGTTTCAACCATATAGTATTGTCCAATGGAAAAGCTTGTTTACAAATGGTGTCACCTAGAAGAATGTAGCTCCAATGGTAGCCAAAAATATCCCTTAGGGATAGGTAATTTTGAACTCTCTCAAATTTCTTGCTAACTAACTTGGAATAATGAGGAGAAACACTTGCATCTTGAGGAATAATTCAAGGGAGCTTTTAATGCCAAATAGAGATGAGAACTTGTGTGAAAGATGAGCTCTCATACAAATTCTTGTAGCATAATGTTGCTCTATATTTATCTTATAGAATTCCATGCCCATGGCTACTTTCTATAGGCCAAATGGAGGTCTTCAAACATCTAGTTACCATTGTGAATGATCCATATCATGAAGTGGTCTCTCAAGTACAAGAATGGGGTATTGAATGCTCCTAAGCATGTGAAGAGGCCAATTCGAATTCTTAGAGCCAAAAAATGTTGTTGTGATCCTTGAATACACTACAGAAAGTTGGTGTTCACATCATTGGTACAACCACATGGGTCTTGAGACAATCGTCACGTGGATCTAAGTGAGTTTCAAAACAAAATTCATGTGGTTGTATAAAATGATGGACTCTGTCATTCTAAGGCTCAATTCTCATTCTGAATTTTGATGATGATGGTGTTGATGAGCTATATGGTGTATGTCGATGGTGTCTTTATACGATATTGAACAAAATGTCGCATGTGTGCAACATTTGGGTGATAATGGAAACCATCAAATGTAAAACCATATAGACAGCCTCATTACCAAGAAAGCTTCCACTAAAGAGAAGAAGATCTACAATGACACTATCAAGGAAGAAGATAGAATACTCAACAATATTCATGGAACAAGGAATCACAAAAATATTATTCAAGGATATATTATTAGAGGCCATAAACTACAATAAATTGGAGAAATCATAATCACAACACACGAAATCAAAATTATGCAACAACTAGCTATCAAGGGTTGAGACAAAAAAGAATAAAATTTGGGTGGGTGGATCATTATCAATGGCAACAAGAAAGCATGAATACATGAAAATCCTATTACTTGGTTTCATCACATGTAAATCCATTAATTGCAAAGCTTTGAAGACAAATATTTTCGAAGAAGGCTACTATGATGTGACCCAAGGGGGGTATATATGGGGTTAAATGTATATGATATGACCCCAGGGGAGGCATATATGGGGCTAAATGTATATGAAATAGGGTCGAATTAATGAATAGGCCTCGTGTGTAATGAGTGGATATGTATATATAGAGGTAATGTAGTCATTGTTGAGGGACATGTGAAATGATTATGGTAATGTTTTTGGGTATTTGGAGAAGGATCCTATTTTTTAAGGATTTATTGTGTAACGCATCTCTATTATATATATTGGAATTTGGATCCACATTTACATTTTTGTGCATGGAGTGTACTCTTATCTTTTGTGATATCTTAAGGATTTGGTTCATAATATATATATATATATATGGGGGGTGAGTTTTTCATAATACAAGCCTTTAATGAATCACTCATTAATGAGGTTCATAAATTGAAATTGAAGCAATGAAATAATAACAAAGAAAAGTGGGAAAATGAATAGTCAGTGGAAGAATTGAAACAAAATAATGAAGAAATATGTAGATTACAAAACCGTAATTAAATTCTATTGGATGAGGTCAAAAGATTGAAAGAAGAAAAGAAGCAAGTTAAAAATAAAAATAAAAACAAGGATCTTGGATGAAGAGAGTACTAACATAATTGAAGAACAAGTTTGTGAACTGGTTGATGAATCTCTAAATGAAAATGAAGTAAAATTAGAAATTCAATCTAGAATTGAAGAAAAATGTAAAAAATTAATGGATGGCATCGCATTGCAACTTCAAAAAGAGAAGAAAGACAATATTCAAGAAGGTCACAAAAAGATACTTGAAGAAGTTGAGCACCGGCTTGAAAACATCAAAATCAAACATGAGGGAATGACCACAAAAATAGGTAGTATTGAAGACCAAGAACAAAGCATAGAGGATGATATTCTCATTAAAAAGAATATTGATGATATGAGTGTGCAAAATGAAGGGAAACAATCAAATGTGAAACCATATTGGCACCCTCATTAGCAAGAAATATCACAATAAATACAATAAGATATACATCCACACTATCAAAGAAGAAGATGAAATAATCACAATATTTATGGGACATGGCATCAAAAAACCATTATTCAACGAGATATTAATAAATTGGAGAAGTCACAATAACAACACATGAAATCAAAGAAAAGAAAATTATGTAACATTTGAACAACAAGGATTAAGATACAAAAATCAAATTTGGACGGATGGATCATCTCCAATGGCGACAAGAAAACATGAATATAAGGAAATCCCATTACTCAGTTTCATCATATGTAAATCACTTAATTGCAAAGATTTGAAGACAAATATTTTTGAAAGAGGTTACTATGTTATGACCCCATGGGAGCAATATATTGTGTTAAATTTGCATGTAATGAAGTAAATGTATATGTAATAATGTCATCCTAATGAAGGGCCCACATGTGCAATGAGTGAATAGGTATAAATAGATGTCATGTAGCCATTTTTTAGGGGAACATGTGAATTGGATATAGGAATGTATTGGGGTATTTGGAGGAGGTTCTCCTATTCTTTAAGGATTTATTGCTTAACTCATCTCTTTTATCTATTTTGGATTTTTTTTTCCATGTTATATTTTTGGTTCGTTGTGTGTACTATGTTCTATTATTCTATCTTAAGGACTTGTTTTACAACAATTTCACCAATGAGGTTATTGAATAGCATGTTTTCGTTCGAGCTAACAAATCTGGGTGAATGTCGTTTGCGGACCCAAATAGATTTCCATGGTGGAAAAAGTAATGAAATATGATGGAAAACAAGATTCCGTCATGATATTGATCCACAAAGACATTGAATGACAAAACACTAAGATGATGGGCCATTTTACCAAAGCTTCGTCAATGACTTCAAATAGCAATAAACCTTTGGAAATAAATCATTTCAAATAACATCACCTTAAAATAGCAATAAACCTTTGGAAATAAATCATTTCAAATAACAACACCCTTTAAGGTATGCTTTAGTTTTGATATCCCTCTCTTTTGTATGTAAGGTAAACAAAAAAGCTATAAAGAAATGCTTAAATATGCTAAAGGATTATTCCTACGTTCACAAATTTTCCAATACTTCCACACTTATAAAGTCCCTAACCTATGTAAATGCTTCGTGGAATATTTAATATATTTAATATGTATAACTTGTTAGATATTAAGAACTATATATGACAAAACCAACTCAAAGGAATTTGTGGATTCCCTCGAGGACAAGTATTTACTCATTGGAAACTATGAATATGAGTACATGAGATGGGTGGCATTGCACTTCTAGGTAAAGACCAAATTATGTCAAAGTATGTTAATACCTTCTAGACCTTACATACACAACTTTGAATTAGGGACATTAAGCAAGTGTTTGGTTCTAAAATACAACAAAGCTCTAGAAATATGCATTTACAAATAGAGGGTAGACCTTACATACACAACTTTGAATTAAGGACATTAAACAAGTGTTTGGTTCTAAAATACAATAAAGCTCTAGAAATACGCATTTAAAAACAAAGGGAAGATAAATAGACAAATGAGTTGTTAAAAGGACAAGTGGAATATTTTGTTGTCACCCGTTCAAACAAGTTATGTATAGTTAATGAATTATAAACACAGTTCTCAACATCCTATATACTAAAAAAATTTATATGGAAAACATAAAGTACAAAATACATACACTACTACAATTAATTTAAATTTAATATTATTTTTACATACACTACAACATTTAATTTAAATTTGATTTTTATTATTTTAACATACACCACAACAAGTTAATTTAAATTTGATTATTATTATTTTTTACTTGAAACCATATATCTAAGAAAAATGACCCCACTCCCAAAAAAAACATTTATAAAAACAAAAGTATAAACAATGTCTAAAAAAAATGAACCCACTCCAAAGAAAATAAAAGTTAAAAAACAAAAGTATGACTAAATATAAAAGTGGTCTTAATAGGCCAAGGAACAAAACCATCAAAACATCAGCAAGAAGAACAAAAATCCGGCATCTCTTATAACAATATAGTTGGCTATCAATGACCTATTTGTACACAATATAGAAAAGGCAAGAGGAAAATCTCCAAAATAAAAAAGATAAGAATATGTCTATATTGATAGACTTCAAGAGGACTTTAATATGAATGGATCAAGTTATCAATTACGAAGCATTAGAACAACTTTCAACTCAATACCT
The DNA here is from genome assembly GCA_027924585.1 of Larix kaempferi. Classification (NCBI taxonomy): domain Eukaryota; kingdom Viridiplantae; phylum Streptophyta; class Pinopsida; order Pinales; family Pinaceae; genus Larix; species Larix kaempferi. The sequence goes on from BSBM01000146.1 coordinate 9,079,535, forward strand.
TATTCTTTATAATTTAATACAACGGGTCATTTATCTACTTTAAAAAATCCAACGAATATATGTTAGCATTTTTTTTACAAGGTATCCCTTAAATTCAATGCGCATTCGACACTTCTTAAAGTTTGTCATTAACAACGTTAAGATTTTCTTAAACTTCTTTGTGCGGAATCTTATGGCCATCAAAATGAGGCCATCCTACCATGAATCTATACATAATAGTCCAATGGATTATAAATTTTATTTTTATTTTTATTATTAGGAAGTTCAACTGTGAAGTTTATGTAAATGTAGGTCATTTAGGCCCATGCAAGATAAGTTTATGTGATAAATGCTATTTTAACATCATTTCAAATAAATAATGAATATAAATCTATTTAAGTACAAACTTTTTAAAGTCAAAATTTGTATTTAAAAAATGGTTGACACTTAGATTTGATTTTTTTTAACTTTATAATTAAATAGATATATGGTGATTTATTTTATGATATTGATTTTTTTAATATTATTTTTTAGTGTAATTATTATTTTTATTTAAAAAAATTAATTACATTTATTTATGATGATAATCCTATAATGATGATCCCATAGTAGGGATGGAAATGTGAGTTTCAACTTTCCAACGTAGTTCCTCCTTTCAAACTTTCTACATTTATCTTTGCAAAATTTAATATATAATTTTTTTTAATTGTGAATTTAAAACTTGACACTTCTCATTTTTAAATTTAGCAAATACATTAATATTTCATTCTCGGGGTAGAGCAATTGGTAATGAGTAATTGAGATAAGAAACTATAAATGGAAGGTCACAAGTTTAAATTCATGTGAGTACTTGCTTACATAAAGAAAAAATATATATTAATATTTCCTATATGACCTTATTAATTGTAAAGTTTATCAAGTTTATTGTATTTAAAGAAATCAAATACACTTTCTATTAAAAAAATGTATATTTTAATTTAATGTTTTGGTTGTAGCTTGGGTGGTTGGGAGGAGTGATTGTTTCTCTCCCACTAGCGTTTGATATGCATACCTTAATACATTAATGCATGTTTAGATTTATTTTTGTATACATTATAGAATTTGGGTGGGAGGATATCATTCCATTCCATTTCAAAACCATTTGAGTTAGACCCAATAAATCATGTTGGTCTAATATATTATTTTACAAAACTAGCACAACCACTTCATTTGTGGTCTGTGAACACCAATAGGTCACAAGTTAAGTGCCATTACAAATGTTAAACTATCATAAACATTAAACTGATTAATATAAATATAAAACAAACACAATTTAATAAACATATAAACTAATTAATATAAACATAAAACAAATAGTCTTTAATAAGTATATCCTCTTTTTAAACCACCACTTCACTTAAGTTTATTTAAATCTTAATCAAGATGCATTTAAGCATAACAAGATAGGATGACCATGAAATTAATTTGGATTGTACTCTTGTTACACTACCGTTAATCTTGTTGATTCACTAAAGGAAGTCCAAAATCATATCTAAATAAACAACTACACATCCATCTTATCTAGTAAAATGTCAAGAACTCAAATCCCTTAAATTAAAACCTAATAAACCATGTTAACTCAATATATTGTTTTACAAAACTAAAAATAAAAACAATAATAATTTAATGTTTGAATTTTAATAACTTAAATATGATAAACATAAACAAACAACCATATATCCACCTTATCTTCAAATCTTCAAAAATGACCAAAAGATCATCCCTTTTGATTTGAATATTTTTTAAAATTAAAAAAGTTAAGAAAATTTTAGAAAAATTTGATTATTTTGAATAATTGATCAATTTTAAATTAAGATAAATCTATACTGATTTATAATATTAAAGTGCTAATTAATATGTAAATTAACATATAATTATTTATTAAATAATATGTTTTTATCACTTTAAACATATTTTTCTATTTGTAATATAATTAATATTTTAATTTTATTTTAAAATTTAAGAAAATTTATGTTTAGTTTAATAATATTGAACTTATTTTTATTTTAATAATATTAAATTTATTTTTTAAAGTCTTTACAAATATAAAGTTATGTTTTGCTATTTTTTATTTTTATTTTATAGTGATAAATGTTTATATTTTAGAATTTGGGGTGGATTATCATCTATGTTTTTTTTATATTAAAGGAGGATAGGATAAATGTACTGTAATGAGAGACAACCTATTTAACTAAACAATCTGTGTACTCTAGTATATCATCTATGACTCATATATGGATAACAAGTAGTGAGAAACAACTTAACTAAATAAAATAACAAGTAACTTGTTCACAACACTTATTTATGACTTATACATATTCACCAACTATAAGTTAAAAAGCTATGCTAATCTTATTAACCTAAGATAATTTTGTTGATAATAGTAAACAAAACTGAATACTAAACCGTGAGAACGACCCAGCAGCAAGAATGAAGTGCTTGCTTCTTCCATCCTTGAACGATTCTCTAATTAAACTTCGTACTATGTGTAGAACAGATTTTCTCAATTTTTGTCCGAATATTTTCCTGCTGTTATCAAAACCAATATAGATATACAACTCATAAAGGCAGACAGACGAAGCACGGATAATGAATCCAGGAACTGACAACGTATTTATCGCGTGGGATCGTACAAATGGCTGGTATGGATGAATCCATGGACTACGACACTCTACATGCTTCATGCATCCTTGGAAGCATTTCTCAGGAAAAGTTATGCATCAGTCTGCCACAATTTTTTTGTATTATTGTCTACATTATCTGTTATGCTCGATACGATCCCGCTGTCTTGCAACAGGATAAATCATTAAATGGCACGCATGAGAGCCGAGACACCACAGCAAAGTTCGAAACGAATTGCCCTCTCCCGTTTCTGAGAAATGTCGGGCATAATCTGGATGGGAAACATGGAGAGAGCCGAGATTTACAGCAAGGTAGCCCTGGTGGCTATGATAATAAGCTTCTTCGTTCAGTGCACTGCGGAACAATCTCAGGCTACTGCTTCAGCGACTACTGATAATCTCCCCGGGCCTCTGATCCAATTGAAAACTGATAATCAGCCCCAGCCTCTGATACAATTGAAAACTTATGGAGAAAAAGTGGTGTGCTTAGACTTCAAGTCCAAATGCTTTGGGAAGATCCTTCTGTGCCCCAAACAGTGCCCGCTGCGCAAACCACTGGTTTCTAATGCCAAGGGCTGCTTTACGGATTGCAGCGCCAAATGTGAGACCACTTGTAAAAGTAAGTGTTTCAATTCTTTCTTTCAACTCTTTCAAACATTGAAATTCATACGTTAATTCATAGGCAGGAAAAACTTTTGATTTCAATTGTGCTTTGGCAGACCGCAGGCCTAACTGCCATGGATTCGGAGCTATTTGCTACGATCCTCGTTTCGTTGGAGGCGACGGTGTAATGTTTTACTTCCATGGAAAGAACAACAAGGACTTTAGCATGGTGTCTGATAAAAACCTCCAGATCAATGCCCACTTTATTGGCCATAAGCCACAAGGAAGATCCAGGGAATACACCTGGATTCAATCCCTCGGCATTATGTTCGGCACACATACTTTCACAGTGGGTGCCAAGAAAGTAGCAAAATGGGACGACAATGTCGACCAATTTGAATTTTCCTTCGACAGTCAGAATTTTAGCCTCCCGAAAGGACCCCTTTCTGTCTGGAACGCTCCGTCCTCGGACCTTGTGATCGAACGCACTGCCGAGACTAACAGCGTCACGGTTTCGATCCCCCGGGCGTTGGAGTTAGCTATCAGTGTTGTGCCCATTACTGAGAAGGATAATCGTGCTCACAACTACCAAATTCCACCGGGAGATTGCTTTGCTCATTTGGAAGTACAGTTCAAGTTCTTTGATCTCTCCACTGCTGTGGAGGGCGTTCTGGGACAGACCTACAGGCCGGATTTTAAGAATCCTGCCAAGGTTGGTGTTCCCATGCCCATCATGGGAGGCGAAGATAAGTTCGGAACCTCGTCTCTTCTGTCAGCGGATTGCAATGCCTGCATTTTCAAGCACAACTCTTCTGCTATTGCGGAAAGCAAGCTTCTGAAAACTCCTACAAGCTTGGATTGCACCAGCAAGTCTGGAAAAGGCAATGGTATCATCTGCCGCAGATAGAATACAGTGGATCAAACCATTCATGTTTTCCGTTCGAATAAAGAAGCTCAGGGTGGACGCTGTACTGATTTACTTATATAGCTTTGTCAAGTTAATCTCACATTTTGTATCCAGTTGTGCCCTAGATACTTTTGTGCAACCCTCTTACCTTGCCCTATCATTTATGTAGGTATTGCAATGGATTGAAAAATTTAAATAAGATTTCAGTTTAGACTGTCCTTCAAGAGTTTTTCTATTTAGAGTAGCACAATCACTTAACTTAGGTATAAGTTAAGTGTTATGAACAAATTATCTTTACTTGTTCTATATGTTTAGTTGTGGGTTGTAATCACTAACTTGTTATCCATGCATGATCTAGGAGTTATCCATGCATCAACTACCAGTGATTTTTTATATATTTTTTTTTTTAAAATTTTGAAGGACGACAATAAAATTAATATGGATAGTACACTTGTCCCTTCCTCCTTCAATATAGGAAAAGTATAGATGGTAGTCCAACCCAAATTCTAAGATATAAACACTTATCAGTCTAATAATTATGTTTCTTTAGACTATACATGATGTTCATCTACTTATATCACCTGCTTTCATTTGTTGTTGTGCTCTAGAATATATCATTGAGTTACAATTTCTAATTGCTAGATATTCTGGAGTTTTCTTCAAAGGAGTTTTTTTCAAAGATTTTGCATAAGCTTTTTCATTATGGGAGAAATCTCCCCTTAATATATCAATTATTTGCAAAGATGTTGGTGATTGGTTTGTCGATCTTCAATGTGGATTTCAAAGTCTTTCTAAGGTGATTTGTTCATAGAAAAGCTAGGGTAAAACATTCATATATCTTCTCGTTGGATCATTTGAAAATACACTAATTTTATTGAAATCAGGCATGCAACATTGGTTCAACAAAGGATGGAGGTCAACTTAAAATGGTACACCTATCACTCTTGATTAGATGTGCTCAATTCATTCTTAAAAAGGAATGGACTATCATTATGGTGTAAACTTGAGTTTTTTGTCACCTTGCAACAAAGGCATTCATTTCTTCTAGATTCCCTTCCTCATCTCTATGCCCCACCCAAACTACTCATATTCAGCAACAACATTTCAGATCCAGTTCTTTAGAGTGCACCTCCCACCCAAATCTAAGATTGGCACATACTTTCAACTATTTCCCTACTTGGTTCCACACTTGAAGCAGATAAAATTTAAGGGGCGAAATTTAGCCCATGGGCTAATTTTTGACCTATTTTTCCAAAAAGAGATTCGCCAATTTCCATTTATTTCTAATTTGATTCACCCAAATTCTATGGAGTAAATTTTTTTTACACTCAAAATTGCCAAAATGGTCCAGAAACTATATAAAACCCTTAGAAATTTGAATCTTTTTAGAAAAATATCGTCCAACATTTTACGGTTGGAAATTTACGAATTAGTAAGGTTCTTCAAGGCTTATACACTTCAACAAAATTATGGATTCTTACAAATTTCCCTAACTTGAAGTGGATGCCTCAATCCAGAAGAAGATATGTGTAGCTTTAGTTCCTTGGCTCCGTGCCCCACCTATACAACTCATATACAGTAATAATTCATATCTAATTCTCTAAAATTCCCCCTCCCACCTAGGCATATATATTAGTGTCTACTTTCTCTAATTCCCTACTTTAGTTCCAATTCCTCACTTGAAGTAGAGGCATTGGTCCTTGCAAGAAGCCTTAACTAGTGCAAGATAAATTTTCCTTACTTAATTTTGGACTTGAAATAGAAATCTTGCTCTTTGCAAGAAGATAATAATTCCTCCTACAACACTTTTGTATCTCCAACACTTGGTTCCCATCACTCAACACATACATCAAACACCATTTGCGCTTCATAGCTCATTATTAGTATTTTCACATTGGACATGCTCAGTCTCATATCATATATCAAGTAGTCTCCCTATGTCTATGGAAAGCCATTGATATTTGATACCATCAAATTTGGTCAACCACCATTTATTTTCCTCTACAACAATGTCATAGCCATACTATGGAAATATTGCATCCCTTCTCTAGTAGAAACCTACTTCAATCAACATAATCAACCTCTCTCATAGTTTTTTTAGACAATATCTAGCATCGAGCAAGGAGCAGAATCACAATATGGTCTTCTTCTTCTTGGCTGTATAGTTTGTTAATAACACACTTTCCCCATTGCAATAATTTGTCAACCTCTTGGAATAGCACTTGATATCTTTGTTTACATATTAGTAACATCTCTTAATAGCATTGACTAATTGGCTCTTAGATATTCCACAACACATCAAAAATACTCCTCCAATTTTGTAGAGGTCCATAGCATTCCATATAATTCACATATCAAGTCTTCTTCAACCATTCCATCCAAGATATTTTTCTTTAGTAGTTCATTCCTAAACTAGCAAGAAAATAGGGACACTCTCAAACTAAACCAGGAGAAATTGATGTAAATAGTGAGGGCATCCTCCCCAAGGAGGACACATCCATCAACATAGGAACAAGAGTGCACTACACATTTCCCCAGCTTCTATAGCTCAAAGCCTAATCTAGGTCAATGTGTTTTCTCCTTCCAATTATTTTAGTTAATCAATTATTGATGTGTGGCATGTGGTATTAGATTTCCATCCTTCGGGCTACATGCATGTACTTTTTATTATTTCCTTCTTATCCATTGAGTTGTGTGCATCTTGACTAGACCCATTTCATGTATTCCTATTTAAAGACCATTTAGACACAATACCAAATAAGTAATATTTCTTTAAATCCCTTATGTTTCACGCAGTTTTCTTTGTTTCGGGTTACATGTTATGAGTCTCCCTTAGAGAGGTCTTCATTTACATCAATTAGGTCAATAGTGCAATAATTATGTCTTTATGTCTTTGCTTCGAGGAGAATTGATATGTAAATTTCCATGGATATTCTAGTGGAATAGTTCGTTGTTGAGTCACGTATTTGTCCCTATTTTCATTACTTATCGACACCTATTTCATCCATCTTCTTCCTATTATCACCCATTTATCATTCCATTTTCCATCCATTTGTTGTAACTGCTCGAGAAAGCCATATTAATCTCATTGATACTTTTAGTGGTTAATCATGATTATTTTCCTTTATTTTTGATGAATTGAATACTATTATGCATAATTTTACTGATGATGGTTTATGGAGTGATTTGTCATATTAACAGCAGCAGCACTCATGGTTCAAGCTTCCAAAGTTGGCATGCTAGCACACGTCCACATGGATATTTCACAACATGGTTTCATCTTATTAATAATTATGTGGATTTGTGATTTCAATTCGTGCCCAAGTCCAACATGGAAACCTCCAGCGCATGATCAAACGGCCTCAACCAAAAATGCATGCCAGATAACAACACATTTATTTGCGTCACGATGTTTGGGCAGATGGAGAAGAATCTTGAAAATATGGGACATGGGTTTTGTGCACAACGGACTCAATTACCTGACTCATGGGGAAATCTCCAAACAAAGCTACGGTATGATCTATAAAGCTGGTTCTCTAAACGTGTAATTCTCAGATTTACTGTTGCGGCCAGTTTTACAAATTAGCAATTGGTTGAAACAGATCACAAGTTGGGAATTCGGTTTCTCATTCTCCTGAGAGCATTTTATGTATAAATATGTAATCACTTTGATGTATTGAGGGGAGAAGAGCAAGTAATGTTATGCTGTAGGATTTGATCCAAACTCTATTGTAACACTTTCATTATGATAATACATGTTGGCAATTTCTTAATTCTGGAGTTGTAGACTTTCAGTGTGGAGATCTAGCTCTGCTTAGTGGAGGAAGGGCCCTCTTCCCTGAGCAGATGCTGGTAGTGTTGATTGTAGTGTGTTATTATGTAGATTTTCTTATTATTTAGTTCATGCTTTCATTCATTAGATTTATCATAGTTGTATGCTTTCATTCACTAGATTTATCATAGTTGCTTTCATGTTAATTTGTTTGATAGATCGTTGGCCAACATAGCACTTCTTTTAGATTATGCAATTAGATCTTGCTTCATAAAGAGTTGATTTTGTTTTAAGTTAGATTTACATTTTGGTTTTATGAATAGAATTAGGGTTTGATTTATTTTCAAGAATGTGTGATCTAGTTTACAAAGAGTTTTGATTGCATACCAATAGATAACAGTGTCAGGTAGAAATTGTGCTTGCATAGATATTGCACGATAGCTTTGAAATAAAAGACTTCCTCGGGTTGATAATTTATGTTCTGGTAGTTTCAACTGTTTAATTAATTAGACAATTAATCCAACCAACATTTTGGCGTTGTTGCCAGGGAAGTTATCAATGGTGCAAAAGTACATCTGACATTGTTTTGTAGATGCATTGTTAAAGTAGAGCATGTAGGATGCAAGATTGTTTTTTTTTCATTTGATTGAATTTGCTTTTGAGGGTGGTGTGATTTCCATTTTTGCAAGTGTGTGTGATTTCATTTATGCAAGAGTGTTTTTTTTTATGCAACTAGTTTAATTCATTTTTCAGATTGTAGTTAAATTTTGGGTGTTGTAAGAACCCCCCCCTTCTACTAATCCAATTATGAAGACAGGATTACGAGCAAGATGGATTCAAGGATGAACATAAGTTTGGAAGAACTCTCTCAAATCCTAGAAGCAGCTGGGATCTCTTCTTCTCAGGAAGAGCACATCTTGACAGCTGTCAAAAACTTATCCACCTCTCCAGAAGTGGAAGAAGAACCAACATTCCATGAGTCACATATATCTAATGGGGAGTAATCATTCGAACCTGAGACCGAGGAGGCCAAAGAAGAGATGCAGTGTGATCTAAACCAAGATGAGAATCGAGATTATCATAGTTATATTGAAAGGTGGTTCGAAGTAGCTACCAGGTCACATCATTATTTCATTCTACCTTCCTTATTTGTATCATATTATTCCCCGCAGCTGGTCTCTCACACTCTCATATTCTTTAAATTACATTTTTCAAACTTGAGTGTGAATATGTTTATAATCCTATTACGCATGTGATTACATTGGAAATATGCATACACTTAAACAATTTTTATATTTCCAAGTAGAATACGGTAGGATAGAATTTTGTTTTTTTTAGTTTTTTTTCAATAAGTATGCTCTCTTCCTGCGCCTTATTGCGATCTGGAAGATCAAAAAGTAGAAAGATAATGAATGGATATGAGATGTTTTCAAGAATGCTTTGGAATTGTTGACTATTTGAACAAAATGCTTAAATCATTTTTGTCTTCAATTTTCAAAATTTAGTTTGTCTCTATCTGTTACAAAGATCCTTCGTGAAAACAAAATTATAATAATTTGGGAAGGTGGTAAAAGGAAGGAAGCATTGGTAAATGAAAACTCCACGAGAAAACGAGCCAAACAATTATGGAAACATTCAATATTGAAACTTGAGTGATCATCATGCTATGTATTTAGTTTTCATTTATATATAACACATCCATAAAAATACACAGGCTTTATTTCAAGATTATATCATTTTTTTAAGAGTTGCAACCGCTGTTGCAACACACTGTGTAAGTCAATCTAGGTACTCAATGCTTTAAATTTTTTGATATGGGTGTGTGCTCTATTTATATTTATATCATTAAAAACATTCACACCTATTCCGGTCAATTTTTGGGTGCCAAATTTAATTTATTAGATTTTTGGGGCATTTTGGCTTGAAAGTTTTACTGAAACACAGTCGGGACAGTCCATTTTTGGGAGAACAAATGGAAGTATTTTTAAAACCTGTTTCATTTCTAGGTATCCCTTTGAATCTACTTTCCAAAACAATTTGAATTTTTGATATTGGGCATCAAACGAAAAATTTATGGTCAAAATACTAACAGGGTGTCAAGCAGGAAGCTTAGGAACATCGCTGAGATAGTCACTTTTTGGATGCCTTATTGGATAGATATTGAAAACCTGTTTCATTGGTATATTCCCCTATGAATATAGTTTACAATTCAATTTGAATCACTCAATTCCGATATCGTATGAAAATTTTATGACCAAAATACCGACTGCCTATCACAAATCTGCATTTTTAAAACTCAGTTTCCTAGACTGTTCATTGGAATAGTTGACCCATCAATTCTTATTGGATTCAAAACCTGTTTATATTGGATATCCCTACATGAATCTAATTTCATCTCCAATTGGAATCACGTCAATCTGTTATCAAACGAAAAAGTTGTGCCTAAAACTGTGATTCGACGATTTGATCGAGGCGAGCGAAGCTTCCCAGCATGTGATATTGCCAAGCTCCATAAGCTTGCTCGCAAAGGGTTTCCAAAGCACTGCCCATACCTAACTGGATACATCCAAAGACAAATTACATTAGCAATAACAGACATTGTCCCCTGACACTATTTTAGTTCATTATAACATACGGAACATTGCCAAAATATAATAAAAAGGTACACAACAAAATCCATTTTAATAGACCAACTTCATGATTTAAAAATCTGTGATTCATTCTAACCAAATTATGCATTTTTATTTAAGGTGTGCTGCATGGGTATCTCATAGAAGTATTTGAATTATATGCATGAAGTGCATGAAGAAAGATGGTGAATGCATATTTCTCTATATATGAAGACCGTTGTGACCATTGCTTTGAAGTTTGAAAGAATTGCTAATAAAAAATAGGCACAGAAAGAAAAATGTGTGTCCATTTGCTCATTTAAAGTTTGAAGAAGCTCGTTGTTGCATTACCATGGTCAAAGACTTATGGAGAGGCCACTACCATTTGTATAGAGAATTGTCAACTCACCTTGGGTATCTTAAGTAATCCAACTGTTCCATTGTTATTATAATGTTGAGCTACTATGGAGAGGAAACTTATCGGCTTTTATGTAATTTTATTTGTGAAATAACAACAAATTGGCTACAAAGAACATCTTTCCAATTCACAAAGATTGCTTGCTTGATCTTCTAAAATGTGAAACTGTGAAAAGTTGCGGCTGCAAGTAGAATAATGGTGTCACTGTGGTCGGTGATACTTTGAACAAACATCAAGCTATTGATTTTGTAATTAATAAATAAACAAAATAAAATTAATGTTGTAAATCACATGTCACTTTATTTTATTTTTTTATTAAAAAATGTTAGGTATGGTAAATTATTTTAAATTTATTTGGTTATATCTGTTAAATTTTGAATTATAAAAAATAAAATAAATATAATATAGAAGAAATTTTAATACCTACTATTTCAGAGAATCAAGCAACATAAACACTAGACACAAATTTTATATCCATTAAAATTTGAATATTAAACAAACTGAAAATATCCAAAGATTTTATGTCAATTAAAATTTGAATGATAGTTCATAGTAGAGCTGACCATATAGGATCATATTACTTCCTACCATTCCAGGTTAGCATTCAACACGCTATCTCTTATTCTCATTGCCATATACATGTTTGTGGTTAACCAGCTATCTGTAACTGCAACCAGTTCAATATGGTAGTATTAGATAGAGAAAGTAATTACCTTTGTTTGCATATTATTTAATAACGTATGTATATCAATACGGTATAAGCCTAAGTAAGAGTAATCACTATATATAGATATTCGGAATATTTAATAGGCAGCCTTATTATTGCAATTAGTACAAACAAACTCAACAGAAACCAGATTATTTGCATAGCATCACATTTCAACCACTACACTATATTAATTATATTAATATGTATTTAATATAATTCTAAAGTTATTGTTTCCAAAACCAATGACTTATATAAGTTTAATATTGCCACTCATACAATATTAAACAATGAAAAAAAAATCCGGAATTTGTTGGTAACATGCGTATGTAAATGACATTTCATATGTTATGAATAGATACTAATAAGTTGAATATTACCATACACACATTCAAGTAGATTCATATTTTTCTAAATTGCACAGAGTATAAAACTACCACAGTGATTGATTTACTTTGGCTTGATGGAAGAGTTAAGGTTTTTTTCTGAAACGGCGGAGGAACTCGCCTATTTTTACCACAACGGCGAACATTTCCGATCAACTCTTCCACAAGAGTTAAGGTTAAGGTGGAAGCATGACCAAGATACGGAAGGTTTTAATTAAATTCCTCTGCAATAGCGGAAGGTTTTAATTAAATTCCTCTGCAACAGCGGATAAACTCTTGTAAGTCTACCGCAATGGCCTTTTTGACGAATAGGTCTGGCACGACGGAAGAGTTAAGGTTCTTTTTTCGAAACGGCGGAGAAACTCCTATAAGTCTACCGCAAGGGCCTTTTTGACGAACAGGTCTGGCTAGACGAAAGAGTTAAGATTCTTTTTCCGAAACGGCGGAGAAACTCGCATATTTGTATCGCAACGGTCCCATCAACTCTTCCGCAAAAGGGCAGATGTCGAAAGAAATGTTCGCCCATTAAATCATGTGAATATACAGGAAACAGATTCAACACAATAATCTTGTCTAGGAAGTAACAATTACCTGAAAATGATAAAAAAAGAAGAGAAAGACACGTGAAAAAAGCAATTGCGGAAGAAGATACAGCTTGCTTGAGGAGAGAAGTTGCTGCAGCTATGGTGAGTGGTATTGGTAGCATATCGGAGCTGAATTAGAAACAAGACGAGAATATTGATGCTAAGGTTAGAAGAGTCCTTGGCATGGAAGCTCGCAAGGTTCATAGCTTGAACATCCTTTATCACCCGTTCAAAAAAAGATGACAAGATTATTTGGCTAAAAAATCAAAAGAAAGCAGTTTCTTGCTGTATTCATGTCATGCAGACGTTGTTGTTGTTGTTTCTTCAGGTATTTGAACGATGAATCGTATGAGGGAGGATTCAAACGTGGAGACATCGATGGAATTTTCAGCGCAATAAAATCCACCTATTCAGCATGGGTTTCAGGCTTCGTTCCTTTGCTAATTGGCGTGGATGAGCCCTCTCTAGTGAAGTAATTCAGTAGTAAAATGATGAATATGAAGCCTGAGATCGCACTGGTGATTGCCAAAAGCATTAGAGTAATGTGAGAAGCTTATTATGCGATGTGAAGATCCCATGTAGCATCATCCAGACCAGCAAGGACGTAGCAGTTCCATTGGCCGTACCTCATTACATGCGATGCAACCTTGGAGGGGAAGAGAGGAATTCAGTGCACCTACTGGACGCAGATGGCCATCTGCCACAGCTAACTTCCCCTCATATGTTAGCAAAACTGTTTTCCCCAGATTCTAGCAACATCTTGATATTCCTGTGTGTGTTTCTTTGTATATCAGATTATCAACAGATAATCAACAACTATTAAGAAGCAGATCCATAAATGTTATGTAGTTTGAAATATATATCCTTCCATCTGAAAGTACTGTGATATATTATACAATTAGATTTGAAGTACTTTCGAAATCCAACGATATATATCTCAGCATGTAAAGATACAACTGTACATATCCTAATATATGCAAGTTTACTGTTAAATACATCATGTTTGCCCATTCAGATAGAAATAGATTTTCACAGAAATATTCAGTCTGCAAAATATTTGATGGATTTTGATCCAAGTCCCCTTCTATTTATGATGAGGTCACATCAACGTATTTTATACAGGTCTTTTGGTATTGTTGTTCATGTTCGACAGGCAAGGGTTTTCTTTCTTTTGCTGAAAGATAGTTTTCTCGTTCTTTATCTGTAAAAGGGATGACTATTCTTATAAATATTTTATGGTGATGATATTTAATTCTGTATAGTTTGCAGTTTCATTACAACTTATATGTTTATGTAATTATAAAGGACTGCTAGACTGTTTCTTTCACAACACAGTCATTTACTTTTTTACTTTTTGAAGGATCGTAATTATGTAATGATGTTTTTTTAGATGTTATGTGTGGCCTTATGCACACAACTATATTTGAACTTTTGCTAAGTTTCTAATGTTCAAGAATCCACATCCCAGACCGTAAGAAAAAAAAGAAATTTTTTAGAGAGAGTGCAAGAAAATTTATTAGGCGACGAACTGACCAGTATGTAGAGTTCTCCAAAAATATTATCATATGAGTCTTTGAGGTTCATGTTAATGTTTACAACACACATTAATGAAAAGCATTGTGAAATTAAGCAATCCAAGAGTCTTGTATTTTCACTATCTCAGGTTTAGTAGCCTCGCTTCACTTGATGTTTCTTCTGGAGGTTTTCTAAATTCTATTAAACTTTTCTAAATGTTTTTCGGAATCCCCCACAGAGATTTAATTGCGTTGTCATTTTTCCTTAAATTCAGAAGGAACACCGTGATAATTTTTTAAACCTAAACGTAGCAGCAATCCTATATTTTTTGAACCTATGGATGAAGTGCAAACTATTAACTATTACTTCTAAAGAGTTGGAAATTCTGCAAACCCTCTATCCTTCATTTTCTTTATGTGAACAAAATCACATACACGTGAAAATGTCTTAAGTAAAATTTTCAAAATTGAAATGGCGTATGCTGGCTTCAAATTATATCCTTCTTTCACATGAATTCCAGAGTTTTTGTTGAAATGACTTAGTGTTGCCATTCATAAGTTTTCTTTCACCAATGAAAACGGTGAGAGGGATGCAAGGAGTATTCTTAGTGAAGATTTGAATCGCAGAATCACTGTTCTGTGACGATATTTTCGGTATAGTAATGCTAACCATGAGTATGCAGCAGCAGTAGCTGATCAGTACGCAGCAGCAATAGCTGATGCCCTAATTCTCAGCATCTCAAGGGAGATTGAGATATCGGACGACAGAGAATTTACGGAAGGACAAATGTGTGAAGCCCGAACTGAGAGATTCCATAACTCTCAGGCCTTTCAAAATGGTTTAAGGCTTATCTATGATCTATGTTTGAGCAGTCGCATTCTATGTAAATTTACATAATTTTACATAGAAGTACAGTTTCAAATAGTTTCATAACATACTCCTGTTAAATTTACATATTATAACATTTGAGTTAAATTTAAAGTTATTTCTTGATTCTCATTGGCACATTTCCTTCTGAATTCTTATGATATAAAACAATGTACATTTTTTATATCATTATTAACCTTAATTAGAATAAGGTCATTCAATGACTTGAGATCTTTTACAATGCCATCAACATCATTTTTAAGAAAAAGATCCAAATTCCATTGAAATCAGGTCCAAATTCCATTGAAATTATATCCAAATTCCATTGAAAAAAGATCCAAATTCCATTGAAATTATAGAGGTGAAAACTTTTCAATACAAGACAAACCGCAGATATTGTAATTCTTAAAATATGTAATTGGATTTTATGTAATTTCAATCGTAAAAAAGTTCAGACAAAGATTTATATTTACCGTCTCAAAAGTATTTCATAAGATATTTTAAATCTGAATTTATCACACTTCTAGGGATTCAAGAATTCATCAGACTTCTAGGGATTCAATTTTTTAAAGTGTAGTTTCAGTTCTTAATAAATCTAAGTTGAAAATAATGTAATATTGGTTTTGATTTTTTTATTTTATAAATCTACAATAAAATTAGTTTTTTTGGCTAAGTTGAAAATAATTTAATATTGGTTTTGATTTTTTATTTTATAAATCTACAATGAAATCAGTTTTTTCCCTGATAAATGGTTTTAAACCAGCCTTTTAATGTCTAGATGTTATGTTGGACCTATATACAAGATTTGAAACTTTGTACCTAGATACTCAAATGAGTGACAGGTCAACTCCATTGAATGGAAGATTTGAAACTTTGTACCTAGATACTCAAATGAACATCATACTTGCTGTTATAGACATCCCTTGGTTTAGGATTATAGAATTTTAAACAGTGAATACATGTTGTTATAGACATCCCTTGGGTTAGGATTATATAATTTTAAACAGTGAATATCAAAATTCAATGTGTTTCAAGATTATTTCAGTCTCAATTTTATACACATCCAATTTTACATAGACAAATTAGAAATCTTCTGCATGGCTCTTGCTTCATGTGATTTTTGAAATTTTATGAAATCAATTTTAATTAAACTAAAATTACATTCTTTTCCACATTCCAAGATAGCAATTTTCATTTACTCTTGGAAAATCATTTTGCCTAAGACATGACAGAAGCAAAATCCAGCATGTTTCTAGGAACTTTCAATCCCTAAGTTCAATAATTTAAATAGTAAAGATTACCATTAAGCCTTTCTAAATACATTGCCTAGATTACATAATTGATTTTATAGTTAAACAAACTAAAAAGAAAATGTATATATATATCCTTATTTGAATATATCTCTGTAACATCACATTTAACAAAGAACGGTAAAGATTAACATTAAGCCTTTTCAAATACATTGCCTAGATTACATAATTGATTTTATAGTTAAACAGACTAAAAAGAAAATGTGTATATGTATCCTTATTTGAATCTCTGCAGATGTAAAAATATCAATCATATAATACCTCACCAATATACACAATAAAAAATATCATAAATTATGTCGCCAATATAAGCAAAACAAGGAAGATCAAGCCAAAATTAATTTAAAAATGTGAGTTTGAGAGTTGAAAGCAATCTCTGCGGATATAAAAATATCATAGATTCCCTCGTCAATATGCACAAAACGAGGATGCATCGAGCCAAATCAATTAAAAAATGTGAGGAATTTGAGAGTTGGAAGCAATCTTAATGAACAATGATACAGAAAAATCATAGATTCATAATTTGAGAACTGGAAATAATGGCATTCAACTAATTTACACAGGTATTTAGAAAAAATGTGAGAAGTTTGAGAGTTAAATCTTGATGAACAATTGCACAGAAATGTCATAATTTCATAAGAAATTTGCACTCTGTGTAACCTTACCTTAGTCTCTGTTTGGGCATAAGCTATTCAGCTACCAATTCTGCATCTGTAATAGTCAAAGCCTTTTGGAGCTTTTTATGACTAAATATTTCTATCTCTACCAAGAACACTAAATTCACAGGCCAATGGTCTAATAACATTAGTTCTGCTCGAGTGTATGAAAGTTGTTTCATGCCCTTTCCCAACCACAGAATACGATCACACCTGTAAATGAAAATCAATGCTAACTAGTTCATATATAAAGAACAATTATATTACATACATGAAAGTCTTGCCTTGAATCTAGAACAGAACCATTATGTGATGGTGTACCATGTAGGGGTTCATTTCTTTTCCCCGAGCTTTGAAGTATTTGTCTGAATTAAGTCTGTATTTGTAAGTTGGACCAAAGTCTATGGACCCTTCACGCCAACCATCAAACACACGTCCTTTATGCAGCTGTCTCCTTAACTGTCATGCAAAGGTGTCAAAGATGTTCGTGTATTGATAAATGAATAAAGGGAAATTTAAAATGAATGCAGCATCATATGAGAAATAAATATATTCCAAATCATCGCACCTGATCCTTGCTAATAAGCTCTTCCCATTCTTCCCCACCAACAAGTTCTCTTGTCTCCATGTCTGTCAAATTAAGACGGTAATTCAAGTCTCCAAACTAGATTACTCGACTGTCAAATGTGGCAAAAACCCATTTTAGATATATTTACTTTAGGTAACACCTAAAGAAACTATACAAAATATGATGTTTGCATCTAATCTTACGAGAATCAAGGTAGTTGTATGTTGTTAGTTGCTTGACTCAATGGACAAGAAAGAGGATTTTTAATGCTTTCTTAGATTCACAAAAGATGAAAGTTCTGTGATTGTTCTTTGGGGTGGAATGGCTAGGTCATTTCTGAATGCATTGTTAATTACAGGTCAAATTAACAACCAGCCGGTAATCCCAAGACTGAAACCAAAACACCAATAAGGCTCTCCAGTAATCTAAATACATGATTCTCCAAGTGATTAGATTGAAGAAAAATTGGGCCATGCGTTGAAATCCCTGCGAGAAGAAGGCCAGAGCATGTGGAAATAGTAATCTAACCATTCGAGCTTGCCATCCAAGTTAGTAACTAACTTGGTGCCATAGCCTTCCAAATTCCCAGCTGCAGGGTTGTTGGAGTAGGTCTCCTTTTCTTCTTGTGGAAGACTGAAGAACTCTTTCCCCACGCCCTGTAGGTGTTGTATCAGTTCTTTTGAAATCCTGTGATTGACAACCTGAAAGATTCCCCATTCCTGGGACGCGCTTGCCAATTCTTGAAGTGTTTTGTCACTGAGGTGGCCGGGCACGTCAAGATTTGATAAATCTATAAGCGGGATTTGAGGGGCGGGCTGCTGAGAGCCATTAACTGGAGGGCTTTCACTCTATACCAAAGGGCTAAATCGGAAGCTTAAGACTAAGGCTAATTCTAGTAAGTAAGCAAGACCTTAAGGCAATATATAGGTCTTCACTCTATGGAACTCAGAATCTGGTTGTTGAGACTTTAAAATAGAAAGCACCATTCTAACCAAATATACAGTTAGCAATACACCCACAAACTTAAACAGAAACGGAAAGGAGAAGCCATACCTAAAAATCTGAATGACTGCAAGTGTAAATCAAGGTCCGATGCACACAATAGCTCCACCGAATTCTGTAATCTACATTTTCATGTATGTTGATGTTTATGGTGTCTTTGTAAAGAGAGCACCATACTATGCAAATAGCAGAAGCCACACCTGAAAATTTGAATTAGTGTGCTGCTGTTGTTGGTCAGCTTCACAATAACAGAGTTGTCCTCCTTCACGATCTGTCATAATAGCTACCCCGGTACGATTTTCATCTCTGCGCGAGCTACAAGGTAAAACCCAATCTATATTACTTCAGAAAAAGGGGGAAAAACAGAGAAATTTAATATGTATTAAATGAAAATGGAAGAAGCAGGGTACTTTGCATCCAAGCGGTGCTCTGCTAGTGCTCCTCGGCAAGATTCGCGAGTATCAATTGCGGAGGGAAAACCAACCATGCTGCTACTGAAATCTTCATAGCCAACTTTTTTCAGCCGAAGCACGATTTGCTTAGCCTCCCAATTGATATCCACACCCTCTACCCAAATCTTTACTTGACAAGAAAAGAATAATATGAACACCGTAAGGGATTCACGAAAAGGGTGTTGGCTCTCGGTGGCAAATCACCGATACAAATACAGGAAGGCAATTTCATTGAATAAATTTATAGCGAAATCTCAGACATGTTGGAATGCAGTTCAAAAAACCTTTTGCTAGAAAACTAAGCACAAGCTACTAGTATGCTCAACCAAATTTGGTCCCATTTTTCTCATGTCAAATACTGAGCAATGCAGATAACAAAAACTCAGAACACTACTCTGACCTCAATCCGCAAAAGAGGGCTTCAACAATTTCTAGGCCTCACCCTTTTGAAGGTGAAGAAACTTGTTCTTTAACATATTATTTCTTTATCGTTATTGTTATTCTTTTCTGTTTAATTACATATTATTTCTCTATCATGCTTCTTTTTATTTCTTTAATCCTTTCAAAAACTAATACATCACAAATATAATACATTTTATAAATATAACTAAAATATTTAGAATGTTTATCATTTTAGATATTGCTTAGAATATTTAAATACTTGATTTTAATGATAAAGTATTTACTATTGCTATATGGGTTCGATCCTGTAACACGTAGCTTTCAAGCAAATCCAGCAGTAAGCGTATGTTACAACTCAAACGCCAAGGCCGAGGCCTTTATGGTTCACAGTACCTTAGTGTACAAGTGGCGAGCCAAGGAGTATCACAGATTCAAAGACGAAGGCCGCCATTAACTTCCGCTTTTCCATATGATAGCAGAACATGACAAGTGGGGATTTGGATTTTCAGTAGGACAGGACATGCATTTTTTTCAGTACAGGACATAACATGTGGCATTTAAATTATTATTATTAAAATTTCTATTTAAATTCTAGGACAGGTGTAAAATTCTGTAATTTTTTAATTTTAAATTATTTTAATTTCATTTTAAATTCCAAAAATAAAGCCATCTCCTGCAAGGATTTATGTCTTTTCAGACATGTCCTTCACCAATCAAAAAATCAAAATTTCATTTTTCAGAAATTAAAATAAATAATTTTTATTTTATAAAAAATCAAATTAATACATTTTTATTGAAACATTATGAATTGCAAAAAATTTACAAACTATTGCAAGTCAAAGGCCGCAGCAAAGCTGCTTATACTTGCCCTTTGAAAATAATTTATAAGTAATTTAATTAATAATTGTATACAGTCAAAATTAGTATGGAAGAGTATTTTGACATTAGATGATAAAATCCTAAATGACAACTTACAATATAAGGCCCTAAGCACATATAATAAATATGGAGAGATACATATTTTTTAGCATGTTTTAAAAAGTACTTAAAATTAGCTATATTTTACAATGTGAACTTTAAGTGCTATTTATAGTACATATATGTTATTTAATTTGTAACATTTTAAAAAAAAATTATATCAGTATTTATATAGATTTATTTATTTATATGTTATAGTAAAATGTGTATTTGGGTGAAGAAAATATACCATCTACTTTATTAATTAATAATAATAATAATACATATGTTTTTCAATTTAAAATATCAGCATCCCACTTTATAGATTAATAAGTTTGTGAAGTTTGAAATATGGCCACCCCACTTTCACAACTAACAAAGCCGGCACACAATAAATGAAAAAATGATAATGAGCGGAGACCATAAAATGCCTTTCATTTGAATTCTTGAATAAAGGCTCCCGGTAAGAATTTGTGATTATTCTTTGGGGAACGTTAGAACCCCATATACACAGTGAAAGCGAAACCAAATTGAATCTGCACAATCATTTCGGTTTGTCTCTTTCGCTTCTCACTTCTTAAAACTCCACCTAAATTCCATGTGATGCACTTGTCTTCTTTATCGTGCCCATCCTAAATATAGGTGGAGTAGCTTCTGGCCACATGAATTAAAAAATAAAACTATATTATATAAATCATTATTATTATTAATTTTAATTTAAAAAAATGCAAGATCTAAGTAAATACAAGCACTCAACCCCTGGATAAGTCAACCGTGGGGCATAGTTGAAGGAAGGGGAAGAGGCGAGGATGATGAAGGTCTGGATGGGAAAGATAAGGAGCCTACAATGTAGAGGGACATGTTTATGTTTAGGCCATGGTGTGAGTAGCAGACTCATTGGCAAGGGATCATTACTACAATCAACTTGTTACTTTAGTTACAGCGTTGACCCTTAAACGGCTGTAAACCTTGCCTCAAGCTCTGAAAATCATCATCAAACATCCCACAAATTGAATCCAGAGCCAACCACCTAAAACCCCAAGCTAAGCAATGGAGCCAACCTGTAGATTGTATTATTCTACTGAAGGAAAAACCAAGTCGTGGGCCAGGCAAGCCAATGTGAAAGGCCACTAGTTTATCAAATGGAAAGCCCCACACCCCTCAACCAGATGGCACCTACCTCTAATGACTAGTGGACCATGCCTACATTTCTTGGAGACCGTTCGTAACCCATGGAGGAGGACATTTCTTGGATTCCTTTGTTTAAATATGTGTAAGCCTCGAAGGCAGAGGAGGAGGGAAAAATGTGTGTTGAGTGAAGTGGAAGAGGCCAGGGCTATGCATACCTATATTGTATATCAGGTCAAATATAATGTGTTTGAATTCTATTAATGGATAACACTCTTATATGCTTTTGGATTGTGAACATCTCTGTTTGTGTTGATATTGGAATGCATGTCTTTGTATGAGTAGAATGGTAAAATGGCTGAGTATATGATTTGATTTCAATGGAGGTTATATGTAATTCCCGTAATTGAATGTAGCTGCAGAGGTCTTGATAGCAGTCAATAGTTACGGGAATATGTGATTCCTGTGATAGGGTTTCAAAGCTTATTGAAAAGTCGAAGCGTGGTTCAGATCTTTAGAAGGCATAGCAAAAGGTTTTGTCAAAACCAGTTCTCCACGTGTTGGGGTTCGAATATTGTTCAAATATCCTTGCCTGCAAAATGTATTTGTAATTGTGTCAGCCTGTAGATGGACGCTGACCACTGCTTAGCTTGCAGGGTAAATTGATATGTGCGCCCAGAATTACAGAGTAGAGATCATAATCTCTAAAACAATTTATCCATAGCCAGAATGCTCTCCGTGTTGAAGATTTTGTCAAAAGTTAAATGAATTCGGCCTTTGAGATCTGTGTTGAGGTTTGGGAAATCATAGTTCAGCTTGATTCAAATGTGTACGCCCAACTACCAAGTATTCTCATAATTCTGAAGTACATCTTTTTTATTGATTAATATCTTGGTTTTAATGCATTTGTTGTGGTATGGTCATTTAGATCAAGAACCAGAGGATCTAACTATAACTCTCTAATAATATGAAATTAATTCTGAGTTCACCCATATTAAAATGCCCAATGAAATATGTATATGGTCAATAGATCATGTGTCAAATCTGGATATCCCAAGCGCAGACGTGGATTAATTCCAAGCTGTGGAAATTGGTTGAGTAGTTATCATACGAAATTGCTGTAACTGTAGAAAGATCGTGAGCATGGTCCTGGTGCAAAAATAGTTGGGACAAACCTGGCCAGTTGGATAGGAAACTCTGACATTTTTGAAAAGTGTGTATGTGTAGAGTTAATCATACTCAGACATCCATAAATTAGAAAACTCGTCCAACATATGGAATTTCATAATGGAAATAATCTAATACATATTGCTTATATGAAGATAGCATATGAATGTGGAAAAGAGAGAGAATGAGTGCTCTTGCATACTTATTATATTATATTTTATGGTGAGTATTATATTATATTATATTTTATGAGAATGAGTGCTCTTGTACATGGAGAATGATGCACATTTAGCCTTTCCATATCTTGAGTAAATTAGGATTGCAGGCCCGAGAAAGTGAATTTGCAGGAAAAGTAAAACTTTTCATGCATCAATTTCACTAGTTTCGCCTAGTGATAAGTCCACCAGAGAGTCCAGAAGAATCCGTAGCAATGAAGTTCCAATTGGGAAGATGCCTTTTCATGAGATTAATAAGTGCTTCATCCTCCCAATTGTCTCTTGTAAAATAATAAAATCCACCCTGGCCTTCTCAACGAAGTTCCAATTGAGAAGATGCTTTTTCAGGAGATTAATAAGCGCTTCATCCTCCACAATGGATAGTTAAAGTTTTCAACCTTGGTTATGTTAATTTAGCCAGAGTTTTCCATTCCTATGTAGAGGAAGATTGATTTATTTAGTTGCCATAATGCCAATCCTATAATAATCTCACTAAAAATCAGAACTTTGCTATGTATTTGAAGAGCGTTCCTAACAATGGAAATTTAATTAATTGATCAGCATTTCATTAATTGTCTGATAATTTCATCAGAACGACTGATTTTAATTAATAATAATAATCAATTAACAGCAGCCGACAGATATTGGATGTCGAAGAGACTATAGAAATCACCACCGATAGAAATTCAGAATGGCCAATAACTCTAACGGAAAGATAATTAGCAAACCAATGGCAGCAAGGAAAACCCATAAACTGTGGCCACAGACCTGCAAATGTA
Source organism: Larix kaempferi (assembly GCA_027924585.1). Classification (NCBI taxonomy): domain Eukaryota; kingdom Viridiplantae; phylum Streptophyta; class Pinopsida; order Pinales; family Pinaceae; genus Larix; species Larix kaempferi. The sequence goes on from BSBM01000146.1 coordinate 9,103,177, forward strand.
GAGGTTGGCCATTCAAAATTGTAGAATAGTTTAGCTCCATGGTTAAAAATATTCGTTACATTGGAGTACATAGAAATGAAATTCTATACATGGCTCAATAAACACTCTGAAAACCATATAGAACACCTGCAAATTGAGAAATCGAGCCATTGAAATACACATATGCCAATTTGGTAAATGTATCGGATCTCAACAAACTGTCAGAACCAGCTTGATGGCACACCCCAATTCTCGTCAAGTCCAAGAATTCAGTCAGCTTATTCAATCCGCCCTGCAGACCTCTGTCGCAGAACTTCATCAGGTGCTTAATATCATACACTATCGGAAAATATATGTTGATCAAATTGAAGAAGCCAGCAGGTGTGGGAGGCAACGGTTGGCATGTTAGAAGCTTCAGCAGGTACCCGAAATCATAAGCACCGTGAAAGGTTATCCAGTGCACAGTGTGATTCAGAACAATGTCAGACGAAATTAGAAGCTGGCCAAATATCTGTGCATCGATTCCCTTCTCATTATTTTTTTTGAAATCAATACCACTTCGTTGCAGAAGCTCAATAGAATCTACTGCATACTTATCTGTAGCAAGATTAAATTCCCGGAAGTTGAATTGCTAGATGCAATACTTACCGGTGCCGTAGCAGGGCAGGTTCGCATCATCGTCCGAGAATGTGAGACTCAGTTGAATAATGTTGAGTATATCAACATTAGACTTTAGAGTTGAATAGTTCAACTCTTCTGAATAACTCCGGTAATTGCTAGAGGGTTTAACCATTATACGAGGAAACTCAGTATCCATGGCAATATATGGATAATTGCCCATGATTTCTCGAATCAGTGCAAACTCCTCTAACAGATTATCTGCCCAGCCTTCCCTTATTATCAAGGAATCACTTTGGAGTAGAATGGACATCTTCTGTTTTATTGTTTGACGTTGATTTTGAAAATTTATATAACACAAACTCTATAAGACTGGAAACAAGAAAAAAATGTTTTTAAGATGCAATCATGTGCAAATCCTTCAGATAAACAGGAAACAAAGAAAAATGGAGCTTATACAGAACATACCTTAGCAACTGGAGTGAAATCTGTGGCAAAACCTCCTCTTCTTGGAGCCCACACACACCGCGCGCTGACGAAAAAATGGGCCGCTAACGAAGAAATGCCCCCTGCTCAATAGCCAAAACCTCCCCTTACTAAAGCTCACAGACACCACCGCGCGCTGAGGAAGAAATGGCCGGTTGATGAACAAAGGGCCCCTGGACAATGGAATTGATGAGTCTTTCTCGCCTTTTATGAATATGAAGTCCAGGGTTTGTAGTAGTAGAAAATTCAAACTGGGTGGCCGGAAAAAGAAACATGCATACATGTCTAAATTAGAAGGATGAGCAGGTGGAGGAAAATGCATGACTAAGGTGACTGTAGTAATCTGTGCTTGCAAGTACTTATGGAGGAAAATGCATGACTACGGTAACGGTAACTGTAGATTAGTGCAAGTTATACTTGTGGAGGAAAATGCATGACTACGGTAACTGTAGATTAGTGCAATGCATGACTACGGTAACTGTAGATTAGTGCAATTAGTGTAAGTAGTGCAAGTACTTGTGGAGGAAAATGCATGACTATTGTAATTGTAGTAATATGTGTGTGCAATGGACATTGATTGTTCACTATAATTCAAAAAATTATGCCAGCCTAATTTTGATATGCTTAATTTAGACATGTATTTGTTAAAACTAAATATGAGTAATGAGTGATGTCAACATTCTCTAATTTGTCAAAACTAGACATGCCTAATTTGGATATGCTTGATTCATACATGCATTTGTTAAAACTAGACATGACTAATTTAGATATGCTTAATTTGGACCTGCATTTATTAAAACTAAAACATAATTGATTTGGATATGCTTAATTTGGACATGTGTTGGTTAAAATCAGATATAACTTCCGTACAACAGTTTTTGAAATTGATTATGGGTTGGAATTTGACGACCGTTTTTCAAACCATATACGTATTTTTGACGGTTAATAAGTTTTCCAAAACATAATTAATTTGACGGTTAATAAGTTTTCCAAAACGTAATTAATTTTGATTTGTTTCGTATGCTACCTGACCAGGATAGACTTCAAGGAAACTGCATTGCACGAATATAGTTATGCTGAGTGGTTGACTAGATTTTAAGATTCTTTTAATTTTTAATTTTAAATTGAGTAAAGTAGATTTTAATTTTTTTTTTAATTTTAAATTAAGTAATGTAGATTTTAATTTTATTTTTAATTTTAAATTGAGTAAACTAATTGAAATAATTATAAGGTTGAAGAAAATTAATTTATTTAATTTGATTGAACAATTAACTTTTCACTAAAATTGATATTAAGGCATGTAGATTCTAATTATTCACTAAAATTGATATTAAGGCATGTAGATTCTAATTATATTTTATATTCTATATTCCACTTAATTAGATTTGGTAGAATTTAACATTAACCGTAATTTAATTTATTAATTCACACGATTTTTCATAAGCTAGACGAGTTTACATAGTAAAATATTTATACATGCCTCTAACGTAGACATATCGTAATAGTTTTTTTTTAAAAATTTAGACTTTACATTAAACATATAACAAATTGTAATAGTTTTTGGTTAAATATTTTTGACCTTATATTAATTTTAATATATTTGTAAAATTTTCATAATATTTAAAATAAGATATTTATTAAATTAATTTTTTGAAAGATAAAAAATTGATTTAATAATTTTTTTTTTTTATATCTGATTATAAATTTACAAATTTTATCTAAATTATTACATATTTATTACAAAACTTACAAATTTATTGGTATTTGGTTTTAAACTTACAAATTTTATTTAGCTTATTACATATTTATCATAAAACTAAAAAAATAATTAAATAATAATAAAAATAAATAAATAAATAATGATCATATTTTTTTATATATTAATTTAATGATTATACGTGCTAATTAATTCATCACACAAGATCTAGTCTTGAGTTTGGGTGGTATTATTTTTTAAAATTGTCATTATTTTTATTGGCTAGATAAGTGGTTTGAGTTGGGTGGTAGATTAAATGAAGGAATTAACCCCACCCACTCGGTGTTATGTACTTTGAAACCAACCATCAACAATTTATTAACGTAAAATCTTTTTTGATAAATTTGATAATAATTTAAAAATAAGTTTTAATGAAACTATTCTGTTTTTTTAACATGAAATTTTGTTATTTTGATATTGAGCTAGGTTAACACTTGTAAATGGACAATTCCTACAAATTTACAAATTTTATCTAAATTATTAGATATTTATTACAAAACTTACAAATTTATTGGTATTTGGTTTTAAACTTATAAATTTTATTTAGCTTATTACATATTTATCATAAAACTAAAAAAAATTAAATAATAATAATAAAAAATAAATAAATAATGATCATATTTTTTTATATATTAATCTAATGATTATATGTGCTAATTAATTCATCTCACAAGATCTAGTCTTGAGTTTGGGTGGTATTATTTTTTAAAATTGTCATTATTTTTATTGGCTAGATAAGTGGTTTGAGTTGGGTGGTAGTTTAAATAAAGGAATTTACCCCACCCACTCAGTGTTATGTACTTTGAAACCAACCATCAACAATTTATTAAGGTAAAATCCTTTTTGATAAATTTGATAATAATTTAAAAATAAGTTTTAATGAAACTATTATGTTTTTTTAACTTGTAAATGGACAATTCCTACAACTATATAGGAATCTTGTCATGGAATTATGGTTTTGTTGTGGGAGGCTCCCAATCCCACTTTCTACACCTTCCAAAATAATAATAATCAGAACGTATCCTCCCAATCATGCAATTATGGTTTTTGTCATGGAATTATGGTTTTCTTGTGGGAGGCTCCCAATCAGAACAGTTGATTTTAATTAATAATAATAATCAATTAACAACATCCGACAGATATTTGATGTTGAAGAGACTCTATAGAACTCACCACCGATAGAAATTCAGAATGGCCAGTAGCTCTAACAGAAAGATAATTAACAAACCAATGGCAGCAAGGAAAGCCCATAAATTGTGGCCACAGACCTGCAAATGTAGAGGTTGGCCATTCAAAATTGCAGAATAGTTTAGCTCCATGGTTAAAAATATTGGTTACATTGGAGTACATAGAAATGAAAATCTATGCATGGCTCAATAAACACTCTGAAAACCATATAAAACATATGCATATTGAGAAATCGAGCCATTGAAATACACATATGCCAATTTGGTAAATGTATCGGATGTCAACAAACTGTCAAAACCAGCTTGATGGCACACCCCAATTCTCTTCACGTCCAAGAATTCAGTCAACTTATTCAATTCGCCCCACAGACCTCCGTCGCAGAACTTCATCATGTGCTTAATATCATACACTATCGGAAAATATATGTTGATCAAATTGAAGAAGACAGCAAGTGTGGGAGGCAACGGCTGGCATGTTATAAGCTTCAGCAGATACCCAAAATCATAATCATCGTGAAAGGTTACCCAGTGCACAGTGTGATTCAGAACAATGCCAGACGAAATTAGAAGCTGGCCAAATACCTATGCATCGATTCCCTTCTCATTATTATTTTTTAAATCAATACCACTTCGTTGCAGAAGCTCAATAGAATCTACTGCATACTTATATGTAGCAAGATTAAATTCCCTGAAGTTGAATTGCCAGACACAATACTTACCGGTGCCGCAGCAGCGCAGGTTCGCATCATCGTCTGAGAATGTGAGACCCAGTTGAATAAGGTTGAGTATATCAACATTAGACTTTAGAGTTGAATAGTTCAACTCCTTTGAATAACTCCGGTAATTGCCAGAGGGTTTAACCACTATACCAGGAGACTCAATATCCATGGAAATATATGGATAATCGCCCATGATTTCCTGAATCAGTGCAAACTCCTCTAACAGATTATCTGCCCAGACTTCCCTTATTATCAAGGAATCAATTTGGAGTGGGATGGACATCTTCTGTTTTATTCTTTGATGTTGATTTTGAAAATTTATATAACACAAACTCTATAAGACCGGAAACAAGAAAAAAACGTTTTAGATGCAATCATGTGCAAATCCTTCAGATAAACAAGAAACAAAGAAAAATGGAGCTTATACAGAACGTACCTTAGTAACTGGAGTGAAATATGTGGCAAAACCTCCCCTTCCTAGAGCTCACACACACCGCAGGCTGACGAAGAAATGGCCCGCTAACGAAGAAATGCCCCTTGCTCAATAGCCAAAACCTCCCCTTACTAGAGCTCACAGACACCATCGTGCGTTGAGGAAGAAATGGCCGGCTGACGAACAAAGGGCCCCTGGACGATGGAATTGGTGAGTCTTTCTCGCCTTTTATGAATATGAAGTCCAGGGTTTGTAGTAGAAGTAGAAAATTCGAACTGGGTGGCCGGAAAAAGAAACATGCATATAGGTCTGAATTAGAAGGATGAGCAGGTGGAGGAAAATGCATGACTAAGGTGACTGTAGTAATCTGTGCTTGCAAACTGTAGTAATCTGTGCTTACAAGTACTTGTGGAGGAAAATGCATGACTACGGTAACGGTAACTGTAGATTAGTGCAAGTTATACTTGTGGAGGAAAATGCATGACTACGGTAACTGTAGATTAGTGCAAGTACTTGTGGAGGAAAATGCATGACTACAGTAACTGTAGATTAGTGCAATTAGTGTAAGTAGTGCAAGTACTTGTGGAGAAAAATGCATGACTATTGTAACTGTAGTAATCTGTGTGTGCATGAAGTACGTATGCAATGGACACTCATTGTTGACTGCAATTCAAAAGAGTTAAGCCAACCTAATTTTGATATGCTTAATTTAGACATGTATTTGTTAAAACTAAACATGAGTACTGAGTGATGTCAACATTCTCTAATTTGTCAAAACTAGACATGCCTAATTTGGATATGCTTGATTCATACATGCATTTGTTAAAACTAGACATGACTAATTTAGATATGCTTAATTTGGACCTGCATTTATTAAAACTAAAACATAATTGATTTGGATATGCTTAATTTAGATATGTGTTTGTTAAAATCAGATATAACTTCCATACAACAGTTTCTGAAATTGATTGTGGGTTGGAATTTGACGGCCGTTTTTCAAACCGTTTCATTTAACGAGTAATTATTAAACCAATACGTATTTTTGGCGTTTAATAAGTTTTCCAAAACGTAATTAATTAATTTGACAGTAAATAAGTTTTCCAAAATTTAATTAATTTTGATTTGTTTTGTATGCTAGGGACCGGGATAGGCATCAAGGAAGCTGCAGTTTGCACGAATATAGTTATGCTGAGTGGTTGACTAGATTTTAAGATTCTTTTAATTTTTAATTTTAAATTGAGTAAAGTAAATTTCATTTTTTTTTAATTTTAAATTGAGTAAACTAATTGTAATAATTATAAGGTTGAAGGAACTTAACTTATTTAATTTGATTGAGCAATTAACTTTTCACTGAAATTGATATTAAGGCATGCATATTCTAATATTTTATATTCTATATTCTACTTAATTAGATTTGGTGGAATTTAACATTAACAGTAAGTTAATTTATTAATTGACACAATTTTTCATAAGTTAAACGAGTTTACATAGTAAAATATTTATACATGCCTCTACCATAGACATATTGTAATAGTTTTTTTAAAAATTTTGGACTTTACATTAAACATATAACAAATTGTAATTGTTTTTGGTTAAATATTTTTTACATTATATTAATTTTAATATATTTGTAAAATTTTCATAATATTTAAAATAAGATATTTATTAAATTAATTTTTTGAAAAATAAAAAATTGATTTAATAATAATATATATATATTTTTTTAATTTACAAATTTTATCTAAATTATTAGATATTTATTACAAAACATACAAATTTATTGGTATTTGGTTTTAAACTTAGAAATTTTATTTAGCTTATTACATATTTATCATAAAACAAAAAAAAAATTAAATAATAATAATAATAAATAAATAAATAATGATCATATTTTTTTATATATTAATCTAATGATTATATGTGTTAATTAATTCATTAAACAAGATCTAGTCTTGAGTTTGGGTGGTATTATTTTTTAAAATTGTCATTATTTTTATTGGCTAGATAAGTGGTTTGAGTTGGGTGGTAGTTTAAATGAAGGAATTAACCCCACCCACTCGGTGTTATGTACTTTGAAACCAAACATCAACAATTTATTAAGGTAAAATGTTTTTTGATAAATTTGATAATAATTTAAAAATAAGTTTTAATGAAACTATTCTGTTTTTTTTTAACATGAAATTTTGTTATTTTGATATTGAGCTAGGTTAACACTTGTAACTCGACAATTCCTACAACTATATAGGAATCTTGTCATGGAATTATGCTTTTGGTGTGGGAGGCTCCCAATCCCACTTTCTACACCTTCCAAAATAATATTAATCAGAACGGATCCTCCCAATCATGGAATTATGGTTTTTGTCATGGAATTATGGTTTTGTTGTGGGAGGCTCCCAATCAGAACGACTGATTTTAATTAATAATAATAATCAATTAACAGCATCCGACAGATATTTGATGTCGAAGAGACTCTATAGAACTCACCACCGATAGAAATTCAGAATGGCCAATAGCTCTAACGGAAAGATAATTAGCAAACCAATGGCAGCAAGGAAAACCCATAAACTGTGGCCACGAACCTGCAATTGTAGAGGTTGGCGATTCAAAATTGCAGAATAGTTTAGCTCCATGGTTAAAAATATTCGTTACATTGGAGTACATAAAAATGAGAATCTATGCATGGCTCAATAAACACTCTGAAAACCATATAAAACACCTGCATATTGAGAAATCGAGGCATTGAAATACACATATACCAATTTGGTATATGTATCGAATGTCAACAAACTGTCAAAACCAGCTTGATGGCACACCCCAATTCTCTTCACGTCCAAGAATTCAGTCATCTTATTCAATCCGCCTCGCAGAACTTGATCAGGTGCTTAATATCATACACTATCGGAAAATATATGTCGATCAAATTGAACAAGCCAACAGGTTTGGGAGGCAACGGCTGGCATGTTAGAAGCTTCAGTAGGTACCCGAAATCATAAGCACCATGAAAGCTTACCTAGTGCACAGTGTGATTCAGAACAATGCTAGACGAAATTAGAAGCTGGCCAAATACCTGTGCATCGATTCCCTTCTCATTATTTTTGTTGAAATCAATACCACTTCGTTGCATAGGCTCAATAGAATCTACTGCATACTAATCTGTAGCAAGATTAAATCCCTGGAAGTTGAATTGCTAGATGCAATACTTACCGGTGCCGCAGTAGGGCAGGTTCGCATCATCATCCGAGAATGTGAGACCCATTTGAATAAGGTTGAGTATATAACCATTAGACTTTAGAGTTGAATAGTTCAACTCCTCTAAATAACTCTGGTAATTGCAAGAGGGTTTAACCACTATACCAGGAAACTCAGTATCCATGGAAATATATGGATAATTGCCCATGATTTCCCGAATCAGTGCAGACTCCTCTAACAGATTATCTGCCCAGACTTCCCTTAGTATCAAGGAATCACTTTGGAGTAGAATGGACATCTTTTGTTTTATTGTTTGACGTTGATTTTGAAGATTTATATAACACAAACTCTATAAGACCGGAAACAAGAAAAAAACGTTTTTAGGATGCAATCATGTGCAAATCCTTCAGATCAACAGGAAACAAAGTAAAATGGAGCTTATACAGAACGTACCTTAGTAACCGGAGTGAAATCTATGGCAAAACCTCCCCTTCCTGGAGCTCACGCACACCGCGCGTTGACGAAGAAATGGCCCCTGCTCAATAGCCAAAACCTCCCCTCACTGGAGCTCACAGACACCACCGTGCGCTGAGGAAGAAATGGCCAGCTGACGAAGAAATGGCCCCTGAACGATGGAATTGGTGAGTCTTTCTCGCCTTTTATGAATATGAAGTCTAGGGTTTGTAGTAGAAGTAGAAAATTCGAACTGGGTGGCCGAAAAAAGTAACATGCATACAGTTCTGAATTAGAAGGATGAGTAGGGGGAGGAAAATGCATGACTAAGGTGACTGTAGTAATATGTGCTTGCAAACTGTAGTAATCTGTGCTTTCAAGTACTTATGGAGGAAAATGCATGACTACGGTAACGGTAACTGTAGATTAGTGCAAGTTATACTTGTGGAGGATAATACAAGACTACGGTAACTATAGATTAGTGCAATGCATGACTACGGTAACTGTAGATTAGTGCAAGTACTTGTGGAGCAAAATGCATGACTATGGTAGCTATAGATTAGTGCAATTAGTGTAAGTAGTGCAAGTACTTGTGGAGGAAAATGCATGACTACTGTAACTGTAGTAATCTATGTGTGAATGAAGTACTTATGCAATGGACACTGATTATTGGCTGTAATTCAAAAGAGTTATGCCAGCCTAATTTTGATATGCTTAATTTAGACATGTATTTGTTAAAACTAAACATGAGTAATCAGTGATGTCAACATTCTCTAATTTGTCAAAACTAGACATGCCTAATTTGGATATGCTTGATTCATACATGCATTTGTTAAAACTAGACATAACTAATTTAGATATGCTTAATTTGGACCTGCATTTATTAAAACTAAAACATAATTGATTTGGATATGCTTAATTTAGACATGTGTTTGTTAAAATCAGATATAACTTCCATACAACAGTTTCTGAAATTGATTGTGGGTTGGAATTTGACGGTTGTCAAATACAGTTAAATTATTTTTCAAATTGTTTCATTTAACGAGTAATTTTTAAACCAATACTTATTTTTGACGGTTAATAAGTTTTCCAAAACGTAATTAATTTGACGGTTAATAAGTTTTCCAAAACGTAATTAATTTTGATTTGTTTTGTATGCTACAGGACCGGGATAGGCTTCAAGGAAACTACAGTTTGCACGAATATAGTTATGCTGAGTGGTTGACTAGATTTTAAGATTCTTTTAATTTTTAATTTTTAATTGAGTAAAGTAGATTTTAATTTTTTTTTTTTTAAATTTTAAATTGAGTAAAGTAGATTTTTTTTTTTTTTTTAAATCGAGTAAAGTAGATTTTAATTTTTTTTTAATTTTAAATTGTGTAAACTAATTGTAATAATTATAAGGTTGAAGAAAATTAACTTATTTAATTTGATTGAGCAATTAACTTTTCACTGAAATTGATATTAAGGCATGCAGATTCTAATATTTTATATTCTATATTCTACTTAATTAGATTTGGTGGAATTTAACATTAACCGTAATTTAATTTATTAATTGACATGATTTTTCATAAGCTAGACGAGTTTACATAGTAAAATATTTATACATGCCTCTAAAGTAGACATATTGTAATAGTTTTTTTAAAAATTTTGGACTTTACATTAAACATATAACAAATTGTAATAGTTTTTGGTTAAATATTTTTGACCTTATATTAATTTTAATATATTTGTAAAATTTTCATAATATTTAAAATAAGATATTTATTAAATTAAATTTTTGAAAAATAAAAAATCGATTTAATAATTTTTAATTTTTTTTATATTTGATTATAAATTTACAAATTTTATCTAAATTATTACTTATTTATTACAAAACTTACAAATTTATTGGTATTTTGTTTTAAACTTACAAATTTTATTTAGCTTCTTACATATTTATCACAAAACTAAAAAAATAATTAAATAATAATAATAAAAAATAAATAATCAATGATAATATTTTTTATACATTAATCTAATGATTATATGTGTTTATTAATTCATTACACAAGATCTAGTCTTGAGTTTGGGTGGTATTATTTTTTATAATTGTCATTATTTTTATTATTATTTTTATTGGCTAGATAAGTGGTTTGAGTTGGGTGGTAGTTTAAATGAAGGAATTAACCCCAGACACTCGGTGTTATGTACTTTGAAACCAAACATCAGCAATTTATTAAGGTAAAATCTTTTTTGATAAATTTTATAATAATTTAAAAATAAGTTTTAATGAAACTATTATGTTTTTTTTAACATGAAATTTTGTTTTTTTTTTATATTGAGCTAGGCTAACACTTGTAACTGGACAATTCCTACAACTATATAGGAATATTGTCATGGAATTATGGTTTTGTTGTGGGAGCCTCCCAATCCCACTTTCTACACCTTCCAAAATAATAATAATCAGAACGGATCCTCCCAATCATGGAATTATGGTTTTAGTCATGGAATTATGGTTTTGTTGTGGGAGGCTCCCAATCAGAACAGCTGATTTTAATTAATAATAATAATCAATTAATAGCATCCGACAAATATTCGATGTCGAAGAGACTCTATAGAACTCGCTACCGATAGAAATTCAGAATGGCTAATAGCTCTAATGGAAAGATAATTAGCAAACCAATGGCAGCAAGGAAAACCCATAAACTCTGGCCACGGACCTACAAATGTAGAGATTGGCCGTTCAAAATTGAAAAATAGTTTAGCTCCATGGTTAAATTATTCAATACATTGGAGTACATAGAAATGAAAATCTATGCATGGCTCAATAAACACTTTGAAAACCATATAAAACACCTACATATCGAGAAATCGAGCCATTGAAATACACATATGCCAATTTGGTAAATGTATCAGATGTCAACAAACTGTCAGAACCAGCTTGATGGCACACCCCAATTCTCTTACGTCCAAGAATTTAGTCAACTTATTCAATCCGCCCCGCAGAACTTCATCAGGTGCTTAATATCATACACTATTGGAAAATATATGTTCATCAAATTGAAGAAGCCAGAAGGTGTGGGAGGCAACAGCTGGCATGTTAGAAGCTTCAGCAGGTACCCGAAATCATAAGCACCATGAAAGATTAGCTAGTGCACAATGTGATTCAGAACAATGACATACGAAATTAGAAGCTGGCCAAATACCTGTGCATCGATTCCCTTCTCATTAATTTTTTTGAAATCATTACCACTTCGTTGCAGAAGCTCAATAGAATCTAATGCATACTTATTTGTAGCAAGATTAAATTCCCAGAAGTTGAATTGCCAGACGCAATACTTATTGGTGCCGCAACAGGGCAGGTTCGCATTATTGTCCGAGAATGTGAGACCCAGTTGAATAAGGTTGAGTATATAACCATTAGACTTTAGAGTTGAATAGTTCAACTCAACTGAATAACTCCGGTAATTCCCAGAGGATTTAACCACTATACTAGGAAACTCAGTATCCATGGCAATATATGGATAATCGCCCATGATTTCCTAAATCAGTGCAAACTCCTCTAACAGATTATCTGCCCATACTTCCCTTATTATCAAGGAATCACTTTGGAGTAGAATGGACATCTTCTGTTTTATTGTTTGACGCTGATTTTTGAAAATTTATATAACACAAACTCTATAAGACCGGAAACAAGAAAAAAACGTTTTTAGGATGCAATCATATGCAAATCCTTCAGATAAATAGGAAACAAAGAAAATTGTAGCTTATACAGAATGTACCTCAGTAACTGGAGTGAAATAAAACCTCCCCTTCTTGGAGCTCACGCACACCGCGCGCTAATGAAGAAATGGCCTGCTAACAAAGAAATGCCCCCTGCTCAATAGCCAAAACCTCCCCTTACTGGAGCTCACAGACACCACCGCGCGTTGAGGAAGAAATGGCCTGCTGACGAAGAAATGGCCCCTGAACAATGGAATTGGTGAGTCTTTCTCGCCTTGTATGAATATGAAGTCCAGGGCTTGTAGTAGAAGTAGAACATTCAAACTAGGTGTCCAGAAAAAGAAACATGCATACAGGTCTGAATTATAAGGATGAGCAGGTGGAGGAAAATGCATGACTAAGGTGACTGTAGTAATCTGTGCTTGCAAATTGTAGTAATCTGTGCTTGCAAGTACTTGTGGAGGAAAATGCATGACTACGGTAACGGTAACTGTAGATTAGTGCAAGTTATACTTGTGGAGGAAAATGCATGACTACAGTAACTGTAGATTAGTGCAATGCATGACTATGGTAACTCTAGATTAGTGCAATGCATGACTACGGTAACTCTAGATTAGTGCAATGCATGACTATGGTAACTGTAGATTAGTGCAAGTACTTGTGGAGGAAAATGCATGACTACGGTAACTGTAGATCAGTACAATTAGTGTAAGTAGTGCAAGTATTTGTGGAGGAAAATGCATGACTACTGTAATTGTAGTAATCTGTTTGTGCATGAAGTACTTATGTAATGGACATTGATTGTTGACTGTAATTCAAAAGAGTTATGCCAACCTAATTTTGATATGCTTAATTTAGACATGTATTTGTTAAAACTAAACATGAGTAATGAGTGATGTCAACATTCTCTACTTTGTCAAAACTAGACATGCCTAATTTGGATATGCTTTATTCATACATGCATTTGTTAAAACTAGACATGACTAATTTAGATATGCTTAATTTGGACCTACATTTATTAAAACTAAAACATAATTGATTTGGATATGCTTAATTTAGACATGTGTTTGTTAAAATCAGATATAACTTCCGTACAACAGTTTCTAAAATTAATTATGGGTTGGAATTTGACGGCCGTCAAATACAGTTAAATTATTTTTCAAACCGTTTCATTTAACGGGTAATTATTAAACCAATACGTATTTTTGACGGTTAATAAGTTTTCCAAAACGTAATTAATTTGACGGTTAATAAGTTTACAAAACGTATTTAATTTTGATATGTTTTGTATGCTACGGGACCAGGATAGGCTTCAAGGAAACTGCAGTTTACATGAATATAGTTATGCTGAGTGGTTGACTAGATTTTAAGATTCTTTTAATTTTTAATTTTAAATTGAGTAAAGTAGATTTTATTTTTTTTTTTTAAATTTTAAATTGAGTAAAGTAGATTTTAAATATTTTTTAATTTTAAATTGAGTAAACTAATTGTAATAATTATAAGGTTGAAGAAAATTAACTTATTTAATTTGATTGAGCAATTAACATTTCACTGAAATTGATATCAAGGCATGCAGATTCCAATATTTTATATTCTATGTTCTACTTAATTAGATTTGGTGGAATTTAACATTAACCGTAATTTAATTTATTAATTGGCACGATTTTTCATAAGCTAGACGAGTTTACATAGTAAAATATTTATACATGCCTCTAACGTAGACATATTGTAATAGTTTTTAAAAAAAATTTGGACTTTACATTAAACATATAACAAATTGTAATAGTTTTTGGTTAAGTATTTTTTACCTTATATTAATTTTAATCTATTTGTAAAATTTTCATAATATTTAAAATAAGATATTTATTAAATTAAATTTTTGAAAAATAAAAAATTGATTTAATAATTTTTTATTTCTTTTTATATTTGATTATAAATTTACAAATTTTATCTAAATTAATACATATTTATTACAAAACTTACAAATTTATTGGTATTTGGTTTTAAACTTACAAATAAATGATCATATTTTTTTATATATTAATTTAATGATTATATGTGTTAATTAATTCATTACACAATATTTAGTCTTGAGTTTGGGTGGGATTATTTTTTAAAATTGTCATTATTTTTATTATTATTTTTATTGGCTAGATAAGTGGTTTGAGTTGGGTGGTAGTTTAAATAAAGGAATTAACCCCACTCATTGGGTGTTATGTACTTTGAAACCAAACATCAACAATTTATTAAGGTAAAAAAATTTTTGATAAATTTGATAATAATTTAAAAATAATTTTTAATGAAACTATTCTGTTTTTTTTAACATGAAATTTTGTTATTTTGATATTGAGCTAGGTTAACACTTGTAACTCGACAATTCCTACAACTATATAGGAATCTTGTCATGGAACTATGGTCTTGTTGTGGGAGGCTCCCAATCCCACTTTCTACACCTTCCAAAATAATAATAATCAGAACAGATCCTCCCAATCATGGAATTATGGTTTTGTTGTGGGAGGCTCCTAATCAGAACGGTTGATTTTAATTAATAGTAATAATTAGTTAACAACATCCGACAGATATTGGATGTCGAAGAGACTCTATACAACTCACCACCAATAGAAATTCAGAATGGCCAATAGCTCTAACAAAAAGATAATTAGCAAACCAAGGGAAGCAAGGAAAACCCATAAACTGTGGCCACGGACCCGCAAATGTAGAGGTTGGCCGTTCAAAATTGCAGAATAGTTTAGCTCCATTGTTAAAAATATTCGTTACATTAGAGTACATAGAAATGAAAATCTATGCTTGGCTCAATAAACACTCTGAAAACCATATAAAACACCTGCATATTGAGAAATCGAGCCATTGAAATACACATATGCCAATTTGGTAAATGTATCGGATGTCAACAAACTGTCAGAACTAGCTTGATGGCACACCCCAATTCTCTTCACGTCCAAGAATTCAGTCAGCTTATTCAATCCGCCCCGCAGACCTCCGTCGCAGAACTTCATCAGGTGCTTAATATCATACACCATCAAAAAATATATGTTGATCAAATTGAAGAAACCAGCAAGTGTGGGAGGAAACGGCTTGCATGTTAGAAGCTTCAGCAGGTACCCGAAGTCATAAGCACCGTGAAAGGTTACCCAGTGCATAGTGTGATTTAGAACAATACCAGACGAAATTAGAAGCTGGCCAAATACCTGTGCATCGATTCCCTTCTCATTATTGTTTTTGAAATCAATACCACTTCATTGCAGAAGCTCAATAGAATCTACTGCATACTTATCTGTAGCAAGATTAAATTCCTGGAAGTTGAATTGCCAGACGCAATACTTATCGGTGCCGCAGCAGGGCAGGTTCACATCATCGTCCGAGAATGTGAGACCCAGTTGAATAAGGTTGAGTATATCAACATTAGACTTTAGAGTTGAATATGTGATGTACCTACAATAATTAATTAATGCAAATACACGAGATATCAGAAATAATAGAACATAATCGCTTTTATATTGATCACGGGCCACTTCGAGGGGGCAACCTCCTTTGAGCAAGCTCAATACAATTAACTTCACGGTGCCTTCAATGACCTCAACACACACTTATATACTAAGTCTATGCCCAATACTATGAGTCAAAACCATGGGACATATAATACTACAGGACGACTTACAAAGCATATGCGTCCAATACTATGGGCTAATATAAACTACGGATCAACAAATACTACGGGACGACTTACAAAGCATATGCGTCCAACAACAATATACTAACATAGTAAAGAGAAGGGTTGACATAGGTTCCTAACATCCCCTCTCCCTTAGAAAAAGCTTTGTCCTCAAAGCTTTGGTTGGAGAAATTGCTGCAGAATCTGAAGGAGTGGTTCCCCGGTAGCATCCTTGGTTTGCATTTCGGGCCACTGACGCCTTTGGAGTATCAAGGAGGATTGCTTGGAAGGCTGTAGATGAAGAAGAACCTTGTCAGCTGCGTGGAAAATGCGCTCAGAACGGTGCTGATCGGCTTGTTGTTTCAGGCGAATTCTGGCCATGTGAAGATTGTCCTGCAGAATGAGAAGAATCTGATCGCGGTTTCGAAGAACCGAGTCAATTTCCTGAACTGGGGAGATGCTAAGGGTGTATGGAAGAAGAACTGGTGGTGTTTGTCCATAGACTGCTTCATATGGTGTCCTTTGAGATGTGGTATTGTACCACCAGAGTGCTGCTAGGAAATCCATAGAAATAGTTGGCCAAAGCTGTGTAGTGATGGGCAAGGGTTTGATCAATCCCGAAAGGAGTGTCAGTTCCCCCTTGTTGACTTGGAAAGTATCATCGTTAGCCACCAGCTGTTGAATTGTCATTTTTAGTCCCAGCCAAAAGAAGTTACATTGTTCCTGGTCATACATTTTGCAGAACCCAGAGTGCCCGGTTGATGAAGAAGCATGGAGATCATAGAAGAGATAGCCCTGTTGAACATATGGCAACCAATTTGGAACAAGCAGAGAAAGAGCTGTAAGAGAAACTGGGTCATCAATTGTGCGAGAAGGAGCATCTTCCACCATATTGTCCTTAAACTTCTTGTAAGTGATCACATAGGGATAACCCATGAGTTGGATAACCCATTGCAGGTGTGTTGGGGAGGAAACCCATTGTTCCAGAAAATTTTCTAGACTCGGGAGATCAGTCTTGATGCAGAAATAATTGCCTAATAGGTATGGCTGCCACTTCTGTACTACATGCAAAATAGCCATCATTTCCTGTTGAGAGGTAGATGTGGTTACATTCTTACCGGAAAGGTCTCTTGAAGGCAGCAATCTCATTGGTTCAGCAAAGATACCTGCATATCTATCCAAGGAAGTAGTGGAGACTGTTGATGGGTGCATCTGAATGGAATTGAGTTGAGCGATGACACCATGTGAATTCTTCTTAAGGATTTTTTCCAGGCGATGTGAACTGATGATGCAGAGAGACCCTGGTTGTAAGCCCCAAAATTTGTGATGTGCCCCATTGACGTTAAACTGCATCCAGAGTTCAGCAAAAGCCCATAAGATGGGGCCAAGTGTGCGTAACCATTGAACGCCCAAAACCACATCACATCCGCCTAAGGACAAGGAAAACATGTCGGAGCATAGGTTATAATCTTCCATAAAGATACGCACATTGTGACACTTCCCCTTGCAAGGTAAGGTGCCCCCATTGGCAACCATGACTTCAAAGTTGGAGCAAGGATGGACAAAACAATCAGCCTGTGTGGCAATTCGAGGGTCAATGAAGTTATGAGTGCTACCAGAATCAATGAGTATGGTAAGAGGGAGCTTCTTGAAGTATCCCCTGACCTGCATTGTTTGTGGGGTGGTGACGCCGGTTACGGCATGGAGAGAGATCTCGGGTGGGTCGTCCTGAGATGGGGTGTCAACAGGCGGGTGTTGCATGTCGACCGGATCATCTACTGTATCTGTAGCTTCTTCACCAAGTTCTAAGGCAGGCGTAGAATCCACATCCAAGATATAGAGCTTTTGTTGAACACATCTATGTCCCCGAGTGAATTTCTCATCACAATTATAGCAAAGCCCTTTTTCTCGGCGTGCCTGCATTTCTATTTCAGACAAATGCTTGATAGGAGTTGGTTGAGGAGCAGGCGTGATGGGAGGTCGTTGGGAACCCATATTTTTGAAGGGAACAAAGGTGGGTTTGGAGCGTTGTTGAGCTGCGATCTTGTCCTCGGCCAACTTAGCTAACCCTAGGACTTCCATCATTGTGTTGGGACAAAACATTTTGACCTCTGAGCGGATTTCATCCTTGAGACCACTGATAAAACAACTCCTGTAGAATTCATCAGACAATCCTTCTGTGTGATTGGCTAGTTTCTCAAATTCCATCTGATACTCTCTCACTGTGCCAGTTTGGTGAAGTTTAGTGAGTGCTCCTGTGAAGTCGTCAAAAGCACTAGGACCAAATCGTGGCAAAATGAGTTGGCAAAAATCTGTCCAGTTTGGCTCGGGATGAGCTTTGATGTACCAACAGTACCATTGAAGGGCTTCCTGTTCCAAATGAAAGGATGCAAGTGGAACTTTCTGAACATCAAAAGTATTATGCAGACTAAAATATTGTTCTGCTCGGTATATCCATCCAGTCGGATCAGTACCATTGAAGCGAGGAAAATCAAGCTTCGGCCCACGAAAATTGCTAGAAGCAGAGAACCCGGTGGCTACAAAAGATTTTGGCTGTCTGGTATTGTTCATGGTTGAATGCTGAAGATGGAGGCTGAGAAATTTTTTATCCAGATCTTGGAGTTTGGTTTGGATCACTGCAAGTGCTTCCTCCATGGTGTGTGCTCCTGCACGGGTGACAACCATAACCAGGTTTTGTTTTTTTGTTTTTTTTTTTTTTTTTTTTACAGACTGGAGTGGTTATGGCTCAGAAGGAATCTGGAACAATGCCGAACGACTGGATCTGGAACGGCTTGCAAAATGGATATGAAACGGCGCAGCAGTGATCGACAATAGTTCAGCTGAAAGTAGATATGGACCCCGGGTATGTGCGGCTTCCTAACATTTCAGGGGTTTCACTCGGCCACCAATGCTGTCTGACGGCTTGCGTATTGGGGCAGTACCCCTCACTCCACGGCTCAGGTAAAACTGATAACCGCTTTGCCACAAACGACAGCTCTTGGTTTACCTCACGGGTGGGAACTAGTCAATCAGGTAGGGGTCGTTGCCCTTTTCGCTTGGCAGGTCCTCTCAATGGCCAGCTACTTCAGGGTTCCTGTGGTACTCCTCACAATGAGTTTTAGGGCTTATGCCCAAGTACTTCCCACAGTTAAGCGGATAGGGATTATTCCCAGATCCGAACCTGCAATAGAAAAAAAATTTGGGCAGAAATTCCACCCAATGTTCAAAAACCGGATCTATATTGCTCAGAATTGCTATTGTCATGTTTCCGGAACTAGAACAACCACTCTGCTTCTATCTATGAAAGTGAAATAGAAATCTGGGCACTCGGTCAAAATATTTTCTCGCCGCAATTTTCGCGGTCGTCATCGAAATTCTGAAAAATTGCTGATTTTAAATCCGCGATATCTCCACTTTTAGAACTCCAAATGAGATGGTTTTTTTTTTTAAACTACGTATTTTTGAAAGAGGAATTCAAATATGCAATCAGTTTCTTCTGATTTTGTGCAGAAAGTTTCAGAAATTGATCTGAAAGTCACCGCCCAAAAAAAAAAAAAAAAAAAAAAATTCCCACTTGTGCCAAGGAAAGTGCTCTGATACCAGATGTGATGTACCTACAATAATTAATTAATGCAAATACACGAGATATCATAAATAATAGAACATAATCGCTTTTATATTGATCACGGGCCACTTCGAGGGGGCAACCTCCTTTGAGCAAGCTCAATACAATTAACTTCACGGTGCCTTCAATGACCTCAACACACACTTATATACTAAGTCTATGCCCAATACTATGAGTCAAAACCATGGGACATATAATACTACAGGACGACTTACAAAGCATATGCGTCCAATACTATGGGTCAATACTATGGGCTAATATAAACTACGGATCAACAAATACTACGGGACGACTTACAAAGCATATGCGTCCAACAACAATATAATAACATAGTAAAGAGAAGGGTTGACATAGGTTCCTAACAGAATAATTCAACTCCTCTGAATAACTCCGATAATTGCTAGAGGGTTTAACCACTATACCAGGAATCTTAGTATCCATGGCAATATATGGATAATTGCCCACGATTTCCCAAATCAGTGCAAACTCTTCTAACAGGTTATCTGCCTAGACTTCCCTTATTATCAAGGAATCCCCTTGGAGTAGAATGGACATCTTCTGTTTTATTATTTGATGTTGATTTTGAAAATTTATATAACACAAACTCTATAAGATTGGAAACAAGAAAAAAATGTTTTTAGGATGCAATCATGTGCAAATCCTTCAGATAAACAGGAAACAAAAAAAAATGGAGCTTATACAGAATGTACCTTAGTAACTGGAGCTTATATGAAGAAATGGCCCACTAACGAAGAAATGCCCCCTGCTCAATAGCCAAAATCTCCCCTTACTGGAGCTCACAGACACTACCACGCGTTGAGTAAGAAATGGTCGGCTGGTGAAGAAATGGCCCCTGAATGATGGAATTGGTGATTCTTTCTCTCCTTTTATGAATATGAAGTCCAAGGTTTGTAGTAGAAGTAGAAAATTCGAACTGGGTAGGTGGAAAAAGAAACATGCATGCAGGTTTGAATTAGAAGGATGAGCAGGTAGAGGAAAATGCATGACTAAGGCGACTGTAGTAATATGTGCTTGCAAACTGTAGTAATATGTGCTTGCATTTACTTATGGAGGAAAATGCATGACTACGGTAACGGTAACTGTAGATTAGTGCAAGTTATACTTGTGGAGGAAAATGCATGACTACGATAACTGTAGATTAGTGCAATGCATAACTACAGTAACTTTAGTTTAGTGCAATTAGTGTAAGTACTTGTGGAGGAAAATGCATGACTAAGGTAACTGTAGATTAGTGCAATTAGTCTAAGTAGTGCAAGTACTGGCGGAGGAAAATGCATGACTAAGGTAACTGTAGTAATCTGTGTGTGCATGAAGTGCTTATGCAATGGACATTGATTGTTGATTGTAATTCAAAAGAGTTATGCCAACCTAATTTTTTATTGTTCACACTTGACTGTAATTCAAAAGAGTTATGCCAGCCTAATTTTGATATGCTTAATTTAGACATGTATTTGTTAAAACTAGACATGAGTAATGAGTGATGTCAACACTCTCTAATTTGTCAAAACTAGACATGCCTAATTTGGATATGCTTGATTCATACATGCATTTGTTAAAACTAGACATGATTAATTTAGATATGTTTAATTTGGACATGCATTTATTAAAACTAAAACATGATTGATTTGGATATGCTTAATTTAGACATGTGTTTGTTAAAATCATATATAACTTCCATACAACAGTTTCTGAAATTGATTGTGACTGGTTGGAATTTGATGGTTAAATTATTTTTCAAACAAACGGGTAATTATTAAACCAATACGTATTTTAAACGGTTAATAAGTTTTCCAAAACGTAATTAATTTGACGGTTAATACATTTTCCAAAACGTAATTAATTTTGATTTGTTTTGTATGCTACCGGACCGGGATAGGCTTCAAGGAAACTGCAGTTTGCACGAATATAGTTATGCTGAGTGGTTGACTAGATTTTAAGATTTTTTAATTATTAATTTTTAATTTTAAATTGAATAAAGTAGATTTTTAATTTTTTTTAATTTAAAATTGAGTAAACTAATTGTAATAATTGTAATTATAAGGTTGAAGAAAATTAACTTATTTAATTCGATCGAGCAATTAACTTTTAATTGAAATTGATATTAAGGCATGCAGATTCTAATATTTTATATTCTATATTCTACTTAATTAGATTTGGTGGAATTTAACATTAACCGTAATTTAATTTATTAATTGACACGATTTTTCATAAGCTAGATGAATTTACATAGTCAAATATTTATACATGCCTCTAACGTAGACATATTGTAATAGTTTTGTTTTTTTAATTTTGGACTTTACATTAAACATATAACATATTGTAATAGTTTTTGGTTAAATATTTTTGACCTTATATTAATTTTAATATATTTGTAAAATTTTCATAATATTTAAAATAAAATATTAAATTAAATTAAATTTTTGAAAAATAAAAAATTGATTCATTAATTTTTTTTATATATTTGATTATAAATTACAAATTTTATCTAAATTATTAAATATTTATTACAAAACTTACAAATTTATTGGTATTTGGTTTTAAACTTACAAATTTTATCTAGCTTATTACATATTTATCATAAAACTAAAAAATAATTAAATAATAATAATAAATAAATAATACTTATGTCTTTTTATATATTAATCTAATGATTATATGTGTTAATTAATTCATTACACAAGATCTAGTCTTGAGTTTGGGTGGTATTAGTTTTTAAAATTGTTAATATTTTTATTGGCTAGATAAGTGGTTTGAGTTGGGTGGTATTTTAAATGAAGGAATTAACCCCACCCACTGGGTGTTATGTACTTTGAAACCAAACATCAACAATTTATTAAGGTAAAATCTTTTTTGATAAATTTGATAATAATTTAAAAATAAGTTTTAATGAAACTATTCTGTTTTTTTTAACATGAAATTTTGTTATTTTGATATTGAGCTAGGTTAACACTTGTAACTGGACAATTCCTACAACTATATAGGAATCTTGTCATGGAATTATGATTTCATTGTGGGAGGCTCCCAATCCCACTTTCTACACCTTCCAAAATTCGTGTTGCTTAAAGCTTTTAAAGTTATCATTCACAATCTTTTTGAAAATGATTTTTTTGATTATGTTAAAACATAGTAACATTTTATTATTTTTGTAGTTTTAGTATTTGATTGAAACAATTACTTTTACTCATTCACAAAAACGCTTCTAAAATAGTTTGAAGTTGAAGTGGTCTCTTCCTATCCCCTTATAGTCAAGGGAAAGTGAATTTCCCAAAGAAAATAGAAATTGGCCTCATCTTAATTTTGGCCCTCCCCAACAAAAACACATTGATAATAAAATTGAACCCATGATTGTCAATTTGAACAACAAAATTTCATCACATACCCATTACCTAAGTTTTACTAGTTTTATATTTATGGCCAAGATATCAAATGTACTAAGCATATGCTTATTATGATGATCTTGTTCAAAATTTCATCACATACCCATTACCTAAGTTTCATTGTCTTTATATTTATGTCCAATATATCAAATGTACTAAGCATATGTTTATTATGATATAGTAATACCACAAAAACCTGTCCTCAAAAGAATAGTTTTTACCATAAGCAAATGAGCTACATGGAATTTTTGTATATTCAAATTACTATGCCAAATTATATAAATTTGAGTCATTACATTTTTATAAAATTAAAATAAAATGAATTAACTATACTAGAAAACTAAATACATTCAATTATGAATAAAGCAAAACACAAAGAAATTTATTTTATCAAATTGTTATTAGAATGCATTGTGAATAATACATCGGCAACCTACTTTAGATGCATAATGCTCGCATATTGATTTGTTTGTGTCATTATTAGTGGGTCATTTCATTCATCTAACATGCAAGGATCTTAATTTTCAAAGTACATGATCAACGAAAATCAACGGTAAATGAGCCTATTATTATTATCTTTTAATTGGAAATTAAACTCTTTAATAAGACAATTATGTTATCTCTTTGGAAATTAAACTCTTTAATAAAATCATGATTAAAAACAATAAATGTTTTTTTTTATAAAACTTTATTATTGAAGGGTTATTTTTTCACCAAAATGTTATGCAACGGTTTGATAAAAGTTCAAAACGTAAAAAAAAATTAGTTTGAAGGGCAAAGATGAAATGAAATTCCAACACTGATTGTGACAAATCACACCAAATCTCAAAGTCTATGGAAATCATATATAACTTTTGTACAATTAAAATGTCAAGAGAACTCGAAGAAGAAGATGTGTACATGAGGGGTCTTTTTGCATCCCTAGAGGGTGATGCTCGCAAATGATTTGACCGTTTATCTGCATCATCAATCACAACCACTTATACTATGAAAAAGGGTTGATACCAATATCACACATTTTCATTTTGAGGCATTTTTTTGGGCCTTTGACACATCTTTGTTGTAAAGTATTTTTAATTTCTATTTTCAAGTGTGTGTTTTAGAAATTTAACAAAAAAACATACATTTAGAAGCTAGCTATAATGAAAAATACATACATTTCTAATCTTTAAAATTTAATCATAAATACGACATTTTTATGGATAAAATAGTAAAGAAATCGAGAAAATGAAGACATTTAAAACCCATTTTTAACAGATTTTTAGACATTTTTTGTATAAAAATGACACTATTTCACATTATTTTCCATAATATTTAACCCCCTAACCAATTATTATTAAACTTAAAAACAAATAATATTTAAAAAAATTACATTCCCCCCTCCTAACCTAACACTAACCCTACCCCCAACAAACTATTACAAAATTTTAAAAAATAATTATAATGGGCCCCTCCTACCCTAACCCCCCTAACAAACTATTAATATATTTGTTTTTAATTTACATTTAAAAAAATAATTACATCTCCTACCCTAACCCCCCTAACAAACTATTAATATTTTTTTTTAAATTTACATTTAAAAAAATAATTACATCTCCTACCCTAACCCCCCAATGACCCATTAATAAACGTTTAAAAAAATTACATTTAAAAAAACAAAGTGCATTTTCTAATGCCCTAGCCCCCTACATTACCCTACCTTAACCCCCCCAAAAATTACATTTCTGAATGCACTACCCACTACCTTAACCCCTCATGTTACCCCCATTACCCCTCACACATTGTTTTAACTAAACAAAAATATAAAACCCAACTTAAAAAAATTAAAAAATTAAAATAAAAACCAAACTTTAGGCCCCACCAAAATTAAAAACCAAACTTTAACCCCCCAACTATTATTGTTTTAACTAAAAACAAATCAAACCTAAACTTTACCCATATAACAAAAACAAAAATTAAAAAAAAAAACAACAAAAACAAAAATTAAAAATAACATAACAAAAAAAAATAACAAAAGCATAAATTAAAAACAAAAACCAAAATTAAAACTAACATAACAAATATAAGAAAATAACAAAAAATTTAAAAAAAAAAAAAAATTTCCCCTCCCTCCTCCCCTCCCCCATCGCTCACCCCGCTACTCCCCTACCCTCTCCTCCGTTGCCCTTCCCCTCCCTCCTCCCTTTCCCTTCCCCCTCTGCCCGCCCCCTCCCACTCCTCCTCCCTCCCCCCCCCCCTTTTCCTCCCTTCCCCCTCCCCCCCGCGAGCTCCCCCGCCGCTCCGCTACCCAAAGGGGCGGCCTTTTTTGTGCCCAGGGTAGCGTAGGAGAGGAGAGGGGAGGGGAGCGTCGGGTGAGCGATGGGGGAGGGGAGGAGGGAGGGGAAATTTTGTTTTTTTTTTGTTTCTTTGTTATTTTTTTTGTTAATTTTTTTATTGTTATGTTAGTTTTAACTTTTGTTTTTGCTTTTAATATTTGTTTTTGTTATTTTTTTATTTGTTATGTTATTTTAAGTTTTTGTCATTAATTTTTGTTTTTGTTTTTAATTTTAGTTTTTGTTATTTTTTTATTTGTTATGTTTTTTTGTTATTTTTTATTTGTTATTCAATTTTTTTTAAATTATTTTTTATTATATAATATTTCGAAGTGGGGCTTTAAACTTTGTTTTTTTTTTTGTTAAAATAATGTGTGCACTGAAGAGGGTTTAAGGTAAGGGGTAACATAGGGGGCTAGGGGAAGGTAGGTGACTAGGGGGTAACGCAGTTTTTTTTTTTAATTTTAATTTAATAAAATAATGTTTGTGTGGGGGGAAGGTAGGTGGGAGTGGAGGTTTAATTTTATTATTATTATATAGAATAATTAGGTTATGGAGTAAAATATAATAGTTAGGTTAGGGGGCGAGGGTAAGGTAGAGGGTAAGGTAGGTGACTAGGGGGTAACGCAGTTTTTTTTTTTAATTTTAATTTAATAAAATAATGTTTGTGTGGGGGGAAGGTAGGTGGGAGTGGAGGTTTAATTTTATTATTATTATATAGAATAATTAGGTTATGGGGTAAAATATAATAGTTAGGTTAGGGGGCGAGGGTAAGGTAGAGGGTAAGGTAGGTAGTGCAGGTAGTTGCAAAGAAGTTGGAATTTATTTGTTGAAACAAAAACTTTTCAATTTAGGGGTTGATTTTAAGGCTTTCGTAAACAACAATATGGGATTTTCAGGCCATGACTATATTTTTAACCTCAAAAAAAAAACATTGATACTGGTATCAACACTTTTAGATTTGGGGTTTGTTTTTGGTGTTTTTTATGAAAACATGATACTGGTATCAACACTTTTCGATTTGGGGGTTGTTTCTGGTGTTTTTTATGCAAAATATGAGTTTTTATGGCTAGAGTTCTCGTTCTAAGTATATAGTTCTCGTTTCATAGTATAAGTGGTTTCACGGGATACGATGCTTTCATAGAAAAACTTAAGCATGAGTGGTGAGTCAAGTTGGATGGGCGTTTCCTTTTAAAGCAACTTTTTGAAATTAAAAAAAAAAAGAAAACAAGATTCAACCTCCCTTTTGACATGATAGTGGCCAATGTCCCTCATCATATTAGGCCTAAAGAACAAGTTGTGTTGATTCATTACCTCAATTCATTTGAAGGTTACCTTGGCTACCATCTCAAAGACAAAGACCCTAAAGGTAAGACTCCTTGAGAGTGAAGGGTTGCCTCTGGCTGCATAGTTGACCCCTTTAAACATGACTGTATTCTTGACCTTTTTGGATAAAGAAAGATATGCTGGTGAAGAATCTAAACCTAATTTCTCAACTGCAACAATTTTTTTTTGACAATCATAAATCATACAAGAATGTGATTACTTAGCAATAATAAGTAAGAAAATGGTCAGTGAATTCCAACATCAAGCGATGAATAGAGTTAGGAAAAAATATTATACAGATCGATCATATCGGTGATAGTGCGTCCATTGGTAAATTGATACTTTATGCACTCTCTCATAAACTCGATTTGCATAGACTGCCAATTTATGCACTCTCACAAACACTAAGTTCATTTGAAAACCAGTGTGTAAATTTCACAAAACGCAACTTGCGGAAGTGCTTTTACAATCCTGTAATGATAACCCTATTCATTTTATTAACTTACAGTCACTATATTAACTTTCACATAATCACATAAAAAACTCTAACTGGGATCACATAATATACTTAATCGATGATGGTCCAAAAGTCGCCATTAACAAAAGGTCCGGAAGGGTTTTCGGGCACACCAACAACATCAGTTAACATGCGGGCTCTGTTAGTGGTTTTGGAAGTGGCAATGGATAAAAAATAAGAAGAGTAGGCGTAGTATGGATGTAAGAATTACCAGTATTATGTTTCGCTTCTGCGCAACAAATTCCCACTCTACATCTCTTCTT
This sequence comes from Larix kaempferi, assembly GCA_027924585.1. Taxonomy (NCBI): domain Eukaryota; kingdom Viridiplantae; phylum Streptophyta; class Pinopsida; order Pinales; family Pinaceae; genus Larix; species Larix kaempferi. The sequence goes on from BSBM01000146.1 coordinate 9,130,816, forward strand.
CACCGTGCCAGTATTCCTTTATAATTCTGCACTAGTATTCCATTTTGTTTCACATCCACACCAGCTTCAATCCCGGAGACACAAACAAACAACAATCCAAATTTCATTGTTCAAATGCATTTAGGCCAGGAATAAGCTAACAACATTATATCACAGAGAATATCATGCAGCACTTGGCAATTATCAAGAAGCATAAGCACAGAGTAATAATTTTTTCTCTTATTTTTCACACTGGTTTTATATTGAATTATTAACCTACAAGTTGTAGATTATACTTCTCGGTGACACGTACCAACTGCATGTATTTGCAGTTAAGCCACACAGGTATGTGCGTAACTTCCATCGGACTTGTTTAGATGGTTAACACTCCATTAGTTACACCTATCCATTAGGGTTCATCAGATGGAAATGAAGAGCAGCGTGTTTAAACATATTACAATTACAAATTGTGCCACTCGTCGAGCAATGTACGTTAAGACTTTAGTTAACGCTCCTCATTAGCTTCATCACTATACATTTAACGCTAACGAAATACAATGAAAATCAAATAAATCTAGCATGTACACTTGTTACACTCTACTCAATATTGATAATCTAATCAATGAAGTCCATAACCCAATAATTAATAATTTAATTAATCCGCATGGTACCATCACCAATGCTCTGAATGCGCTACGAGAGGAGATACTGCTTATGAAGAAACACAGTGAATATACTCTCCCCATAAATACTCAAAATCACAACTTTTACATGAAACCAAGCAAAATTATCTTCCTACTTGTTGTATACATCAAAATATAGAGAGAGAGAAAACCAATTCCACTCAAGCTTGATCCACATATATAAAAAGGAGCAATTCAACGACAACAAGATGTTTATAACATAACCATGAAAGAGCTCGCATTGCAAGTAAAAACTTTGTAATGGGATCTATTGGCTTGGATTCGAGGTCTGAAATTACCAAGATGGGGATTTCTGCCTAACAAGGTTAAATATAAGGAAATTTTATGTGAAAATCGATGTACTTAGCATCACCAACAAAAATTTTTACAACATAACATGTATTCTATTAGATTATAATAGAATTATATAATACACTGAATTTTTAATCATATAATGAATGCATTTTGTGATATGGCATTACAAAATTACTTGTAAAATGATGGGTGATTTAATTTTAAGTTTAAATTATTAAATATATTAGTTTAAATTAAAAAAATAAATTAAATATATATTTTAAATTTTTTATCCATATTTATAATTTTAATATTATTTTAAATCATACTTTTTAATAAAGTTGTAAAAAATTAAACTATATAATTTATTTTCCTTAATATTATTACTCCCTTTGGATATACTTTCCATTAGAAAATTAAACTATATTGACTAAGATTAGTTGCTTTTTTTAGACATAAATTTTTCCAATGTTTTATGTTTTATGATGTTTAGTAAAATTTTGCTATTAAATATAATATTTTGAAAACTAAAATAAATTTATAAATTTTTAAAATATAAAATTATATTTTTTTATTGGTTAAAAACACTTCTGATAGGACATAAATCTCTACAGAAGTGATTTTTCTTTATTAAAATTTAAAAATAAATAAAATTAATTTTTAAATTAAAATTCTATATAGCTGCCAAATATACGTCCAATACGATTTGGGTTTTTAAATTAAAATTCTATATAACTGCCAAGTATACGTCCAATACGATTTGGGTTTGATGTTACGGCTCTAGGATAGATATGATTGGTTAAAGTAACTGAACATTGTTGGCAGCGTATTCCCTTCCTTAGATTTTATCTCTACTATTCTTAGTTTTCATAATTCAATCCAATATCTATTTATATTACTTTTGGGCCGGATTTGCAGGTTGTTTTGCTACGCTTATATTTTATAAAATACGTTCTAGATTATGAATTACTCTCAACTGCAAAGAAAAAAAAAACCCTTAACATGCTATTATCGAAATATGTGCCTAGAGAAGCAAAGCAATCTGAGAAAGGTTTTCTTAATCGTATGATGGCATCTTTATTTTTTATTCTAAGTTAGGATCTATTTAACATTTACCAAGTTTAAAAGAAATAAAATACAAATTCATAAATATTTAAAATTTCTGATTTTTATATATTTACTTTTAATTAATAGTTATATATATCTCTTTTGCTTTAAATTAAATATTTTTTTTTATTTAAAATTTTCTAAAATTTTCTGGTTATGATTGCATTCTATTGAATAGCAGTGTGCCTTTTTATTTGAAAATAAGAATTTGTTTCCACTTTAAAATAAAGCCATATTATCATAATTTAATCACCCAAAAATAACCAAACTAAATCTTCAAAGGTATTATTAATAATGCAAATTAAAGTTGCTACCATTTAGAAATTAAAAATCATAATTTGAGTTATTTGCATCTACACATCTACGTTTACTGCAGCCAAAGGAACTAGGTTAATGGAGTGTAGATTGGGTGGTTGTGAGGAATGTTGTTGTCCTCTCCACCCAGGTTTAAATCTCGTTTTGTGACACTTGCTCCTTGGGAGCTGACTTTAACTATGTAATGATTGTAATGCTGGCCATATCTTGATTCTCCGGGATAACATGTGTTGGAAATTTCCCGATAAATGTAACCCTCTAACAAATGGTAAACCATCATTTAAAAATAGAAAAAAAAGAAAAAAAGAACTAACACAACAGTGTATGATTCTTGTTTTTTAGTCAGTAAAAGGAATTGAAGAACAAGGAAAAAAAATAGATAGAAAGAAAATTCATTAAACTCTTAATCCTCCCCTAAGCCTCTGCCAAGTGCATCAGCGCTTTACCATTTACCCATCGACAAGGCATATCTTGTTGTGTGCATAATTCAGAAGGTCCTAAAAATTCTTGTTGTGTAATCAAAACGGTTAATTTGTTCTATGCACAAGTGACTTTGTCAAATCTACACACAATCTAATATTGATATGACATTCATTACTAACCTTAAACCTTTATAGGCTTTGTTTTTTTTGTGTAAATATTGTATTTTAGTGTTTTTTAAAAAGGTGGTCCATGTTTTGTAATGTTGTATATAGAAGTTAAGTCAAGAATATGGAGAAGGAGAAGCACATTAGAATTTGTGATTAATTAGATGTTCTAATGAATGGAGTTAACCATTTATGAATTATGGGTATAACAATTTTGGATTCATATCGTATTTTATGTTGTAAATATTAGGTTGTATGATCATAGAAAGGGAAGTTGTAATGATCTGCATAAAACTCTATGGTGTTAAATTATATAGAATATCTATGGGATTTTATTGTTGTGACAATTTCAACAAGGCTAATTCAAATTAGCGGTTTCTTCTTATTAAAGGTAGAGATATGAAATAAACTGCTAACACAAGTGCTCACGCTAATAACCCAACGAGATAATCAATAATGGCTCCAATGCTTCGACATAACTCAAAGAAATAACCAAAAATGCTCTAATGGCTAACCAATAATGCTATAATGCTTGATTCCATGGAGAACGCTTAAACCATCCAAAGGAGACCCATCTACCATACAAAGATCAAAGACCCATATTCCAAGATTTAGAGGAGTTTCAGACATCATTAGAAATAAATTTAGGTGCTTCTCTTCCTTCCATGCTTGAGCTTAGATACAAAAAAATCAATATCGGGATTTATTTCAGTCTCATACTACGATCCAAGCAGAGCCTTTTCTCCATCTCCATTGACATTTCCTGCACATCTTGATAAACAATATGTTGGTTGTTATTAGTGACTGAAGAATTCAATGCTTTATTTGAAATGAACAAGTCCATGATTCCCTTTCGGTCTTGCATTGATGACAAATCACTAGAATCACCCATTCTTTTCCATATTCCATCTAACTCACTCTCAACTACACATTCTAACCCATGAACTAAATTTTTTGAGCATCTCACATTCACAACCTAAAAATCCTAATCGCCACCACCATCCATTGCAAGATGATCTCCATCACCATATTCAATATGTTGTTGTAGATGACCTCAATCACCATGTTCCACTGCTTGACAAGGAATTTTCAATAAAGACTCATGGTTATCAATCCAAGCCGGATCACCAGGGAACTCCTCCACAACTGCACGCCCAAATCCACTGTAGTCGCCAACCTATTATTTTCGAAAGATCAACTGTCTAAGCCTTTGTCGAATCCCTGAACCATTTGTACAATCTCTCCAACTGATTTCACAAAATTTCCATGTCTTTGGCTATGACTTTGTGCTTTGATCCACTGCCACATGTCATAGCATTCAGCAGCGTAACTTCTAGCATGGCGTGGTTTCAAGAGCTTAACATTTAGCACAATGCAGGTTATGGCTTTGTGCCCCCAACTATTGCCACGCGTCATAAATCCAATCATCGAACAATACCGCTTGGCAGGGAATTAGTTGCGTTGCAGTTTTTCATGTTGTTATTATATATATTTTTTAATTTTAATTATGACATGTATCATAAACTTAAATTTAATTATATATCATAAATTTAAAATAAATAGATTTAATGTTGTTAAAAATATCGAATGATAAAACGAGGAATTAAAATATAGTTAAGAGACATAAGTGTTTGATTAAAAGTTTATGAAACAATATACAATACCTTATTGCTCTCATATAGATAAAAGAGGTAACTACTTAATTAAAAACACAAGAGAATTATTTATGAAACAATGAAATATGTTAATGCTCTTATATAAAGCAAATAGGTGATGCTCTTATATAGAGAAAATAGGTAATTATTTTAAATAAGGGAAAAAGATGTGTCTCTAGGCAGGGCTATGGAGGAAAAAGGCGTGCATTCTCGATGGCTGGAGAATTATCGGGAAACTTCGGATGGCATCGAAAGCATAGTAGTTGTAAAAACTTATGTGTAAAGAGAAAACTAATATATGTCAATAAATTTTAACTACTAAACCATTAGTATATCTTTACCTTAGTAGGGACAAAAAAAATCTAATTTTACAAAACAAAGTAGAAAACTTTATATTTTAATTTGATATGATTTCATATATTTATATAACTTCATGGCTATAGTAATTTATTTTTAAAGAAGTTGAGATTATCTTCTCTAACATAGTTTATCAAAATATGAAAACATTGATATCAAGTTAAAGTGATTAATAAAAGGTAAAAAGATAAAACATTTTAGGTAAAAGATTATCTTTAAATTTCTCTTTTTGTGTTTAGTTTGATAAATAACTATTTGAGAGTGAGCTATTCCCTTTTTGTGTTTAGTTTGATAAATAATTATTTGAGAGTGAGCTATTCCATGAAGTTGATGGCCCTAAGCATGGAAATAGAAGTTAGCAAAATCATCTATCATCAAATGTATTCACATTTTATTCCTCTTGCATTAAGCAGCCTAAGCATCCTAGCTCAACCGACATGCAAGACAAGTAATAGAAACATGCACATGTTTTCAAATGCAAGAATAATGCATGGGACTACATAGAAGAGATGTCCATACTCGATGCTTCAAATATTGTTTATATAATGAATACATAATTGAAAGTGTGTTAAAAAAGACATTGATAGGGATGAAAATCAGCAAGAAGAAGTGTCGGTTAATTCAATGTACTACTTAGCAACATTGTTGATATGATTAAAAAAAACACAATCAAATTCTATCATCAACTAGAGAATTTAACAAGCACTAAAGATGAAAATTCATGGCATGTGTTGATGGATTTTCTTCAAATCAACCATCAAAGTTGGAAATATCATACAACAACTTAGTTTGGATTACAAGCCATGTTGGATGATAGCATATAAGGTCATTTGTTAGCGGCAACAAGCCTATCAAGTTCAAAGTCACCAAAAATGTTTATTGTGGAAGATTACACTCAAATTGTTAAATGAAACTCCTTGCCAACCTACAAGTGCAACACTACCCTGGACATAACTCCCCCTTGGGACCAAACGTCTCCCTTGGAACTGACTACCTCTAAGAACCCCTTAGTTACCTGGGATATTACTTCCCACTTGCATATTGCTTCTAGGTATACTACTATCACCTGGGATATTTCCAGTATTAAGTGGAGGGGTGGCATTAGGAGGAATAATCCAATTGTAAGGAAAATCTAAGTTTGGGACCACATATCTACCTATGGTTATACTGGATGCAGGTGGAACCCACCTTCCACTTGAAAACAAGGAGTGTTACCTCTACCAAAGGTTAAGGTCGAACTAGGAACTAGAGTTCATATGGAAGACATTCCAACACTATGATGACCTTGAGTTGGAATGCATGTTATAATAGATGGCATCCCAAATGCAAAGACACCATAAACATTTGGCATATTGGTGGAAGGACTCGTTCTACTAACTAGTGGTATGAAAGGGGAATTAAAACCTCCTCCAGATACACTAGGTGTAGTAGGGTTAGGTTCCCTAGTTGCGATGAACCACTTGTTCTAGACATATTGTGTTGTAAATTGTGGATAAATTTGAATGGACCTATGTGTGAAGATAGGAACAACTATATTAATACAAGACCCTCAGGTTGTGTTAGGGGGAAATTATAATGGGGGGATAATTGATTATCAATAGTTTTAATTTCAGGTGGACCTAAATATTCTGGAAGGTTATGTTAAGTTTCTAAATGTTTAGGTATTTCTCTTTTGGGGATCTACCAATCTATGTGTGAGTGTGTCCCAGTTTGGCATCTTTGTGGTTATTAAAATGTATGTGATACAAATGTGGTTCAACACTCTCAACAAGAGACCCTCTTAACAATTGAGACTAATGGATCATACGATCATCCACTTTGACATGTTTTAAGTTCAACCAAATTTATCATCAAATAAGAAAAAAGAAACCTAAATCCCCTGTAAACACAAATCACTAAGAATCAAACACCTATAATAAATATACAAGCAAATAGGGTGGGGAACCTTCCAATTTTTAGTGCAAGAGTATCAAAGCCCGAAACAAATAGGTGAAGGGGAGAGTGAGATAGTTACAATAAATATCATGCAACAATCACCCAAGGTGAAAGTACTTTCTTGAAGACAAGTACCCTCCAAGGGAGATGAATTTGGTGTTATACATCTACCTCAAGTACCACAAGAACTTCCCTCGTGCAGTCATGTGTGTAAAATTTAGGAAAAGACACTAAGTTTACTACTTCACAAATCAACATTTGGGAGGAACAATCATGGGTCAAGTGTCTATGTATAGGTAGGGAATGTAGGACATAAGTCCCAGACCTGAAACTCTTAGAGAATTGGTGTCACCCCAAGGACTTTCCATTTTTTCTAAAGCTCATGTACACGCATAGCCCACTATAGAAGAAAGAATGGATAATCTCTACACTTTCCTAAATTGACCTAGTGCTTGACATATATGTTAGGCGCACTTTCCCAAGAGATATTATTTTTCTACTAATGAATTTTAATACTCTTTAGTGTGAGCTAGTTGAGTTTACACAACCTTGGAGAATTTATTCTACACCTTGCACATCCTACGTTTGTGTGTTTTCTAGAAAAACATTCTTAATTATTTTTAATTAAGTCATTACTATTAATGTTTGTTATTACTCAAGGTATGGAGTGCAACTCGTATGGTGTTTAGATGATTGAAAAATTCGGTTCAATAATAGAGATAATTAAAATGCAAGATGAGCATGCATTTGACATTTCTTTAGATGAATTGGGGAAAATAATTCAAAGCCCAAGAAAAGGAAAAAAGACCTCATATTCATTTCTTGAAATGCAATACAACAACGATATTCCAAAATTCCAAATATATTTTTCTTTAATCCATTGCCAAGAAGATAACAAAATAAAGTGCACATGCAAACATTTTCGCACTCTTTTTCAATCTAAAAAATCTAAACTAATAAAAAATATTGGAGATTACCATGCAAGCACTCCAAAAAACTATCCAATCTTAATTTAGGCAATATTTGAATGCAAGAATAAATGTTTAAACCCAAAGATAAGTAAATGGAAATTTTAAGCATCCATGCACCACATGCAATTAGCTTTCAAATCTAAAAAATGAATATTTTTCCAATTTTAACAAGGTGCTCAGTGATGTTTTAAGGAAAAATCATGTGTTCTTGTGGATGTTCTGTATAACAATTATGATCAACTGCAACTGTTCATTATGACAGGAACAAGTAGAAAGAAAAAATACTTACATTACTCCGATTCTTAAAAAAAATTGGTTCGTAGTTCATTTTATATGTTATAAGCAACATGCAAGAGGTACTATAGCATCCAAAATGACAAACAATGGAAAAAAAACAATACTTAAATATGATTATGGATAAACCATCCCTAATATGTTCACCATTTCTTAGATCAAGGAATCCCCTTAATGTTTGTAGGTTGATCGTACTAAAGAGTGGGTCAAGCTCTCTAGCAATCGCAAGTGTATATTCTAATAGTCATTTCCCTAGACCTACATGCAAGTTAAATGAAAAAAGGAAAAAGAGGAAGAAAGAGAAGAAAACTCATTTCCTCCAGTTGTTTGATACTCCAAAGCATGCCAATCCTTTCCATTTATCACTATGATGATGTGCATTTACCTACACACAAATCAAACTAACACCTTTCTCAAATCCTTTTTCATTGCATTAGCATCTATATATAGTACTCTAAGCCACTTATAGGTAAAGTAAACCACCAACGCCCATATCATTAAATCTGGATTTATTCTAGTCCAAGCCTCTTTGAAGAGAGGCCAAAAACAACCTTTCTAAAGCCCAAAATCATGGTTTCTAAATTGCAAAATCAGAATTTCTAAATCCCTAAAAGTGCCAAATTCAGGTATGTACGGAGTCCAATAAATGACACTTTTGGAACTCATTTTTGCAACACTTTTGAACCTAATTATGCCGCTTTTGAAACCTGTTTTTGCCACTTTAGAAAGGTTGTTTTTGGACTTTCTTAAACTTTGTTTGCACTTTTGGGACTTATTTTTGCACTTTTTGAAACCGATTATGCACTTCTGAAACTTGTTTTTCCACTTTAGAAATGTTGTTTTTGGACTTTCTTAAACTTTTTTTAAACTTTTTTAATTTAGTTTTTAGATTTTTTTATTACAATTTTTCACTTATTGTTGGCAAAAATCTACTTCAACCAGGGTTCACTCAACTAATCACCAACAAACCCCAATACACCGGCCCTTTCGGCATCACCTGCGAAGTAGGTGAAGTCTCACTCGAGGTATCTATGGGAACTGCAAGAACCATATTTCTATAGTGGCGAAGAAGTACGTCAGGAATCTATCTGACATAATATTCTAGACTTCGACAAAACTCAATGCTTAAACAGTTCACAATATTTCATACATATTATTCGACTAACTGTGACATATGTTTATTAACTAGGTAGCATTCATCATTCATACTTCCACGCTATTTAACTTTTATTCATTAGTATGAAAAATATAACAAAATAACATACACATTGTAACAACATTCACACAAATTAAACACCAGATATAAGGTGGAAACACAAACGAGAGAAAACCACGGAAGCACTTTCTTTATTCATGAGTCGTAGTAAAATAAGCACTTTATGTTTGCACAATGACTTACATATTTCACCTTTCTTTACAATGGATCTGTGCACACATCCTGCAGATCATACGACTCTTTCCTCGTTGCATACAATACCTTCGACATACAGTCCAGAAAACTAACCAAAAGTATGATTAAGGATTAACCAACGAACTAACAACCCCAAAAATCCCAACCCATTACATTTTTATAGGGTGCACACAGCCTGCCCCACTCCCACTACCCCACTACTCAACTACTCCACTCATAAATGTATGTGGACATAGAATCCTAACTAACTTACCCTACTCCGCCTTTGACATATTCAAAATGCCCATCTTCCTTGAGTCTCGGACGCTACGTTGGAGTTGACCTTTCTTCGTCTAGCCACTTTGCCTTAACCTTGTTCACACCAAAACTGCACAAAAAATTTACCCGGCCCAACACTTATTGAATCAAAATCTGAACTTATTATATTCAATATTTCATACTTAATTTAAAATCACACTTCAAATGGAAAAAAAACATACAAGAATATGATGTCCTATTTTCTTGGCAATGCCTTGCTTTGCAATGAATTTTTATGTGGTGCATGTCACAAGACTCCATTGATACGAAATATTATCAACCGCTTATTTAGTAATCTTGTATCTGCAATCAAAAAAATTCAAAACCGAAATCCCATTAATATTTAAATATTTACATTTTAATACTTTTGTGTGTATATAACAAAAATAATAAGTATAATTGTTGCAAATATGACAACTCATTTTAGAAAAACACATGGTCACTTGCATAGTTCCCTTGTGTTTTTTGTCCAATATTAAATTTAAAAAACATAAAAAAATTGTTTGCACGTGTCCTTCGTAGGAAACATTAAAATTTGACTATATCGCAATATAGAAGAATCCATTAGAAGAATATATAAGTACAGATAATATAGAAGTGTCGATTATCCCTTCACAACAACTCCTTTACACCCAACTCCAATAAATTCTTCTTAGTTGATCCTTTGACTACTTACAAAAAAGATAATTGTATTTGTAACCACAACAATAATATACAACCCATTAAATTAACAAGATCGTAGATATTATCCAAGTAAATAGTAGCCAAGTGTTTCTAGTGCTCAAAAGTTCATATCAATAATATTGAAATATAATGAAGTTAAAAAAACATTCATAATGAAGTGACACAAACAGATAATTAAATATTAAAATATATGTTGCAACAAGAAGTATCCTATTACAAGTTTTTCACAATGCTTAATTAATAAAGATAGGAGACACTGCTACATATGGGGTCAAATTTCGACGAAGTAGTATGACGGTACGGATAGAATCGACATAATTGTCGAAAAGCATAAGAGAAATGGTTAAATTTTAATTTATTTTTTTTAATTCCCAATAACATTGGCCTTGTGGCGTTATCTCATTTATCATCACAAGACTGACGCACTTCTATCCATTGATTTCCATATCCGTTGAGCAGTTGGAACAATCAGTTTCACCTTTGACTTGGTACCATTGACTTAGTCAATGACCGTCAAAATTATGACGGTTGATAAAATTATAAATATTTCACATCTTAGAGATATTGTAATAGTTTTTCTATAACTACAACATTTCCGAAATGTTATAAGGTCTTCTTGTCGAGCGAAAAACAAGAGCCTATTTTAGTGGGGAAGAATGTCGAAAAAAATTATTTATACAGAATAAAATGAAAGGGGTGATGGGAGATGTTATTGCCCTTGCACTCAATGTGGGAGCTTACGTCACTAAAGAGTTTTAAAAGAAACTGCTAAAAGACATTGTAGGAGACATGGACACATTGAAGGGGGGCCGAAGGAATATCGTCCCTTGGTAAGCTATATATTCATTATATGTCTTTATATTGATCATATTTGTAAATTTATATATTATTTTAATATTTGTTATACACACTAATTTTGCATGATTGTTTGTAATTATAAAGTCAAGCTGCCCCCCTAGGTGTCTGAATGCGCCAAGTAGTAGTAGAAATGATGTTGTACAAGCTGAGGAACATGGAGCAAATATTGAAGATGAAGTTAATGATCCTATGAAAGAAGATGACAATAATAACATGGTTCAAGATAATGGGACAAATGAATTGATCCAAGAATTTTTCACTCGACCAGATGAGGATGAGGAAATTGATGATATTTTTGACATACCTCTGCTAGAGAAGGAAAATAAACCACTTTATAAAGTCTCAAGAGCAAATATTCTCTCTTCTACATTATTGTTGGTGAACTTAAAGGTTTTGAATGGTTTGTCAAAAAAATGTATGAAACAGATACTAAGGTATGTAATATGCTTCATCACATATACATAAAGCTTGACTTGTTTCATTTTTCTTAGTGTAATTAATGTGTAAAATAAGAATGCAATATTTATGATCAATATTCTTTACATTAACAAGTTATTTTTTATGTTGTAGATTGTTTGGTGAATTTATGTTACCAGAGTCAAATATTTTACCTCGCACATATTGAGATTTATATGCCATTATGAAAGACATTAGAATGGAGTATAAAGATATAGATGCATGTCCTAATGATCATATTATATATTATGGACAACATGTGTTGAAAATAGAATGCCCACAATGTCAGATCAATAGATATCAAACTGATCAAGTATAAAAAAAGGTGCCTCAAAAGGTTATTTGCCATATTCCCATAATTCCACGTTTGTAATGATTGTTCAAGTGCAAAAGCATGGCACATTTTATGGATTGCCATGCACAGAACATAAGTGGAGATGGTGTTCTTCGAATGCCTATAGATGGTTATGCATTTAGTGAAATTGAGGAAAAATGGTCAGTTTTTAAAGATGAACCTCACAATAATAGGATTTCATTGGCAGTTCACGGTCTTAATCCATTTGGAGAGCTCAAGTCTATTTAGTCAGTGTGGCAAGTTTTGTTATCAACAAATATATATATATATATATATATATATATATATATATATATCATAGTATAAATTATGTGCAATTTAAAACAATTACGTAAGTACCAAGTGAAAGATATGAATGTATATATCGAACCTTTTATCGACGAGCTACTAAATTTATGGGTCGGCTTCACTATGTATGACGTCTGTAAACCAATAAGGCAGCAACAACTTCAATTCTGTGGAATACTTATATGGACAATTCATGATGCCACAGGACTCACACATTTTTGTGGTATGTAATGTTCCATTGCACTTTAATAGTACTATATAATTTTTTGAAGATACCATGCATGTTTTTTAAATAATCCATTTGTATAATTGACATTAATCCATCTATTGTAGGTCTTCAAATAAAGGGTAAATTTGCATGTCTAGTTTTTGGTCCTAAGATGAAATCTTGTCGTTCAAAAAGTTTAGGAAATGAGGTGTTTGATGAGTATAGGTACTTCCTCTCTAAGAACCATAGGTGTTCTACTACTGAAAAACATTTTTTAATGGGGAATATGAGACTAGATTAAAACCACTAAGAATGACACCTCATCAATGGATGTTGGAAATAATAGAAATCATCAAGGTACGCAATTTGTTTATGTATCATATATTTAATGTTTTGAATTTTTATTTTTATTGAATTTATTTTACCGTATTTGATAGTTATTGTTGTGATTTCTTTTATGCTTCATCAAGGTCCTTGTGAAGGTATTAACAATGGGCTTCCACGAGGAATAAGAAGTTATCCCACTCAATTCATGAGGTTGCCCTACTATGAGGACCTAAAAATAGCTCATTTTTTTAATACAATGCATATCGAGAAGAATGTGACAGAAATGTTATGGTGAATCATAGATGGTAGGAGGATAAAAAAAACCCTGCCAGAAACTTCCCACCAAATATTTATCTTCCTCAGAAGTTACATCGAGAGGTTCAATGAAAATGCAATTTTCAGTAGGATTTCCTTGTATCTGTGCACCTTTGAAGACAATCATAGCTATACATTATGTTTCCTACTAAGTTATACTTAGTTGGATTTCAAGTGAGCCTGTAAAGAATGAACGAGTCAGTTGTTCATAATTCAAGATCAGAAGTCCATACAGGCCATTCTGGCACTTTTTTATGTTTTTCGCATGTTGACACCCCCTTGAGGGAATTGTAATCAATGATTTAGCATGATGAGCTTATGTAAAAGGCTTGGCCTTCTTAGGACTTAGTCATCAAAATAATCACCCTAGAGTGTTTTTTCCTTGTTAATTATGCAACGCTTTTTAGCGATGCATAATTTTCAATTTTTCCACTCAAATCCTCCAAATATGGGGTGTCTAATTTGATTATTATGCATTGGGAGGTTTATTAAAGCCTAAAGTATATGTATATTACCATGCTATTCATAATCCTAGAGTCCGGTGAACATGCATTAAGTCTCCCCTAGGATTTTTTAGTTTTTTAATAAAATCATCGATAAGGTGTATTTTAATTGTAAAATTTCAAAAGGCCATAAAAGTGGGTCTAAGGAACCAAACTAGTCATGGGGATGATCATTTTTTGTACCGAGATCCCCCACTTAACCCTAAACCGACATTTGAGAGTCAAATTAGTGATTTTCAATTTCTAATTTCGAGTTTCTCTCTAAAATGACAAAAAGTGTCAAATAATTGGGAAATATGGAGAAAATCCAATTCCTAATTCAAAGGGAGCTTGTCTAAGACTTGTCTCTGACGTGTCAAAGTTGTTTGGTATCTTTTATGGGTCAGTAAAGATCATGTCTAGGCATCTAATCCGGCTCTTAAATGAAGATCCAACTCAATCAGCAAGAGGGGGATGCATTCTCTCTATGGAGGGCACATTTCTCCACATGGCAGCATGGTTGGAGTTGGTTGGGAGAGGTTTAGGCCACCCAATATGGGTTGGGTGTTACGAATATTAAATAGTAAATAAATAATATAATAAATAATAAATAATAATAATTTAGAATATTTAATAAACATTAATTATTTGTTAACAAGAAGACGTGTCTCCTCATATTAATGACCTAGCCATATTTAAAGGCGGCCAAACTATTGTAAAAATCATCCATCTATCAATTATTCATCTTTTATCAAATATTTGTGGCTTTCGAATTATAATGTGGGTTTAGAAGAAATAATGTTGCTCCGTGAGAGTCTTCATAACATCATATACAGTGTTACATTGGTATCAGAGCCAGCCCTTTCCTCAAGCTTTTGTTGATCGAGACTTTTGGCCACCCCCAATTTCAGAGTATAGAACCTTAGGTCTTTGACCAAAACATTGGCCTTTATCCATCTATTTCAGAGCCTCTCTGAATCAAATCCGTGACCACCACATTTCCATCCACTCTTCAATAGTTTCATTATGCACTTGCATACACCCCCATTCTGCATTTTCCCACGCTCCACCGCTACTCTTCACACTCTCATTCCCTCGTGACCTACGTTCCCTCCTACCATTGCGCACTACCTTTTCTCTGCCTCGTGTGCGACCTTCCACACCCTTCCACCCATCTTATTTCCCTATGCCTCACTCCACCTATGTCCACCTCTCTTCACGCTGCTACACCACGCTATTTCCCCACTAAAAATCCATCACACCATCCAGCACCACAACACTCAGTGCTCCATCTTCGTGCTCTCTGCATCCATCCCCACACATTGTTCCCTTCCCAACGCTCACACACTTCCTTCCTCCATCTCCTCCTCCTCGCATTCCGCTCTCTCCCTTAGCCCTACACTCCACACCCACTTCCATATTCCCCACATAGATTCTCCTTCACTACATATCCTCCACTTCACCCTTCGTGGGCTGCAACCACTGCATCCCTCTTTCCATTGCTCCCTCGCTCTGTTCCCCCTCGCCGCTCTACGCAGCCACCCACTCCCTTACGCCTCCCTCCGCGGCTTACCACTCCAAATCCCTCCACCATCACTACATTTTCATGTCCCCTCCCACCAATTGTAATGTCCATTTTTCAAAATTTTAAGAAAATGCCCAATTTTCCACTTTTTCCCCAATTTCGACCTTTGACTAGTTTTGATGCCTAGGTCCCAATTTTGGTCCAAATGGTCCCAAATCTTCAGGGAAGGTGTATTACTGATATTAGAACTTAAATATGATGTTCATGGATTATATATGGCCACCAAAAGACCTCTTCAAACTCTCTTAAGATTCTAGTTCAAGTATGTAATTTTACTAGTAATTTGGGGTTCAAATCCCCCCAGGGTAAGTACTGAAAATAGCTTCCCAAATGCCTCCAAACCCACTTGAATTTATGAACATAGGTAGGGGATGTTTCAGGGATGTTATTAAGTTCCAAAATGCATCATTCATTAGTTATAAGATCTGTTCCAACCCACTCCCAAACAACATCAAAAACCACTAATTCGGCCCTTGGGGAAATGGCACCAAATATTCTTCAAATGCAAATAAACTGAGTATAATGGCTTCAAATGCTCAAGTACTAAATATGAAACTTGTAGTACACATCAATGGCATTCCATTCATCACAAATATATCATAGAAAAATTCATTTATTCGAAATCATCATCATTATAATGGCATACATCAATGTCATGGGGAAATGGACATTGTTTGCTCATTAATCTTCATTTTTACATACAACCACATGGTATTTCAACCTAAGACTTTCTGAAGGTGAAGAAAAAAGTATATAATTCTATTACAATCATAAATACATCAATAGAATCTCTTGCAAGAAGCACAAGGGCTCACCAAAAACGCCCTCCCTCAAGGAGCATAAATATGCCTTCAAAACTGGAAATGGTTGAGAGATGGTGCTGCACTAAAAAAAACCATGAGCTGCCCTGTAGCTTATACCTACAAATAAAAATCCATTAAATCTCCATGAAAGGCCTGAGTGGCCTCTCCAAACACCAACTTGGATGGTGTTAGAAAAACAGGATCGCAGAGCAATAACAATAAATAGAAATGCAAATATAATCACACACACATTACAAGAGAAACACAGATATATCATGGTTCACTCAAATTGGGATACCTCCACACTGAATTTGCCAGTCCTTATTAATATTCCATCCAGCAAAGTGAAGGGATACAACCTACAGCACAACCCCTGCACTTCCTCTTCACTATTACACAGTCTCTCTTCTTGATCTCAGAGATCTTTACAATGCATAAAACCTAATACATCATGCCCTAGCCGTATTACAATGTCTTTCTTTTATAGGGGAAATACAATGGGAAAATACCACGGGATACCCAAAAACCATGGGCCCGCAAAACAGCTGACGAAAACAACCCCAAAAAATTTTCTCGGGGGCGTTGCCCCAAACCCCTAAAAATGCAGAATGGGTGTACAGTCCTCTGGGGTGCACGGCTAAGACAATATCATCTATGAGACTGGAAGATCTGGCTCCACAACCAACAGATGGGAATCTTTCACCCTCGAAATTGGCTAAGGCAAGAAACTAGTCATCCACTAGCTCTCTCTTCACAAATGCAATTTTTCTCAAATCATCAAAAGACATTCTCATACTTGATTTCTACATTTTATAACCAACATTAGCCTTCTAAGGGTTGAAATCCTCTCATTATATTCTAGAGATTTCCACTTAGGAAATATTCCACATTTGCCACTTGTCTCCTAGTTTCCAGCCCTCCATCTTCTCCCAATTTCGAATAGGAGTCTCTTTAGCTTCCACCAACTCCATGAGCACCTTCTTGAGCCTATTTTGGGGGCTGACACGTCATAATGGTCAGGTGTAAGAAGTTAGATCTGAATTTTGTCATAGATGCTTCATCATTGTTGTCATAAGACTAGAGAATCTAGCCCAAATGTCCACTAGTCTCCAATTTGACTCTTCATCTTCCATGGAGGTTACTATTCTACCACATTTCGACCTAAGATGCTCCATTCCATGTGTAGGCCTTACCAACTCACCCAATAATGTTTTCCTTCCCATCGATTCGAAATTCCAAGTGAGATTTGCCATGTGGCAGTGAGAAACCAAGCTAGTGGGGGTCCCACATCCTCCAAATGTCCTCAAAACCATTTGCCACCTATAATTCCTCTTGGATTCATTTATTCAACTTATTTATTAAATACTTGGACTATTCTAATGTGTAAACATTATTCCTTTGCTCCCTTATTACAATTCCCAATGTACCCATTCAACCTAGGGAACTTGGTAGGATTGATGGGGATTGTCTGCTATACCATTATTTGAATGGGGACATTACAGTCCTCCCCACCCAAGATTGCTTGTCCTCAAGCAATTGCAAATTAGGATGCTGCAAAATATTCTCCTCTTCCCATGTGGCATCTTCATTTGGTAGGTCCCTCCATTGTACTAAACATTCTTTGATAATTCTACTCCTCAACCTCCTTTCCCGTGTCTTCAAAATATTTTTTGGAACAAGTGTGAGCTGACCTTCATCATCCAAGGGAGGAGGTATTTCTGAAGTGATGATTTGCTGACCAAGGGCTTTCTTGAGACAAGAAACATGGAATGCATTATGGATTTTACTCCCTTCCGGAAGTTCTAGTTCATAAGCTACTTCTCCGATCTTCCGCACTACCTTGTATGGCCCATAGTACCTTGGTTTTAATTTTTTTACTCCATTCTTTTTTAGAGATGTTTGCTTATATGGATGTAACCTTAAATATACTAAATGATTGACCTGAAAGGTTCTTTCTTTCTTATGTCTATCAGCATATTGTTTTTGTTGATTTTGAGCAACCTGCAAATTGTCTTTCAAGAGCTTTAAAATGTCTCGGCTCTCTTCCACCCAATCTTTAGCCTTTGGGGCTCTACTATCACCAAATATGATTTCAACAAATGTAAGTGCATCATAACCATATAATACTTTGAAAGGATACATCCCTATTGACATATGATAGGTGGTGTTGTAGCAAAATTCACCCAAGTGTAACCATTTTGCCCATGCTTTTTGCTGCTCTCCCACATAGTTTCTTAGGTACCCTTCCAACCACTGATTCACCCTCTCTGTTTGTCCATCAGTTTGTGGATGATATCTGGTAGTTGGATTCAATTGAGTGCCCACCAATCTAAAAATTTCTTGCCAAAAGGTGCCCATGAATCTACTATCTCTGTCACTAACAATGCTCTTGGGAAGCCCATGCAATCTGAAGATTTCTTTGAAAAAAATATCAGCCACTTGTGTAGCACTAAAAGATTATGTAACAACAAAGAAATGATCAAATTTTGTCAACCTATCCACTACCACATAGATGCAATCCTTACCCAAAGATTTAGGCAAACCGGTGATGAAATCCATGGAGATACTGTCCCATTTTTGCTCCAGAATGGGCAATGGTTGTAATAGCCCAGCTGGACATGTGAGTTCTGATTTGTTTTGTTGACATACTTTAGATTCATTCACATATTTGTGAACATATTCCTTCAACGCTTTCCAAAAAAATATTTGCCTCAACTATCTATAGGTTTTGAAGATCCCCGGATGGCCCGCTAGTGGAGAATCTATGCTTCTTGCAAAATTTGGTACTTGAGCTTTGAGTTCTGAACTAAATAAATTCTACCCTTATAATATATCATCCCATTCAAAATCTTGTAGTTATCATCCCCTTTGATTCCATCCAACACATCACAAGCAAATTTGTCTTTAGCATATTCAACTAGTAGCATGTTTTTCCAATCCTTGGCAATGTCCATGAGAGAAAAGAAGGTCTTCTTGACAAAGCATCTACTACTATATTATTCTTTCCCTTGACATATTCAATATCAAAATCATAAGCTTGGATTTTGCTTACCCACTTTTGTTGCATTTCATTTAGATCTTTTTGGGTGAGAAAGTGTCTTAGACTATTGTGGTCAGTTTTCACCACAAACTTGCTGCCCACCAAGTATTGTCTGAATTTGGCCAATGCATGCATAATGGCCAGCATTTCTTTATCATAGATGGAGTAAATTTTTTCATGAGGCTGCAACTTTTTGCTCTCAAAGGATATGGGGTGTTGGCCTTGCTTTAGGACAACCCCTATTCCTCCACCTGAAGCATCACATTCCACAACAAAAGGTTTAGTAAAATCCAGAAGTGCAAGTATGGGACAACTACTCATTACCTCTTTCATTTTTTGGAAGGCCTTTTCAGCCTCTTCATCCCACTTGAAAGCATCCTTCTTAATCAAATCAGTGAGTGGAGAAGTCAACTAGGAGAATCCCTTCACAAATTTTCTATAGTATGTGCATATGCCAATAAAACCCCTCAATTCGGTGATGTTTTTTGGTGATGGCCATTCTAAGATAGCCCTGATTTTTTCCATGTGCACCTTCACTCCTTCTTTCCCAATAATGTGCCCAAGATACAGTAATTCTCTCATCCCAAATTCACACTTTGACAACTTAACAAATAAAGACTCTTCTTGTAGAACCTTCAACACAATCTCTAACTGCTGCAAATGCTCTTCCCATGTTTTACTGTAAATGAGAATGTCATCAAAGAAAACTAAAACAAACCTTCTTAGTTGCTTGCAAAATATCCTATTCATGCATGCTTGAAATGTGGATGGAGCATTAGTTAACCCAAAAGGCATGACAAGAAATTCAAAGTGACCATAATGACATCGAAAAGCAGTCTTTTGCACATCTTCATCTTTCATTAGAATTTGATGATACCCTGATCTAAGGTCAATTTTGGAGAAGTATTTGGTGCCATGTAGCTCATCCATGAGTTCATCAATCCTAGAAATATGATACCTATTCTTGATAGTCTTTTGGTTCAAAGCTCTAAAGTCTATGCACATTCTCAATGTTCCATCTTTTTTCTTCACTAGCACTACTGAAGAAGCATAAGGGTTAGAGCTTGGTCTAATGAGTCCCAACTCTAGGAGTTCTTGGATAGATTTTTCAATCTCATCTCTGAACTTTTTAGGATGTCTATAAGGTGGTATCTGAATGGGTGAAGTACCCTCCTCCAAAATAATGCTATGCTCAACCCCCCTATCCAGTGGTCTACCATGTGGAAGGTCTCTAAAAACTTTTTCATATTTTTGCAAAAGTCTCTCTATCTCCTTTGGGTGTTTAAAAACATTTATATTTGGCTTGGGAGATGTAATATGACATTCAGCAACCCATTCTATGTCCCCATGCCTCAATATAGATCTCATACTATTGCAAGTCACTACTTGACTTGAATAAGTGTGTTGCCCTCTCACAACTCTTTATACTCCTTTTGAATCTTGGAATTTCATTGCGGGAATTTGATAATTTACTGTATGCTATCCTATTGAATACAGCCATTGCACTCCCAAAACCACATTAGTATCAGCAACATCAACCACATAAAAACTATCAACAAAAGTATAGTCACCTACGATGACTTGCAGCTTTGGGACCCATGTTTTGCATTGCATTGTGTTGTGACCGGGAATGACAACCGTGAAGCCATCAAATGGTTCAGTAGGTGTATTTCTTCTCTCCATTATCTCTGCATCAATGAAGTTATGGTTTGCTCCTCCATATACCAAAACTGAAGTTCTTTGTCCTTGTACCACACCCTTGCATCAGATAGTATGATAGCGAGGTACTATTGAAAGTACTGCCATTCATTGCTATGTCAGATGAAGGCTGATTTTGTTCTTGTCTTTCCTCTTCTACCGATGTCTTATATGCCTCTTCTTGATCTGAAATATGTTCATCTTCATCCATGCCCCCATCATACCCCTCATTATCAGAAAATACTTCTATGTATTGAGCCTTTTCTTTAGTTCATTTGTGCCCCGGTGTCCATGGTTGGAAGCATGTGAAGCACAGTTTCTTTTTTCGAAGTTCATCCCTGTTTAGTCCTTCTTTTTATTCCTTTCAAATGACTCTCTTTGCCAAGGTTTCTTATCATATCCATCCCTTTTCCAAGGTTTCTTTTCAAATTTGTAGCTATGCTTGGGAGGAAATCTTGTTCTAGGAAGCACATTTTGGAGATCCCTAGTCAAGCTCATTGCATCTTTTAATGTAGTTGGTTTGTGGGCTTTGACCAAACCTCTTAAGGGTTCAACCAAACCTTCAGTGAACAGCAATACTAATCTTCCCATAGAGACATCAGCCACCTTGACTTATAATTTTTGAAATTCCAACATATATTAAGTAGGGGACCCAATTTGTTTCAATTGAGCTAGTTCTTTGAAAGGCAATTATGGATCTTTTTGTTCAAATCTTTCTCGTACCCTGTCAACAAATTTTCCATATGTTTTAATCTGATTATGACCCAAGGTTTTCATCCCATGAAACCACCATTCATTGGCATCTCCTTCCAAATGCAAAATGGCCATTTTTAATGCATCCTCTTCCAACATAGGATTCAGCTGAAAATATACATCCAAGTTTTGCACCCAAGTGTTAGCAGAATTTCGAGAAGAACCATCACAAGTAGGAAGTGAAATTTTTCCAATAGCACTATTTAATTCTTTGTTTTGGAATGGACTCCTATTGTCTTCCCTCCTTTTAATTTTTTGTATAGCATCAATATAGTCACTGAGTGGTACACCTCTTTTACACTCTTCATTCAAATCATTCCAATCGTTTACTAGTTTCATATAATCCACCTCAATATTGGGCTCTTCTTTGAGTGTGAGAAATTTAGGTGCAGTATGCCTTTGTGTGATTTGGAATTCATCAGGTCTATTATGTGGTCCTATGCTTGAAAAAATATGCTCACTTCCTTTTATCTTTTCCCCTGAATGTGAACCACTGTTATCTCCTATCATCCCTTTTCCTGAAAGTTGGCTACCCAACAATTCAAAACTTTTCATCATTTGTTTATTAATCTCTAGCATAACCATGGTAATTCCATCAAAACATGGTTTTAAGGCTTCAATAAATTCCTCCTTATGTCTTAATTTTTCCTCCTCCTCTCTACCCATTGTTTTAGGAAAAAAAAAATTATGCTACTATCTCTTCTTCAACCAAAACTTCTTCAACTACTGATTCAAAAGGTGGAGGTTTATTTGTTCGGATTCTTGTTAATACCATTAGGTCCTAAGACCATGCTCTGATACCACTTGTAATGTCCCTTTTTCAAAATTTTAAGAAAATACTCAATTTTTCACTTTTTCCCCAATTTCGACCTTTGATTAGTTTTGATGCCTAGGTCCCAATTTTGGTACAAATGGTCCCAAATATTCAGGCAAGGTGTATTATTGATATTAGGACTTAAATATGATGTTAAGGGATAATATATGGCCACTAAAATACCTATTCAAACTCTCTTAAGATTCTGGTTCAAGCATGCAATTTTACTAGTAATTTGGGGTTCAAATCCCCCTGGGGTAAGTACTGAAAATAGCTTCCCAAATGCCTCCAAACCCACTCGAATTTATGAAAAGAGGTAGGGGATGTTTCAGGGATGTTATTAAGGTCCCAAATGCATCATTCATTAGTTATAATATATGTTCTAACCCTCTCCCAAACAACGGCAAAAACCACTAATTCGACCCTTGGGGAAATGGCACCAAATATTCTTCAAATGCAAATAAACTGAGTATAATGGCTTCAAATGCTCAAGTACTGAATATGAAACTTGTAATACACATCAATGGAATTCCATTCATCACAATTATATTAGAGAAACATTCATTTATTTGAAATCATCATCATTATAATGGCATACATCAATGTAGTGGGAAAATGGACATTGTTTGTTCATTAATCTTCATTTTTACATACAACCACATGGTATTTCGACCTGATAATTTCTGAAGGTGAAGAACATAGTATATAATGCTATTACAATCAGAAATACATCAATAGAATCTCTCCCAAGAAGCACAAGGACTCACCAAAAATGCCCTCCCTCAAGGAGCATGAATATGCCTTCAAAACTGGAAATGGTTGAGAGATGGTGCTGCACTAAAAAAAACCATGAGATTCCCTGTAGCTGATACCTACAAATAAAACTTCATTAAAGCTCCATTAAAGACCTGAGTGGCCTCTCCAAACACCAACTTGGATGGGGAATCTTTCACCTTCGAAATTGGCTAAGGCAAGAAACTAGTCATCCACTAGCTCTCTCTTCACAAATGCAATTTTTCTCAAATCATCAAAAGCCATTCTCATACTTGATTTATACATTTTATAACCAAAATTAGCCTTATAAGGCTTGAAATCCTCTCATTATTGTGAAATTTTCAATTACTAGGAACTAGATTCATAAGACAATTTCACCATGGAATATTTTAGACATTGAGAGAAGAAAAATAGAGAGAATAAATTATGGAAAACACTTGGTATCTTATTCATTAATATTGTAACAATATATAACACATCCTCCATGGACAAAATCGAATTGCTTTGAGGCAATATGGAAAGAGCAAAAATAAAGGCTTAGAAAAAAGACAAAAAACCCCCTAGGTGGCAAAAGCAGTTTCCAAAACTGTGCTAGAGGCTCACGAATTTAGCAAGTATGGTATGGCAGCTCATGAGTGAGGTAAATAGGATTTAATGATGGATTTAGAAGGTTATATATGATGTGGAGGTCGAATTTGTCAAGTGGCAAAAGATTCCAAGTTAACTAGCTTTATCTTTTCCACTAGAAAGTAGAAAAAGCAGGACAAAGCTAACTAAAACTGGATAGTGTCTTTCTAATTCAAGAATAGAATAAAATTAGACAAAATCCAAGGAAATCTTATCCATAATCTATCCAAATTTGTTTTTGTGAATGAGGATAGCATGTGGTCCACTAAAAGACAAAACTGGCCTATTCTACCTAGTCAAAACTCAGGAAATTAATCATAAATGATTAATTAATTTTATCCTAAGTCTAGAATGACATAGTGGATTTTTTAAATGTTCCAACACCCCCCCCCTTAAGCCTGACTTTATGTGATGGGAATCAGAAAAATATCAAAAATATAGGGCCCAAGCAACAAGGCTTATGGTCACCCCAATACAAAAATAACTAGTCCATGTAAACCGAGGAAACAGGGAAAACCTCATGGGAACAAAACCCTCCCTCAAAAATGGACATGCTTGATGTCTTCATACTGTCATGTTTCTCATTTGAATGAGTTGAATGAGTTGAATGAGTTGAATGGGATGCTTCTGAGTAACTAACTTGATGAAGAGATTGTGGATGTCATGATCATGCATCAGTGCATCAATGTTGTGTAGGCAAGAACCATGTGTTGAAGCTCTATGAAGCTCATCTTTTGATGATGGAGGAGCATCAAATGAATTTTTCTTGCTGCTATAACATAAATAATCAAATATGAAAACATAATCAATGATGGAAAGAAGATCTATGCATACTCCTTCCCAAGGAAAAACAATGAACTCAACATGATCAATTTCTTCTGTAGCTGCAATATGGTGTACTAGTTCTTGTACTTTCTTCTCACACTGATGTAGAACCTTTCTGATATTTAAAGTCAGATCATGCAGCTTTGAAATATCAGAATGTAAGTCATATGGAGCAGCAACCAATAAAGATGTGGAGTCTCCATGATCGAACACAATTTCAGTAGAAAAAGTTTGAGAAACTAGATCACCAGGACAGCTAAGCGAGCCTGGAGAGTATGAGGACTTGACTTTCGAACCATGAGTGATGGGGTCAGGTCCAGATGTGTGGAATATCAGTCCAAATAATTCCAAAACAATTTCTTTCCAACCAATGAAAGATATGTAAGACAAAAGTGCAACAGAGGCAAGTGACACAGTGTAGGAAAACATAGAATTGTGTAGTTTCTTAACTAGAGAACTTGGGGTTTGTAGGGTATTTTTTGCATCCAAAGGTTGGGTAAATGGTGTGGGATATGTAATGACCTGCATATCAGACTTTGAATCATCTTCTAAATCAGAATCTAAAATATTTGAATGTTGGTGAAAAAAGCTTTTAGAAGACAAGTTAGAAGCTAGTAAAAAATGACTAGTTTTGAGTAGACTTGGGTGAACTGACTGAAGAATGTATTGAGGAAGAAGTGGAGGTTTCTGATTCTGATATATCAGAATGTGAATTAATATCAGAGACATCAGAATTATATTTCACTCTAGCACTCAAAGCATAAGCATGATTACCTTTGGGGGAGGCTTGGAAACAATGTTCTTGTTCTACATCAAGCTTGCCTTGTTCTTTCTTTGCAAAGTCAAGAACATCTATGTTATGCTCTTCAAGCATCTTGGCCATGATGTCAAATTTCTTATTGAAGCAAGATTTCTCAGGATGAGTGCCTTTGCAGCAATAAGAACACTTGGGCTTCTCCTTCTTCATCTTCTTGGATTTGGAATCTCCATCAAAATCCTCTTCATCTGACAATGTCTTTTGATTGGATTTGTCATTCTTCTTTGCTCCATGAGAAACAAGTGCAAAGTCTTTGGAGGGTGATTGATCCCTCATTTGGACCATCTTGTCCTTTTCTTGAGTGAGTGAAGCAATGAATGCATCCAAGGTTGGCATCTTCCACTTTGGAACAGCAAGTCTTGTAGAATGAAAAGTAGACACAAATACTAAGTATTCAGAACTCAGTTTTGACAGAATGGTAAGGATTAATTGCTCATCCTTCTTCTCTATGCCACATTGCTTGAGTTGAAGCACTAGGTTCTTGAATTTTGAGATGAACTCCTCCATAGAATCAAAATTACTTGGACTAAGAGAGATCAGCTCAATCTCCAACAAATGACCTCTGAGCTCGTCCTGTTTTCCAAAGAGAGACTCTAGCTTTGTCCACACTTCATTTGGAGTTGATAGAGAATCGATATGGAATAGAAGATCTGGAGATACAAAGAGACAAAGTAACCCATAAGCTTCATCAAGCCTATTGGACCATTTGGATTTTATTGCAACAGCTCTTGGCTCAGTTTCAAGCCCCATAGTGACTCTATACAATCCTTTGCTCCGAAGCTGGATGATCATATGTGCCTTCCAGTCAAAGAAATTGAAAGGAGTGAGAGTCGCAAATTTGGTTTGATTTTGCTCCATACTGATGCGCTCCTAGTGATGGAAATACCTACAAAAAACACTCTTGGAAATTGCTTTGAATCAAGCTAGCTCTGATACCATGTGAAATTTTCAATTACTAGGAACTCGATTCATAAGACAATTTCACCATGGAATATTTTAGACAATGAGAGAAGAAGAATAGAGAGAATAAATTATGGAAAACACTCTGTATCTTATTCATTGATATTGTAACAATATATAACACATCCTCCATGGACAAAATCGAATTGCTTTGAGGCAATATGGAAAGAGCAAAAAGAAAGGCTTAGAAAAAAGACAAAAAAACCCCTAGGTGGAAAAAGCAGTTTCCAAAACTGTGCTAGAGGCTCACGAATTTGGAAAGTATGGTATGGAAGCTCATGAGTGAGGTAAATAGGATGTAATGATGGCTTTAGAAGGTTAGATATGATGTGGAGGTCGAATTGGTCAAGTGGCAAAAGATTCCAAGTTAACTAGCTTTATCTTTTCTACTAGAAAGTAGAAAAAGAAGGACAAAGCTAACTAAAACTGGATAGTGTCTTTCTAATTCAGGAATAGAATAAAATCAGACAGAATCCAAGGAAATCTTATCCAAAATCTATCCAAATTAGTTTTTGTGAATGAGGATAGCATGTGGTCCACCAAAAGACAAAACTGGCCTATTCTACTTAGTCAAAACTCAGGAAATTAATCATAAATGATTAATTAATTTTATCCTAAGTCTAGAATGACATAGTAGGTTTTTTAAATGTTCCAACAATTATCTTCTAGAGATTTCCACTTAGGAAATATTCCACATTTGCCACTTGTCTCCTAGTTTCCAACCCTCCATCTTCTCCCAATTTCGAATAGGAGTCTCTTTAGCTTCCCCCAACTCCATGAGCGCCTTCTTGAGCCTATTTTTGGTGCTGACATGTCATAATGGTCAGGTGTAAGAAGTCAGATCTGAATTTTGTCATAGATGCTTCATCATTGTTGTCATAAGACTAGATAATCTAGCCCAAGTATCCACTAGTCTCCAATTTTACCCTTCCTCTTCCATGGAGGTTACTATTCCACCACATTTCAACCTAAGATGCTCCATGCCATGTGTAGGCCTTACCAACTCACCCAATAATGTTTTCCTTCCCATGGATTCGAAATGCCAAGTGAGATTTTGTTAGATTTTTAGCATTAATTCAACATACTCTAGGATATTTACTGAGAGAATAACATGTATAGCATATCAATCATATCAAGTATGTATCAACCATATCAAGCAATCACATAAGACAATGGACACACAGAGTTTCACTGGGGAAAACCATAAAGGTGAAAAACCCCACAACTTCCTCAAAGATAGAAAGAGCAATGATACAACCAAAGTACAAGAGATAGTCTTCTCCTAGCAGTTGATCCTCCTCCTCACATGTGCGCCACTTTTCGAGTGATGGAAGAGTGAGTAATGAGATGATCAAATAGAGATCTCCCGATCTCTATTTATACTTGTCCTGTCCTTCCCAATAAACTAGTGGGGCCAACTTGTCTAGCTTAGCCTAATAACCCATGGTTAACTTAATCAGGGCCGACCCCACACATGGTGGTCTAATAACCCATCGGCAAGTTACGACACTTGTCAATACAAATGACGACACTTCCATATAGAGGAATAATACATCTCTATAGGAGTACAATAAAATACATAAATGAAATACATTCCGAAGTTACATATACATCAACAGATTTGCCATGTGGCAGTGAGAAACCAAGCTAGTGGGGGTCCCACATCCTCCAAATGTCCTCAAAACCATTTGCCACCTATAATTCCTCTCGGATTCATTTATTCAACTTATTTATTAAATACTTGGACTATTCTAATGTGTAAACATTATTCCTTTGCTCCCTTATTACAATTCCCAATGTACCCATTCAACCTAGGGAACTTGGTAGGATTGATCGGGATTGTCTGCTATATAATTATTTGAATGGGGACATTACACCAATCCAACCAGAAGAGGGAACATGATGATGCATGGGGTGTGCTCATATTCACCCCTCAAGTCATATTATAAAATTTCATTTAAATTTAAATGCAACAACATCTAAATTTTTGCAATGCATATTAAGAGTACACAACGGAATTAAAATCAATTACACGCACACACACACAACATGCATGTATCAACGTGTTCATCATAGACATAACAATAACTGATGCACAGAAATATGCTCATCTTATGCTATTCACAAGCATGCAAATGCAACAATTCAAATTGGCTCATTTATTCAATTTAACATAATTAATAGTCATCCATAATACACAATTTTATCATAAATAAACAGTAAACACTTATCTTTAATTGAAGTTGCCAAGAAAATGGCTATGGGAGAGCAACATTCCACCCAACCATAGGTCTCTGTATAGCCTATATTATTTCAGTTGAGAGACCACCCCTGAGCTGGGCTATGTATCCACTAAGGAGGAACTACTCAAGCTCACTCACAACCACAGGTACAATCACTCATGCTAAAGCAACACACAACTGGGTTTGTCAAGAATGCAAGGAGATAGGGAAAGAGAATGCTAATCCAGTGAACTCAACCACAGAGCTGCAGGCATATCAACTAATCTCAAACAGCCTTGGAACCCACAATACCTGCCACACCCAACACAAGGAAGGTCCCCTTCTCTGCTACGCAATCCCTCGGGTGCCCCTTCCCTCCAATACTCTTCAGGGTGGGCATAGAAAGGTCCAAGCTGCTAGATCCACATATATTCTTACCTTTAATGGGTTTATCAAGAAAATTTGACCTCTGATCTCTCTCCCAATTTGATTCACCCTTGGATTTTTCCAAATTCTGGTCAAGTGAATCCCAAAAACGGAATTGAGTTTCCCAACTTCCAAATCTGAGTTTTCCAATGGATTTCTAGGAATTTGACACTCTCAATTTCACCCCAAGGTTTATGTCTATGGATCCCCCATTGGTTTTTGTTGCTCGCATCAAATTTTGGACGTTTTTGGGGCTCAAAATCGTGGATTCTTCTCTAGTTACGATTTTTGCAATTCTTCACTACTGGGCATGCATAATGGATGAGAAATGATGTATGGTTTTTGTGTAATGGAATGAGAATGAAGAAAAAACAAATTTCCATGAGGAAGTTAACTTCTGGGCCAAGTAAATTGATCCCATAACCTGCCATACAAATTTATGAACTTGCACATGCTCCATTAATTTCATGAGCTGATTTCTCAGCTGCCTCTTCCTAACAAAATTAAATGTCAGCATGCTAGTCAAGATGGGTTCTCAAAATGACACTTGGAAACAAAGGATCGAATCCCCCAACCCCTCACCTCTCCCTAGTGGATACATTCATCCCCCTCATTTTTAGTTGCTTCCATAACCAGCTCTTGGAATTTTATTTACATCAAAACTATTTACATGATTTTTACAATTCCCATGGTTTACTGACACATGGTTCATAAAATAAAAAATACTTTCCTTTACAAACTGTGTGTTCACTAGCGGGGCCTTGGCCTTGAGCTCCACACTAGGAACCATAAACCACATATTTACAATATTTATTCATTAAACCAATAATTCCAAAGCTCAAAAAGGGGGTATTACATTCCCCTCCCCCTTAGAATAACGTCGTCCTCGATGTTCACATGATTTCACTGCAATGGAAGATTCTTTCTTTAGCTTCCAGCTGCTCACATGATGCCTTTCTTTCTCTTCATCATCATCCCTTGTATCTCTTTCCAAGCTTTAGTTGCTCATACTGATCTTTTTAGGACGGCCACATGTCCAACTGTATCCCTAAGATGTTTTCAAGGTCATTGTATCCAACAATACCTATGCTCAAACAATGAGTAAATTTACATGTCAAATTTGTTTTATAGGATTCATCCCTTAATAGGATTTCCAAATCCATATACACATATACATTCACATTAAATAAACAATAAGATGCAAAATAAACCAAATACTTATCTGCATAAGCATCTTCATTCAACTCCATAGGTATCCCACTTTGACTTCGGAAAACTATGGCACCCACAAGACCTTCCCCACCCAACACAAGAACGGTACCTCTTCTCTGCTATATAGTCCCTCAAGCGTACTCACCCCTTTCAGTGCTCTTCAGGGTGTGCATAGAAAGGTAACCAAGTTTATGCAAGCCTCGGATCACTTGTGCATACATTTAATACAAATGTTGAGCCAACATGTTGGCTGCGCCACAACATTCAAATAACCAATGCCAAGCTAGTATTTAGTCTGGGTTTATCAGGCATTTCATTAACTAGTATGCTAAGCCATCTCTCTGACTGGGTTTATCAAGCATACAACAACCATTTCCAAGCCAATACCTCTACTGGGTTTATCCGGAAATAATAATAAAAATACAACTACACGGCTCCTTCTCCTATGAAAACCAATGGTTCCCTCTAGTAACTTCATAGGTAACTCATTTGACTGTAGGCTAGCACGACCCCACAATACCCACTCACACAACACAAGGATGGTACCCCTTCTCTGATACACAGTCCATCGGGCATACCCATCCCTCCATTGCTCTTCAGTGTGAGTGTATAAAGGTTACCAATACCCATGCAAGCCTCATGCGTACCCATGCTCTTACTGGATTTAATAGCACTGCGGAGAGACAAGTACATGCATGGAATTTTACAGGGTTCCTCAAACCCAAGCCACTCTTGGAATTATTTTACATTTTCAGCTTTAGCAGCCAACATCTACCCCATTGGCATATTTTCACCATCTCACCTGCATTACCCACAAGCATGCAGTTCACATGAGATGTCATTAAAAATTTTAAACAAAATTTAAATCTGAAGCAATACATGTTTCATCTCATTTTCATGAGATATTTATCATAATAATTTCACTTAAAAATTCTCATTCTATTTTGTATGAAAACCATATTTTGCAAACATGAGGTTCTTCTCATGATATTTGGCTCTTGCAGGCCATAGCACATGGTCTTCTTGCAATGTGTCCTTCTGACACACTTCACAAACAACCAACCAATCAATAATATTAATAATCAAATTCAAATCTGAATTTACAATTTTGTCTCCTACAGAATTTATATTTATTTAACCATGAGGCCATCCTCATATTGTTTGGCTCTTGTAAGTGGCAACATTCTGTCCCTCGTGGTTTTACATTTGTTTCTGTAACCTCAACATCCACCTACAGCATGTCCTCTTGACACAATTCTGGATTAGCTAAACAGTCATTAACAATTATTAGCAAAATTTCAAATCTGAAATTTACAAATCTATTTTCCTACAAAAATTAGATTTTTGCAACCATGAGATCCTTCTCATAAACTTAAATCAGAAAATTTACAAATATGTTTCATACAAAAATCAGATTTCACAACAATGAGAGCATCCTCACAATATTTGGATCTTGCGCACAGAAAATTCCATCATTTATTATGGACTTACATGCATTGCCATTTCCAAGACAATTCTACCTGCAATCTGAATTTTTCAATAAACCAAATAGGTTGTGAGTACCCACGCATATAATATTTTCGTTGTGACATCTGCAACAATCACTGAAGTGATCTTGGAATTATAACACTCCATAATTCACATGCTATCGGTTGTTAATATTTAAAATGCAATGAAATACATTTTCTTTACATGCATCATTATCATAATAAAATTGCACGATATAGGCACATTATCTATGCAATCAAATAAACTTTAAATACTCACTATTACACAACCATATCCTTTCATGCAACTCTATCCTCCCAATAGATCATTATAGTAGGCCATCAAACATGACTACCTTTTTCATGCAAGCCTTCCCCTACATCCATAGCATCTCATGAAAGGATTTTAGAATTGTCAATAATTCTATCATTTCATCTATTATCTAATTGCAATGAAGTGTATACCATAACCATGCATTCACAAAATGCATAACCACAAGATTTAAAAAATCTTTTAATGTACATTTACTTAATGCACCCAATGCAATGCAACATTGATCTAAAACATTTTTGTGCCTACACAGGTGTCTTACCATGGTAAGTTGGAGATCCTAGCTAATGCATCAACACAATACCCATCCATCTCCCCAATCATTTGGTTAACTATCTAAGTGCCCTCCTTCTTCACCTGAACACTACATCGGGAGTTCACTCACTCCCTGCATGTTGGAAAAGAGGTTTCATCCTAGATTAACACCAATAGGGAGTTCATGGGATACTTGTGCAACACTAAATGCTTCACAGCCCAATATCCTCATGGTCTCACACATGGCATGCTCTTGCTTCTTATGGATGCACTCAAAAATTTTAAACAGACACATGGTATGAGGCTCCTTTCCTTTACTAGCCCATACTTCACGATACCCCATGGAATGTCATTCACATAATTGCACTCAGTATTACATGCATACCATTTTATGATGATTAAAACATGGTAGAAGGGATTCTTACCCATCCTCTTTCAACATAAATAAAGCATTACCTGCATGGATACCATCAACATATCTGATGTTACCTGATCAATTGTCCCATTGCCAAGGACTACACAGTCCTTCCACAAACCTCTTGATTATGTATTTGTTGCTCCAACCTTTCTTCACAAGGCTATGGGTCACATGCAAGAGCATCATTCACATCTCCATCCATGCTTATATTATTCTAGTCCTACAACCATTGCCACGACAATAATTATTACCAACCGCAATAATTATCATTAGTGGCTCATTGCATATGTAAAACCTCACTACTTTTACTGATATGCAAGCACACACAAGTTCACATGTATTATGCATTATCTCTTAATATGCCTATTGTGCATATACATTTCATCTATCTAGTCTCTTGCATTTTCAGCATTCATATGCCAAATTTTCTATATATAAACTCAAAATTTATAAATATAACAACAAGAGAAGAGTTGAGGAATTCTCTCTTCAAATCCTCATCATAGCATGGAATGCCTATTCCACATCATAGTTAATCCAATTTATGGCATCTCCTTCAAGCACACAAGGGATCATTAGCAATGATTTTCTCACCAAGTAGCAATTTAATACATATACACATGTATGACATTTATACTTACTACTTTCCTAGCATACCATCTCTTATGTTGTAAACAAAAATAGTTTTAAGGTGAGAAATTTCCCTTTTTTTATCGATGTTGTCTCATGGAGATCATTTTCCAATTTCTACCACCATCATATGTCGAGCTTATGTAGCATTCATTGGTCATTACAACAGCCCTCATTACACTTTGTTCACATGCCTTGCTGCTCATATTGCTAGAGAAATTATGGACATGTCCAACTAGACCTTCCTTAGAGTTCCTATCACTTAACAACGCTACAATTTATTCCATTCCAACTCCATATGGAGTCTTTTTTTAAGGTCCATTATTTTCCTTTGCACCTCATTCAACTATGAGACTTGCTTTCCTTTCTCATGGAAATATCCTCCACAATTCTGGATCATACCATAGATTCACACACATGGGAATGCCTCATTCCCTAAATGGGAAGCCTTTGCATACCGAAAATTCCATCACTATCATGAACCACATGACAAATCCACATACTGGAGTGTCTTATTCCATTCATAAAGCATGCATATACTTGCTCACAAGGCTAGTTCACCTATCACCCTCACAAATTGCATATATGTCACATGCTTCCCTAAACCATACCTTGTTGAGAATTCTTGTATGGAACACAACATCCATATCCCATAATAAATATTTCCCATGGCTCTTCCCTGCAATTCAAAATGCATGCATTAATCACAATATTACTTTGGATGCTTTCTTATCCATGGCCCCAAATGGTTGGCACTCCTCCATCCTGCATGTTCCCAACTATGCCTCCACATTATTGTGAGAGCACCATTACATTCTGAGAATTACACAAATTTGATTTTGATGCACTCAGGGAACTACTCAAATTGACATTTTTTGTCAAAACAAGGTTATAAACACTTTTCTACTATGATCCCTAAGACATTGGAGTCCCTCATTCAAATTATGAATATGCACCTTTGTTCTCTTCTGGATAATATTTCCAACACCTATCCTCCTACTCCATTCCGATTTCGAATGGGAAATTTACACTCTTCCAAAAGTGTCAATTTCGCCCAATTCTGCACTTTTTCCATCAGTGCGATTAGCCTCGACGGCCAACTTCAGCCACTTGTAGAAGTAAACCTAGAGAGAACTAGAAAAACTTTTCTACCGGGAAAATTTAGTCCATCTAACAAGGATCACTCGAAAACATTCAGATCATCGATCCGATGCACTATTCAACTTCTATAAATTTATGGGTTTGACTACTTTCTTTTTGTAATAAGTAGATAAAATGTCGAGTTGAATAATTTTTCTGGTTTCGACATCTAGGGTCACTTTTTCCTCCTGCAAGCTTTTGAAAATCCCCAAAAAGTGCTCAGGAATAGTACATTTTGGCCTTCTTTCATGCCTCGATGCCACACCTTTTGGAATTTGGCTCCAAGATTCCAAATTTAACTGCATGCTTGGTCCATGAACGCACCATAGCAATTTCGACCTAAATCAAGCTTCCATGTGATCTTGAGACTTCGATCTTCGAAAGTCTCTAATTCAAAATTTTCAGCAAATCAGAGCAAAACTAGCTCGGGCCTCTCTTTGTTGTTTTCGTGACATTCTCAAATGGCGTCCCAATGCCACAAGTCTCATCTAATTCTGAGTTGAATTACTCCTGTTATGGCTGAAAAAAATTTCGGGCTCTATCCTGACGTCTTGACCCCAACCGTTATTATCCGTACGTCGGGAGTCGGAATTCGGCATTACCATTCGGCCTCGATAACCGCCCCCTGACCTCTCGACTCCGCCTATGGTCCTCCACAAGTCAGGAGTCGGAATTCGGCATTACCATTCGGCCTCAGAAACCGCCCCCCGACCTCTCGACTCCGCCTACGGTCCTCCACAAGTCGGGAGTTGGAATTCGACACCAAAAAGCCAAAGTTGACAACCACTCATGACTCCAACTGCCATCTCCCGCATGTCGGGAGTCGGAAGCCAGCACCACCATGCCAACTTTGACTAACCTCCCCCAAATTCCTGACTCTGACTACTACCCTTCGCGCGTCGAGAGTTGGGAGTGGGCACCATGAATCCAACTCTGATATGTCACCCCACGACTTCCCGACTCCGATCGCTGCCCTTCGCACGTCGGGAATTGGAAGTAGGCACCGCATAGTGTAGTCCAACAAACTGCCCCGACTTTCGTACGTCTAGAGTTGGAATTCGGCACCGCTAATCCTCAAATTATCACGACCACTCCAATGCCCATATCTTCCATGTTTGAAGTCCATTTTTTATGAAATTGTTATCGTCAGAAAGCTCTCGGTGATCCCACAGTTTCACCAAACACTTACCAACACCTCCTGTGCATTTCTGATTTTCGGCCTGTAGGAATAGATTCCATACCAAATGACCTAATTGATGCAACCATTGGCTCTGATACCACTTTGTCACGTCCCCTCCCACCAATGCGATCGGCGGAGGGAACATGACAGTGTGTGGGGTGTGCTCATATTCACCCCTCAAGTCATATTGTCAAATTTCATTTAAATTTAAATGCAACAACATCTAAATGTGTGCAATGCATATTAACTGTACAAATCGGAATTAAAATCATTTACACACACACAGCATGCATGTATCAACATGTTCATCACAGACATAACAGTAACTCATGCAGAGAAATATGCTCATCTTATGTTATTCACAAGCATTCAATTGCAACAATTCAAATTGGCTCATTCATTCAAATTAACAGTCGTCCATAATACACAATTTTATCATAAATAAACAGTAAACACTTATCTTTAATTGAAGTTGTCCAAGCAACTGGCTATGGGAAAGTAATGTTCCACCCAACCATAGGTCTCTATAAAGCATATATTATTTCGGCTGAGAGACCACCCTTGAGCTGGGCTATGTACCCACTAAGGAGGAACTACCCAGGCTCACTCACAGCCACAGGTACAATCAATCATGCTAATCCAACACACAACTGGTTTTTTCAAGCATGTAGGGAAATAGGGAAGGAGAATGTTAAGCCAGTGAGCTCAACCACAGAGCTACAAGCATCTCAACTGATCTCAGACAACCTTGGCACCCACAATACCTACCACACCCAACATAAAGAAAGTCCCCTTCTTTGCTACACAGTCCCTCAGGTGCCCCTTCCCTCCAGTGCTCTTCAGGGTGGGAATAGAAATGTCCAAGCTTCTATATCCACGGAGATTATTTCCTTCACTGGGTTTATCAAGCAAATGTGACCTCTGATCTCTCTTCCAATTTGATTCACTCTTGGATTTTTCCAAATTTTGGTCAAGTGACTCCCAAAAATGGAATTGAATTTCCCAGCTTCCAAATCTAAGTTTTCCTATGGATTTATGGGCATTTGACACTCAATTTATCCACAGGGTTTATGTGTATTGATCCCCCATTGGTTATTGTTGCTCACATCAAATTTTGAACGTTTTTGGGGCTTAGAATCGTGGCTTCTTCTCTGGTTGTAATTTCTGCAATTCTTCACTGTTGGGCATATAGAATGGCTGAGAAATGATGTATGGTTGTTGTGTAATGGAATGGGGATGAAGGAAAAATGAAATTACATGAAGAAGTTAACTTCTAGGCCAAGTAAAGTGAGCCCATAACCTGCCATACGAATTTCTGAACTTGCCCATGCTCCATTAATTTCATGAGTTGATTTGTCAGTTGCCTCTTCCTAACATACTTAAATGTCAGCATGCTAGTCAAGATGGGTTCTCAAAATGACACTTGGAAACAAAGGATTGAATCCCCCAACCCTTCACCTCTCCCTAGTGGATACATTCACCCCCCTCGTTTTTAGTTGCTTCCATAGCCAACTCTTGGAATTTTATTTACATCATAATTATTTACATGAATTTTACAATTCCCATGGTTTACTAACACATGGTTCATAAAATAAAAAATACTTGCCTTTACAAGTTGTGCGTTCGATAGTGGGGCCTTGGCCTTGAGCTCCACACTAGGAACCATAGACCACATATTTATGATATTTATACATTAAGCCAATAATTCCAAGGGTCAAAAATGGGGATATTACATGCGCCCTTGTTGCACTCTTCCCCCACTCTGTGCAGCCTCTCCACTTACACGCCCCTCCACCTACAACATCCCTCCACACTCCAATCGAACCATCCACAGCCACACCAAGCTCCCACAAGACCTGCACACGCTCCCTCTCCACCTTCCGACCCTACGCACATGCCATTCTCAGCTTTAAAACCCTAAATTCCAATATTTCATAAAAAAAAATTATAATAATATTATTATACTATATATTATAATATATATAAACTTTCCAAAAATATAATAATTTTCTTATTATGAAAATTTTAAAAAAATATATTAATATCATTAATATTAATAATTAATATTTAATAATTACAATTATTATATAAAAGGGGGAAAAAAGACAAGAAGTCAAAGACCATTCTTCATTGAAGAAGTCGAGGCCAAAGGAAGGTTCTTTGCAAGAGAGCCATATTGGGAATTATTATAGCTTTTTTATCTACCCTTGTCGAAGAAAAGAAGACAAAGTTGAAGCAAATACACAGTCACAAACGATGATAAACACATATTTAGTAGTAAAGTCGAAGCTACAAGCAGCATTGGATGAGTTAAAGCATTATAAAAAAACAATGATTGTCTATAGTTAAAAATTGCGAAGCAAGATATTTCTAAAGGATTAATAGAGCAGGAGAATCATTATCTTAAAAAAGGTATTAAGACATTAACTACTCAAATCAAGGAATTAATGAGTGAAAAATATCCCAATGAGAATCTACAAAACCAAAAAATCATGAAGGAAGCGACCGAGAATGAGGAAGAAATAAAACGATTAAGCAAAATCATTAACGGCAAAGATGATGAAATCACACAAATTCACACAAAAGTAAGATGCCAAGAAGCAGAGAACTCCCTCCTTTAACAACAGATTAAAGAACTCCAACAGAAAGAGGACGACACTAAAAAGGCGCACAAGTTGGAGATTACAACAGTCAAAACCACCTTATCAAATAACACTGAAGAAATATATTGGTTAAGAAACCATAACAAGATATTAATTAAAAAAATCAGGGAGTTAAATGGTACTAAGAAAGCATAGCAATCAAATGAAGATACCGAAGAAAACTACTAGATAAAGGAGAAGAAATTTTTTAAAAGAACAACTTAAGAGGTTCGAAGATGACAAGAAATCACAAGAAGAAACAATTAAAAAGATGCAGAATGATAACAAAATGTTAGAGGATAGGATGAAAGGCACATTTACAGGCTCGTTTCAAATCACAGCTCAGGATGTCAACCCAATTAAAGTACCTACACAAGAATCGAAGCAAGAAGACACTACGAACATTTCCAAGAAAAGTAATGTTACAAAGATCTCTTATCGACATCCGAATCATAAAAGTCGGCAAAATCAAGATGAAAATAAACAATAGTACTCCTACAGAGAAATTAACTACTTTGAAGGAGAAAAAATAAAAAATCGCCAAATTGCTTGGGAGCAAAAAACAAGAAATTCTATTCCAACAATTGACCAGAAAATAGCTCCAATGAAGGTAAATCTCAGATGGATCACTTCCTAGGAAATGCGACATCTCAATTCAGGAATTCGAAAATTATATTGCTTTGTTTTGTCAAGTCTCAAATTTACAAGTTTAGAATACCATGAGAAGATGTTACGAACAAGAATAACTGATAAGTCATTCACTAAACAAGCTTTGAGGACAAAGCTTCCCTTAAGGGGAGGGCAATGTTACGAATATTAAATAGTAAATAAATAATATAATAATTAATAAATAATAATAATTTTGAATATTTATAAACATTAATTATTTGTTAACAAGGGGATGTGTCTCCTCATATTAATGTCCCAACCATATTTAAAGGCGGCCAAACTATTGTAAAAATCATTCATCTATCAGTTATTCATCTTTTATCAAATATTTGTGGCTTTCAAATTATAATGTGGGTTCAGAAGTAATAATGTTGCTCCATGAGAGTCTTCTATAACACCGGATATGGTGTTACATTGGGACACATCATGAGAGGTGGAACCTTACTTTGCTTGCTTTAAAGCCACTTCCCACCACTTCCTCAACCCCCAATCCACTTGTCTCTCTTGGTAAATGCGCCCCCTTGGGTTTTGTTGGCCATTTTTATTGTAAAAGAAAGCTCTTCCTCCTTGTTTAGGATGGAAGGATTGAAGCTATGCCAAAATTTTGTATCAGTTTTGTTGAATTTCTTATGAATAAAGAAACCTTTGGAGGTAGATCTGTGGTGTAATGCTTCTCATGTGTGGATGCTAATTGTCAAGGGTTTCTGCGGTATAATTTTTCTTGTTTTTTCTTGCTTTCATTGGTTATTTGTAGGCCTACATGGAGAGATACCTATAAGTAGGGTAAGATCTTATGCTTGTTTGTGTTATGCTCTTAATAATTTCTTGTAGTAGATCTATTGGAGATGCATGCACATTTTGCTTAATTGTATGCTTTCTGAGTTTTCTTCTTTTGGCAACATTGCTCTTTAACCATTTGTTTGTGTAAGGGTTTTCAAGTTTCAGGTTATCTCATTTGGAGAAGGTTTGGATATTTCTTGCATCCTCCTCATATTCAAGCTATCAAGGGCATAATCCCTTAGTGTTCTATCAAAACAAACTTCAAAGCTTGTTCTTTCTAGTTCTTGGCTACTTCACCTTCTTTCTCTTAAAATCAAAATACTTTTCTAGTTACCTTTTTTTATATGATAACAATTGTAGATCAGATCTGAATTTTCATATTAAAATCTTACTTGTTACATGTTTAAATATATCTAAAGGGTTTTGATCTAAATCATTATCATAAACTTAGATCTAGTTCTTTCCTGGTACTTGTAGTTTCAATTTTTTCAATATTTTCAAGTACTAAGTAGAGTTAATTTTTTTATTTCATATTTGTTTAACCCACTAAATCTTAACCATTTTAGCTTGCATGTTTTTGTCTTTTATTGCCAGGACAAGCAGAAATGTTGGCGAAATTTAGAAGATTTGAGCCATTCAAAAGCACCTCTTCAAAGCCCTTTTAAATTTGAAGTTTTTCCATTCATTTGTAAGCCTTTTGATCCTATTTTACAAAGGATCAAAGGCATTCATCTTTTGGATATCATTATAAATCTTTAATAAAAGAAGCAAGTGGGCTACACAGCTCCCACACCCCTTCCCCCATTGGGGGAACCTGTATCGTCTCTTGTTTGGATTGACTGTTCATTTTTTGCTTTGTTTTCCTGATTGATACTAACCATTAGAACAGTTTTCAATTTTGCAAGTTAATTTAGTTTTCATTTTGCAAGTTATATTAATCTAGTTTCTTTTTTTTTTCTTTTTTTTTTTAATAAGTAACGAACCCGACTTTTTCGTCACGAAGTATGCTCTCACCACCACCTAAAGGGTTTTCCGATTAGTGGTGGATGATCAGAAAAGAGACTCATAGTCAGTAGTAATTAGTACAACACTTCATTTGCTTTACAATTTCACTTTACTTTCAGATCGGAACAAACATTTTGCAATATCTCCATGCATGCTCTTGTCCATCGACGCTAGTCTAGGCTAGTCTGAGCTTTGGAACAATCAAAAATGATATTTTGCACTTAATAAACCTTCACATTTAATTAACAACACACATTAATTAAAATTAATTCCTTTAAAGGATGGAAATACGGTGTCTCGCCTTTGTTTCATGTGGGAAAATTTTACAAAGAGAAAGGAACTACTAGGTAGCAACTGCGGGGACCCGTCAAGCTACACCCTCGATTGGTGTGGTGTTGGACATACCCCTACGACTATGATCTAGCCTTTCCTCTTGTGTGAAACCACATTTAACAAAATCCGAACATTGTTCCACGTACCTTATGGTATATCGGAACCCCCTTCCCGTAATCCACTCATCATAATAATTTAAAACTGACCAATATACACTTGCAAAACATTTCTTATTTCCAGCAACACTATTTTGACTCCATTGGCACTGATCTATTTGCAACAATACTATTTGCTTAAAGTCATTTCTTGTTGTGAGTGATTTATCTTTACATGCTATCGAATTAATTTATACTTTGTTTTTATCTTGTTTCAATGTTATATCTCAAAACACCTAAAACAATCACTCCCATTTTAACATCTAAGAACTTAAACCTTAGTAACTTTTCTTAGGGTCTACCCCCTTAGATTCATTAGGAATTAGCCTAAATGGAGGATTCAAGATCAAGTGATAGTACTTAACTCAAGACTTTCCCCCAAGGAGACACCAAGTGGCTTGAAGATTTATGCCACGTTACCCAAGTGTGTATTAAGCGGCAACACATTCCACTTGAAATTCATTTCCAAACTCATAACACACAGTTTGCACATCTTTGAAGGTTTTTCCATAATCATCTTTAGAGCATTTATCAGCAGACCCAAAAAAATTAACTTTTTTGTCAAATGTTTTGGCCTTCTCTCTTAGGGATTTGTTGAACAAAGACCTCACATCAGTTACACCTTTGGAAGTCCAAATTCCAACTTCAAATTTATCAACACACAATTGCAAAAAATAAATTTTGTTTGGTCATGATTGATACAAATTAAAACGGTGTTTGGAATCACATTCTTGATTGACACTATCAAATGTTTGAACCCCCTTTTTAATGGGGCCTATCTTTGAAAACAAAAAACCCTCCATTTCTAAAATCAACAAATATTTTTTGGCTATCTACACAAAAGAAGGTCTGTGTTATAAAATGCAAAATACTTTTATCAAACAAGTTTATAACTACTGGAAAAAATCTTTATTATGACACACATACACACACACACATGATTTTTTTAGAGAGGAAGGGATACCAGATACACCATACATTTTGTGTCATTCTCCATGACTCATGGTTGATTCTACAATTTTTTCGTGAGTTCCTCTGTAAGAATTAGAAGATGAGAAATAGTAGATGAATATTTTCAGTATCTCCCTACAGAGAAATGAAAATGTGTCAAATTTTCAATTCTAGAGAATCACTTAACATAATCTAGTAGCTCACCTTCCTCAGCAACACCATCCACAAATTGTTCATTTCTATCATATTTATAATTTTTAGTTGGTTCTTCAACACCATCATCACGCTCTTCTAATTTTCTCTTCCTATTAGAGGATTATTGCGAAGCACCCACACTCACATCTAAAAACACGAATCAAACGATGTATGTTATAAAGAAAAAGAGAATCGAAATACATAATGAAACATAAAATTTGTAAATATAAATATAAATACCTTCATTTGGTTCATTTAACAATGACTTAAAGAATTGGTTCATGTACAGTTCCTGTTCTAACGTTTCCACAATTGAAACAATGCAGAGATCTAGAATTTTGCATAGAGAATGAACTAGTCTAGAGCCGACATAGAAAGAGATGATGGTGCCTTGGGATGAAGTCAAGTTGCTCACAAAATGTCCCAAAAATCTGTCTCCCTTTCTTTTTTAAATACATGCACTCGTGATTGGATTCCCAAATCTTTGAAAGTTGGGAAATCAAACAACGAAAAGTTTACATAGATTCAGTCCATGTTCAAAAAAATAGACGACAGAGTGATCCCCTCTAAGCCAACTCGTCAACACTCGTCAACACTGTATAATAGATAATCATGTGTAGAATTCATTGCCAAAGTACCAATAACATCATATTCTACCACAAGTTTTCTTATTTTCTTTGTGAATAGAGGAAAGGATTTTCAAATCAAATATGAAGCATTAGTATATTGCTTATGAAAACACAAGTAAAAGGTTCTATATTTGAAGCCAAGAAAAATAGCAACTCAAGCATATTTGTATATGTCCATCCATATAAATAGTTTCACATGTCGAACACAACTAGCTCACAACACATTGTATTTTGAAAGTAACTAATCCCCTTCAATGTATTCCGAAATGTAGAGGGAAAACAAGTTCGACAAAAAAATCTTGTATTATCTCTCATGCA
Organism: Larix kaempferi; assembly: GCA_027924585.1. NCBI lineage: Eukaryota > Viridiplantae > Streptophyta > Pinopsida > Pinales > Pinaceae > Larix > Larix kaempferi. Next base: position 9,174,348 of record BSBM01000146.1, read on the forward strand.
ATCCATAGTGACATTGATTTCTTTTTGCTTGATATATATTTGCAAAATGACATAAGCTTCTTTTGGAAACTGAAAATCCTCCTCTGGTGCTCGTTTCCATTTCTTCATCGGAGACTTGATTTGTTTGTCATTACATATAATACTTCAAAGTGTTGAAAATGATATGGAGCAATTTATAAACCTCGGTCACATTTTTTTTCAGACACGTCATTAGAAAAATAAAAATCACAGTCCTCAACACTCAAATACTCAACAATCATATTTCTAGTTATTCTTTCATCTTTTCCCCTCTTATAATATTGCAAAAGAGTTTTTGTGTCGACATTATGGTCTATTATGGTACTTAACCAATTGATCCTTGAATTATTTTCCCTGCAATGATTCTCAATTCCATCTCATCCATATCGTGAAGAGGTCTAACAAAATTAGACCCTTATTGTTTTGTTTTATTTTACACGAAATCATCATGATGGATGCTTTTGGGGGAGTATGCCAATGAGCCATTTTTATACAGCCTGAATATTGCACACCATTTGTTCCAAATCTCATCTGAAATCAAGAAAAGAGTCATCGTGTCTTTAAGACTTTCCTTGTTAGAAACATAGAATATATCCAAACATTCATTCAAAAAATTATGCAATCTAATAAAATATTAAATTCAGATTGAAATTAATCAAATTAGAATGTTTGTAGTGGTGTAATAATGATGTTAGAAAGCAAAAAATACTTACCTACCACTCCAACAACCGAGAATGTGACCTTTTCCATGGCGATTGTGCATACTACTATATATCCATTTTTCTTTGGCCTTGATGACTTGATCAATAAAATGAGTGTCAACAAATTCTTTACTAGAAATATTTTGTTGGTTACATAAACTTGTAATGAATTTATGTGGAACATCACTTTGCAGAAAACGTGCTTTATGAAATTGATATCTTGGATTAACATATTTGAATTTGTCATTTTCAATTAGCTTATACTGCATAGATATAGTGTGTTGGCCATCCAATATATAGAAATTCATTGTATCCAGTTCAATTTCATTTTCTGTAAGTAGATTAATAGGTTCATTTGTCTCCTAGTTGAAAGGCATTAAAATTACATCTTGAAGAGTCGTAGTGAAATTTGTGACAAGTGACAGAGCCATCCTAGACACAACATCTCCATTCACTCTTTGAAATTGGAAATTCGGAGGTGCAAGAGCACATCTTTTGACATGAATTGAAAAACAAAATTCATGAAAAACGAAATCTTGTATTTGTAATTGTTGGCTGCTTTTTGTCCTCTCAAAACTTTTGCTAGATTTCTCCATGATCACCTTTGAAGAGCTTACTTTCAAAGTCCTAAATGATGATTTAGTTACATCCTTTTCCAAGTCATATATGCTAGATATTCTAAGGTAGTAGATATCATTTTCATGGTAAACATTTATAAACTTCTTGTTAAAATTCATGTAATGAAGAGCCGAAGGTATCTTTTTCTTAGTAACTCTTCTTCTAAATATCGATAGATTTCCATTTTTCAAGTGGGTAGCCATATTTGAATAAACCTGATTAGTTGGATCATAAGATTGCAATATCTAGCCATGGTTTGTGCAAGACACCTCATCGTTGTCCTCAAATAGTTTCATCAACTTAGGGTGAAACTTAGAAACTAGAATATCCATCTGTAATAAAGAGCGGTCTTTTCCTTCAACAACCTTTCATAGACACGCAACATGTCTTCTTGAAAGACATCTATAAACACACTAATGCCAATCCTTCTTAGTTGTTCTTCAACAAATATATAGAGGTACAAATATGGATATAGATTATCGAGTTATTCCATCTCGACAAACCAATCAATATCATTAATTCCTATGTTGTGCTTAGGATGTATTTCAAGAAATGATATTTCTTTGAACTAGTTGAGAGTTACTAAAATCGCCATTGTGACCTGTTGAAAAAGGTTGACACCAAATTATGAAATATTACAAGGAAAAACATATATATCTTCACAAATACAAGGCATGATATTAGTTAAAAATACATAACAAATCAACACTTTTTTTGTGAGATATAGCAACCTATTATCAGTTCCCATTGGGTAGACACGCAAATAACAAATCGATGAAGCTTTCATACAATCCAAAATGTGGTACGCTACATGAAAGTGTCGTGCGACCTCAATATAAATGATTTGGTCTAGTCGATCCTTCCAGCATAATCGACATCCTCATCAAGGATCGTGTTGAGTCACACTCTCTAGTTGGAATTTATCTCAGCGCATGGGATCAAGGAGAAGTATCGGCCAACCCTTTGCCAAATTTTGTAAATGGGAATTGTTCCTCTTGTACAAACACTTAAATTCATATCACTAGATTATACTTTCACCTCTGCGAGATAATGTGAATGAAAAGGAAGCATCCAGAGACCCTTGCTCAGATATAGTGATTAGGACACACTTTATTCTTGATAATGTTTTATGGAAAACCATATATGAGGAGGTGGTGGCCAATCCTATGACTAGAGGATTGGTTTCCCAAATAATGTATTTGAAGGAATGAGTGAATGATTAAGGATTAAATGGTAAGCTATTGGATAATTTATTTGAGGAAGTACTGTTTGATCCTTCCAATGGATGGTACATTCAATAAGTACTATATTTTGTGCAATGTCGTTCGACCCTTCTTCTAGGTTAAATGTTTTCTTTGTTCCATACGTTAAGTAGGGTCAACCAAACCTTTCTAAATATAATACATTTTTGGAAACAGTATTCGATCATGTGTATGATAATCTTTTCTCTACAATGTGCGATTATAAAATACAAAAAAAGGGGCATAAGTTCATTCCTTCAGGTCGGTGCCTGTAAAACCAAGGGGTCAGTACCTCCTTTCAGTTGGTGTTGATAAACACAGGAAGTCAGTGCTTCCTTGAATGTAATATTTTTCTTTATAAAAGACATTATGTGGTTTCTCATGGTTGAATTTCCACGTAAAAATTATGTGTGTTCTGTGTTCTGTGTTCTTTGATTTGCGCATATGTGGATGAATGATTTACTTGTGATGGATGCATAATTGATGATACATATTAAGTTTAGAATAATCTAGTAAAGAAGTTAAAATTGTTCATAACTGCGCTAATACTTATTCACCACCCCTCTCAGTATTAAATCAATTCCAACAATTGGTATCAGAGCGGGTGTCTTCAATAACAACTTAACATTTGGAAGATAGATATGTGCATGTGCACAGATATGGACAAACAAGAATATCTCTACACCAACAGAGCACCAAGGTTTGATGGCATCAACTACATCTTCTGGAAGGTTAGGATGGAAATGTATATGCAATCACTAGGGGCAGATGTTTGGCAGTCCAATATTGATGGTTACAACCAATAGTTATGCCAGTTAATACAGTTGAGAGGAGAATATATGAATGGAATGCATAGCCATAAATGCACTACTATATGGTTTAACAAATATTGAATTCATCAAGGTTATGCACTGCGCCTCAACCAAGGAAGATTGGGACAAACTCAGAGGTTTCTATGAAGGTGATGAAAAGGTAAAGAAAAAAAAGTTGTAGAACTACTTTGGGCTGTTTGAATCCTTGAAAATGAAATATGAAGAGAACATTACCTCTTACTTCTTAAGAGTTGATGAGATAGTTAATGCTATCAAAATTCTTGGGGTCGCTCTGGAAGAAGAATTTGTAGTACAAAAGATATTGAGAACTCTACCCTCAAGATTCAATACAAAGGTATATGTATTGGAAGACAGAGAAAATCTTGAAGACTTGAAAAAGGACGAGCTTCATGGAATCTTAACAACATACGAGATGTGAACTAAGAAAGAGATTCCCATTAGAAAGGAAGTTGCTTTTAAAGCCACTGGAAAGGATAAGCATGATCATGACAAAACTCTTGCAATGAATCCGATGATGACGAGTCAAACTTTGTAAGGAAGCTGGAAATAGGACAAGGTAAGTACAAAAAAAAATTGCCTTTCAAATGTTTTAAATGTGGAGGAATAGGCCATTTCGCTTCTAAGTGTCCTTACAGAGAAGATGGAGACAACAACAACAATGAAAAACCTAGTACTCATGAACGAAGAACTGCACGCACTCAGCACAGGCCTGAAAATAAAAGGAGGATTCCAAAACAAAAGAAAAGTATGTATACTGAGGAAGACAGCAATGCATCTGAAGAAAGTGACTATGACAAAAAATAAAAAGAGGTACTTTTCATGGCCTTTGTGGAAGAAGAAAGTAGTGATGAAAAGAAGAACAGTTTGACGAATACTCCAGTTGTGCAAAGCAAACCAATATCACTAGACAAATACTTCTTTAGTGGGTCCTTCAAAACACCTCCAAAGCCAGTTGCATAAGTTAAGGCTAATAATCAATCTAAATAAGAAGAGGCTGCAGAAGTTGATTGGGAAGGTAAATTGATTAGTGCTTTGGATAAATTGAAGAAGTCAAGAAAGAAGAGTAAACTCTTACAGGAACATGTTAAGCCCTAAATAGGGGCACATTTATCCCTATATTGTGGTGCACTACATTAGTTTTGATGTCGACTTTGGTCCATTAGTGGTAATTGTCATTAGTATGGTTATATTAGTTATGTCGGTTAGGGTCGGGGAGTTATAATTGTACCTCTTAATCTCCTATATATATGAAGGAGATCTTTTCCTTAGTACATTGTATAAGGAAGTTACCCCTCAAAAAGGATTGCTATTCATCCATTTTCTTCATTCAAGTCGTGGAGTACTCTTTCTGATCTATTTTTTTCTCTTTTCATACTCTTTTATGGAAATTGGTTGCATAACATTTGGTATCAGAGCTCTTTCCTCGGGACTGTTTTTTTCAAAACAAGTCATATTGGAATTTTAGCTATAAGTTTTTTTCTACAAGATTGCAGACAACGAGACTAAAATACAACCTAGAAAAAAATGTTGAGCTATTTGTGGTCCAATTTTCAGATCCTAAGGAATTACAGGTTCATAGATATTCGTTGTGGAAGATAGGGTTTCTGACTAGTCCAAAAACTGGTCTAAAATAGGTGTTATGGGAAAAAAGTTCATATATGGGGCATGCGAGATCCAAATTAAAAATGTTGCATTAGAAAGAAGACGAACCACAATATATGTGGTAGGTTTTTCAACCTAAAATATGAAATAGTGGACACATGGTAGACCGTACAAGTTTGCTCTTCCGGAAAGACCAAAAATAAGAAGTATTGGGAGATTCGTAATAACTTCTTATTGGTAAATCGAAATTAGGTCAGACCTACGGCATTGGAAAAAGGACACCTCAGGCTACAGCATGCCGAAGTTTTAGACCCATAGGAATAGAAATTTCAAATTGACCTCAATTTCAAGTCGGCCATAAAATAGTCTTCCAATCAGGGTTTGAAAAAAGTACGTCATTTTAAATTTGAATAACTTTGAGTAGAAGGATCTAATTGTGGTGAAACCTAGGGAGTGATATCTATTTATATTGTTCAAAATTCCACCGAAAGGAAGTGTAAAAACTCACACTCCACTCAAACCACCCGAGGATCCATCCCCGATGTATGATGAGAGGGAAGGCATATATTTTTGAGTGTCCCAGTTGGAAGATATGATTAAAGGGTCTGTGAAAAAAGTTGATTTAGTTAATTTAGAGGAGAAGTTGAATAAAATGGAGGAAAATATGAAAGGTTTGGTGAGAACAAGTGATTTACTCAATTGTTACACCCAAAATCTACTCATCACCAGATTCAGTGTATACACCCCTGAAGGCACTTGGACTAATAACCATCCTAGAAGGTTTGTACCCATTTGTGCTAGGTTCTGAAAGGTCATCGCAGGTTGCACACTAGCAGCATGCGATGTCGCAGGTTGCACCACTACAGGGTGCAACGAGATCTGTTAATGGGAAAAAATAGCCTATTCGAGATCCTTCTCGAAACTTGCTCATTTGGAGGCTTATCCCTGACCTCTAGGAGAGCTGGTACTCGACCCCTAACTCTTTGGGAAGATCCCCTATCTCTCTCCTACCCTTCCTCAACCTATCCTATCCACTTAGTCCTATATAAGTGAGGCTCACTCCCATACCAAAGGGAATAAGACTAAGGTATCCATACGCTGGTGAAATCTACCTTGGAGGAAGACTATGGTATCTACATGGTGGTGAAATCTATATTAGGAGGAAGCCTATCATCCTTACATGCTGGGGAAATCTCGCTTAAGACACCTTCACTCACCTCTTGGAGAATTCATGCTTCCTTGGAAGGGCATGGCAATTGGCCTGGTCGGAGAAGGGCTACTACGTTAAGTCTCTAGTTGTAGTCCTATATCTCTATCATGTACTCCTCGATTTGCAGTAATACAAATGCTTTCCACCAATATCGTTCTTATGTGTAATGATGTTGTGTTGTTTACCTGCTTAACTATTTACATAGATCTCTTATTGTATAGATGCTCTTTACTCGTTTCTCTTTTCTATGTCTTGACAGGTCTTGCAGCTTGGATCTGACGACTGTGGGACGTGGATCAACATTCGGGAGAAAGGATAGTGAATCAAAGAGGTAAGACATCTAGCACTTGATCCTTAAGTAGATCTAGGAAACGTGTTTGTAGTCTGTTCTATTTGTTCTAGACTCGCATTGAGCTAGGGAGATCCTGCTCGCGTCCGCTCGAGTGGATTTTCCGGTAACAAATCTGGTGACCATACCGGGGAGTAGCGTTTGTTTTGTTTAGTAGTCATTAAATCTGAGAGTCACTTTCAGTTGATTACTTCACACAAGCCTTGTTTATCATTTTTTCCATTCACTTTCAGATCTTCACATTGAAGATTCTGATCTTCTTCCTCTGAGTCTATGCAACTCAGTTTCAAGCCTGTTTTCACTGTCACACCTAGGCAGTGAAAACAGAGCGACACTGTGTTTTTCTAAGTCTTTGTCTTTTGTCTGTTGCTTACTCGTCGCAGTCTGTGCACTGGTAAACTGCGACAGCATCGCACCTCTCATATATGTACCCTGCGACGTCGCACTGTCTACAAAGATAGAGTGCGCCAATCTATCGAGACTTTGCATACAGGCATACATTCCCTCATTTGACAGTCTGAGCCTTGGTTTGATGTATAAACTCCCTCTGTGTTGCAAGATCCAGCCAGAGATCCCACTTATGATTCGTGTGTTGAGAGTTTGGTTTCATTTGGATTGACTTTGGGTTCCGCTTTGGACAAGTTTGAAATCGGTAGTGGTGGATACTTTTGTCTCCCCCACCTTCATCCAGTCACTCTTGCATTCCCTTCCTGCCATCCCTGATCTGATCATTGCATTGGTTCACCTTCCAGACCTCATTTACATTTGTTTTGAGCTTTGCTTGCTTAGTTTGCTTGTTGCTGCTTGATTTTGAGTTAAGTGTGTCTTTTCCGCTTGGTCGAGTGCTTATCTTTTCTTGAGTTTTCTGAGTATATGAATGCTGTGAGTAGTGTTTTCTTTTCAGTCATTTGGATCTGAAAGCAAAGTTGTTATCAAGTTTATTCTTTGATGCATCCATTGAAAGATTTAAAAGTGCTTCTTTCCCATTGTTTCTCAAAAGATTATTGAAGAAAGATTGTTGTGCATTGGAAAATTCTTGTTTATATTTTGAAAAAGTTGAATGAATGTATAATCTATTGTGTTTTTCTCGAATTATGAATCAATCATTTTCTTGAAGAACTCAAAGAACGCTTCGATTTTGCAAAATTGTTTCCATGCTGAGGAAAGATAGATGCAATTTTAATTCTTGTTTCTCTTAGATCATTGAAATCGAAATTGAAAAGCTTGCATTTTCCGTTTCAGAATCCTCTCATTTCATTACTTAGTGTTGTTTTGATTTGAAAGCAAAAGAAAAGAAAAGAAAAAATGCTTTGATTTGGATAGTAGTGTTGTGTACTTTTGTGTTTCATTGAAAAAGAAAAGAGTACTTTCATTGTTGAATTTGTTTGAATTGAGATAGTGTTGCATTGAGTTTATTTGGCAATACCATTGGAAAGAAAACGTTTTCTCCTTCCCATAGGCAGAATTCATCGAAAGAAAAGAATATTTCATGCATGTAGCTAAGGCCTGCATTATGTTTCTGATTATGTACTCACCTCATGTATTCACCTAACCGTCCAAGATAAAATTAACGGTAGACCTAGGTAAAAATTTTAGCAACTTGTGTGTAAGTTAGAGACGTGTTCCGGCGTCGTTAAGCATGGCAGCTGTCGTTTTTTGCCAGCACTGTAGTCCGGGGTATTGTAGTCTTCCACGTACATCGGTATATCGAGCTCCTTCACGTACCCACCAAGTACCATAATCCGTACTTGGCGTATATCGAAGGATCTATCACGTACTCGACACGTATATCGGAAGGTCTCGTGCCAACGGCTGTGCATTAGACAGCACCACTACGGATTTGAGCTCCCACGTACCTTGCATATATCGGGAGACACCATTAGGGTTCCTGAAACCAACTAAGTTAACCATTTGATCATCTTGGCAAAGCAATACACCGAGAACAGCACTCGGGGAGATTAGCACGCACGTACTGTCCAGGTAATCCGGTATGCAAGCAAGAGTACGGTCCCAATCCTCCTTGTCGCGTCATATTGTTGGACCCTGCAGTATATTGTGGTTTGTGATGCCTTGATAATCCCGTGAGGTTCCAGACTTTTGAATCCACTTTGTCACATAAGTTTGCTTGTTGCCTTAGTTTGAGTAGGTTTCTCTGGACTGCTTTTCTTTTAGCATACCCTTAGGAGAAACGTTGTTTCGGCCTTTCTGGCTGATTTTCCTGATACTCTGGTAGATTTTCCCTGGAGAAGGTCCCGTAGGATCTTGAAATTATCACCCGAATATCCCCTTAATCCAGAGGTTATTTCAAGGGTAAGAATGGATCAGTGTAACGTGGTCGTAGTTACTGAAGTGGAGAACCCCACTTTGAATATTGGCGGACATTTGTTTCCACCAGATTCACCTGCCTCTCATCCCCCGTAGGATGAAGAAGCACACACCCCCACTTCACAAAACCTTCCTCCCGTCATCCCAGGAGAACTTGGATCATTGGAATGGATAAAACGACCCCAGGACGACCCTACAGCAGTTGTTGGTCCTTCAGCAGCTTATTGGACATCTTCTACAGACCACCCAGTGGCTCATTTTGTCGTCTCATCCTCATCCAGCGAGACTACTCCAGAAGACACTTTAGCCTACTTTCATGGCCAATTGGCTCACTTTCGTTCCATGGATGAAGAGTTTCAACAGTCAAGTCTCCAATGATAGGTTCAGGACCCATCGTTACCCCCTTACCAACCTGTTGTTGCAGCAACACCCCCCCCAAAATTTTGTGCATATTGGGGCCCCTCCTGTCATTTTTTGTAGAAAGTTTGCCTTAAGAAGCCATCCCAGCTGTTATCTGTGTTTTTCAACATAAAATATTGTTTCCCAACTGAACATCTTGCCATAAACCTTTCCATCTGCTCCCCAAGGAACCAAAAGGGAACTTAGAATTTTTTCCCGGCGTTTTGGAGTCTCTCGGGCTATCTCCCCACAGTTGCAGAAGCCAAACGCATAAGCTCCTCGAAAATGACTTAGAATATTTTGAGCGTGTTGCGGGACGCAAGAAGGAAGTGTTTGGAGCCTTTCAGTTTTCTCTCCCGCAACGGCGGAAATCTTTTTCAAAACACTCCCGAAAGAAGACTTCATAAAAAAAAATTTGATTGGAAAAACCGCGGAAGCTCTCGGGCTATCCTCCCGAAACGGCGGAAACAACTAGCCTAAGCTTGCCGAAAAGAACTTAGAAATTTTGAAAGAACTTTACAGAACGAGCCGAGGAAGCTTCGCGGAAGCTTTCAGCCTTTGCTCCCGAAACCGTGGAAGCTCTCGGGCTACCTTTCGGAAACAGAGAATTTGTGGAAAGATTCCGGTTGTTCTCCCGAAACGGTGGAAATCATTTGCATTTAGCTCCCGAGAATGGACTTAGAAAATTTTTGGTTTTTTGTTGTGGAGAGATTCGGTTTTCTCTCCCGAAACGGCGGGAGAATTCAACGAAACCGCCGGAAATTTGCGGAAGCCGTCACGATACCTTTCCGAAAAGGAACTCAGAATTTTTCCCATAAGTTGCAGGAGCCATTGGCAAATTCTTTCCGACACAGCGGAAGAATTCAAGATTCGCTCTCGAAACGGCGGGACCCGTTCGTCCAAGCCTCCCGAAAAGTTTTAAAAATTTTCTTCGTTAAAATTGTGGAAGCTTATGATGCATCCCTCCCGAAACGGCAGAAGAGTTTTACGGAGCCGCCCGCACTTGCGAAAGCCGTTCGCATAAACCTTCCGAAACGGAACTCAGAAATTTTCTTTAAAGCTCGCGGAAGCCTGTTGGAGTTTTCTTCCGCAGTTGCGGAGACCGTCGCGAAACTTTGCCGAAACGCCAAAATATTCCAAATCTTTGCGGAACCTTTCAAAGAACCCATCCGTAATGACGGAGGCATTCACCCGTCCCGTTCGAAACGGAGGAGGCTAAGGGAAAAGGCTTTCCGACACTCTCTCGAGGCCTGGACATGACTTAGAAACTTTGAAGTTTTCGGAAGCCTTCTGCGGAAGCGTTCACCGAAACCTTCCGAAACGTTGGAATATTTTAAAATTTTTCTCTCCACTACCGCGGGAGCCCTTTTCAAGAGCGTCATGATTATTTTTGCGGAAAAGTTTCACCGTTGCCTCCCGAAACCGCGGAAGCTTCCGCTATATCCTTCCGCAATGGCGGGAAAGATTCACGATTTTGCCCCGCCAGAGGCGGTCGCACGCAAACCGAGACGGCTCGATTTGACCGCCGACGTACCGGTATTTAAACCGCGACTAATTGCGCCACCCACCAAACTAAATGCTCGCACGTGCCTGTCTTATTTAAATATACGGTGGGGGGGGCTCGAGCCAACATACCATTGTTTTCGATTGGAAAACGACGTGGAACGCCGTGCAAATCGCTCCAGCTCATCTCGCTCATCCGCGTTCGCGGCCACCTCGTTCAAGCAATCCCCACGGTGCCAGGTAGGATTTTAACCTTGAAATTTGCCCCTTTTACGGTTTCCAATTGCTATTGGGTTGTCTTTTGTTTGAAGATGATGGGTTTGGTGGGATTTTGACGGGAAAAACACCCGTCAAGGGCTATATTTTGCCCGTCAAATGCAGTTTGAATTGAGTTCTCGTCATATAAAACAGACAATGGATAGAACGTTTTTTTTTTTTTTTTTTTTTTTTTTTTTTTTTTCCTGGGTAGAGACGTTTAGTGCGGGCGGTTAGACTTGTTCTATTTTAATCCCCGGGCCGCGTGCCTCGTTATGTGAAAAAACTATCGAAGCCCCATGGGCTTTTCATGTCCCCGGCCGAAAGCCAAGACGTAAATCCCCGGGCCTTTCGTAAAACTTAGTTCCAACATGACCTCTACCCAATTCAAATCCTAGAAATCGGCGCCATTGCCCCTGTTCAAATCCCGCGAGCGTTTAAAGTTACGCGAGCCGAAACCCGAAACCATGGCCACCCGAGCCTTTTCGTCAGTATGTCTCCGGCGCCATCACCCTCGCTCGAACTAAAGCTTCCCATAGAACACCTCGGCAAGTGCCGTAAATGACAATAGCATTCGAAGCCCTCGTCGAGTCGTAAGTGCAAAAGGGGTTTCCTTTTTCGTCACAGAGTCTGTCCAACCCAAGCTTCCCCACCATTAGCCTTTCAAACCGCAGCAATGATGAAAATCACCCTCTTCCCCAGAGCCAAACCGAAAGCAGGTTGCTTCCGCAACGCGCTTATCCTCACAGGAGCATTCTGAGCCTGCCCCTTTAAAGAATTAAGATGGCTGAGATTTATAATGGTGTCCCTGTTGAAACGAATATCACCATTTCTCCTAGGGCCGGGCCGAGAGAAAACTGTTGCCACGACATAACCTATCCTCTCAGGAGCACCCCTAAACTCATCCCTTTAAGAGACTCAAATGTTTTTCATGTTGAAATAGTGTATTGTGCCTCCTAAGCACACAGCTTCACATTGCTCTTTATCTCATTCATATATCAAAACAATGATGCTCTCTGTTAAAATCTCACAGTATGTTGCTCAATATCATGATGACTTGTATATGGGTGCTATCAGGGATAAGTCAAGATGCCGAAAACCGGTAAGAAGAAGGCTAAGATGACAGAAAAGAAGCCTGCACCACTCAAAACTGAAACTTCACTCCAGGACACTAGGTGCACCACCGGTGTCCCTCCTGAAATCAGATGGGGTGACATCTACAGAATGATCAGGGACCAAGAGATCCCAGATATGTTGCTAGAGGAAGGGCCAATTTATCTAAATATCAGAGCCTCAGGCATAACTAGAGCTGCTACCCGCCCTGAGCTGTTCCCCCTGTGCTGAAGTGATCGGATGGATACTCCAACATGCCGATGCTGAAGGGAGAGTGATAAATGATAGCGGGAAAGTGGCTATTGCCTCATTTCAACCCGCGTATCTTGCGGCAGCCTACAAATTTCCCCGTGTCCAACAAGCTCTGACTGATGAATGGTTGAGCCAGATGAACAACGTCGAGACCAAGAAACTGCTAATGGCAGGAAAACATTTGAGAAAGAAAGGAAGTGATGAATATGACGTACAGAATCTGAGAGCTCCTTTCAGATTGATCGCTTTAATGCTGTGCAGAATCTTCGGTATGCCCGATGGCATAGTGTATAAGATTCAGTGGATCCCTATCATCCACTACGTGGCATTCAAGGGAACTGTGTTTGACTGGGCCACTATCCTGTCAGATAGTCTGGCCTCGATGATAGTTGCTGCTAAAGAAGGACTAGCCTTGAAGAAGGCTGAATTTTTCATGTCTTCATATCTGATTGATTGTATTTTGGCCAAAATTGACTTCCCCAAATTGGGCTGCACATGGGATAGGGCCACCTCCCCGGTCTATATCGCATTCAAGATGTTGTGGGCTCAGAATTACAAGCCCAGCTACAAACTCATCTGTGAAGGGTTCATCATGCCCCTATATGAGAAAATGTTCAAGGAAGAACCAAACTGCCTATCAGAGAATGCTTTGGAAGTCCTTGAGAATTATGGGGATTTTTACTTTTCGGAGCAAGGTACCTACCTGAGAATGTTTGGAGGGACTAAGCCCCCATACATCTTGCCGCAGTATGCCACAGACTATGTGGTTCTCAAAGAAGCAGTAAGACAACTCTTCCTGGATGGGATTGGAGCAATGCTCCACAAACAGCATAAGGCTTCCTTTCCCCCCCTACCTTTCTGCATAGGTTCTTACAAGTTTTCAGGGGTTTCCTCGGCCGACGAATTTGTTCAAGAGCTGAAATCCTTCCCCTTCGGTGAGGTAATCTTCCACAGGAATGACAGAAAGGGAAGAGTTGCTGAGCACTGTAAGGAGATCTATGCTCACTTCGAGTACTCCCACTATCTTGATGCCGAGGAAGAGGCATTCAGAGGCATCAACAACATGGATGAGCTACGGGTCTGTCGCCAAAGCACTGGAGCAAGCTCTAGCTCAACCAAGGCCCAGAAGACCAGCCAGCAAAAGGAGAAAGAAGCTAAGGATGCCCGAGCTCAGGAAGAGCTCAGATTAAGAGAAAAGCGAGGTTACAGTGGGAAGCTGAGGAAGCAAGAAAGCAGCAGGAAGCTGAAGTGGCGAGAATGCAGCAAGAAGCTGAGAATGAAAGACTGCGGAAAGAGGTTGAGGAAGCCCAAAAGCAGAAAGAGGCTGAAGCTGAGCAGGCTGAGGCAGAGAGGAAGGCAGAAGAAGAATTGAAAGCAAGGGAAGATGCTCAAGCCAGTGGGTCCGGTGCCCAAGACATGGATATAGACACATCTCAAGCAGGTGGCTCTGGTACCCAAAATAAGGGCGTGGACCCAGCTCAGGAAGTCTGGACCCCACCTGAAGAAGACATAGACATCATAAACCGACCAATTGTCCCGTACACGCCATCGGGAAAGCGTACAGTGTCCAAGTGGAATGAGTTTGTCTACGATAAGAAAAGGAAGGCTATGGTCCTCAAATCAGAAGAGAGGATAAAAAGTCCCTTCCATGAAGACATCGTTACCCACCGAGAGGTCACTGTAATGAAAAACACGGATCAAGATCCCTTTGTTATGGCATCCGCAGCTGTAGCAACAGCAAAGGCATCATTTGCCAATGTAGGGGTCATAGTTAAAGAAAATCTATTGACAAAGAAGAGAGCTCGTATGCTACAACAGACTGTGGCTAATGAGCAAGCCCAAAGAGATCTGGTAGTGAACAAGTATAATTGCTTGTACGCTGAGCATAAGGAGCTGTCAAACAAGTACAGCCAGCTGGAGGAGGAAAAGGACCAGCTAACACTCCAAATAATGATTGTAGAAGCGGAGAAGAATGGAGCAGAAGAAAAGGCATCTCAGCTAGAAGCAGACAAGCAGGCATTAGCTGAGCGTTTAGAGCAAGCGGAGAGCAGAACAATGGACATGTCTCCCTTCCATGAGCTGTCATGCAGCATCCTGAAGCAAGTGTATGACACTCAGGAGCTAATCACTGATGAGGTTTGCAAGCTCAAGGCCATGGTGGTTAGGTTAAAAGAAATCAATGCGGAAGCCCATAGGCTCAAAGCGAAGAATACCCGTGTTAAGGCAAATATCATCAGTCAGATGGCATGGAGAGAAGGAAAAGGGGGTTTCCCTGCGCACCTCCCATTTAAATCTGTGGATAGTTTTAATGAGGACGTAGCACTGTTGGAGTTTGGCAGGAACTGCGCCAGTAAGCTGATGGCCAGTGTGCAAAGAACAACAGATAAAATCAGCAGTCTCTACCAAAGGCTCCAAGAGGCACATGACAAATGCACATTGAGTTTCCCTCAGACCCTGGAGGACTTTCCGGAAAAGGAGCAGCGTTTGTCCCAACTAAAGGAAGAATTGGGCGTTCAAACGGAGTATGTGAAGAGGATTGATGTCCTGGCTATTGATGACCTCCAACATTATATTGGGTCGTCATCACTCCACAACCATCTGCTGAAGGAAGTGCATCAAGCTGCAGTGGCAGAAGTTCAAAGCATTAAAGTAGAGCTCGGGAAGAATGTGACTTCTCAGAAAATCTTGTTCCCTACTGCAGCAAACATAGTCATAAGGGACACAGGTGTGTGGTACAGCTACATAGCAGAGGAGGAAAGGAAAGCTGCAGCAGCAGCAGGAGCATCAGCAGATCCAAGATCTTCTCTCCCAGCAGCCAGCCCGGCTACAGCAGTGGGCTCGATTCCCTCTTCCCCAGCAGTGGCAGAAATTCTGGCCAGCTCAATCCCTCCTTCCCAATTAGAAGCAGCATCAGCAATAGGCTCGAGTGTCTCTTCCCAGGCAGCCTCAACAGCAATTAACTTGGGAGATCCTCTGCCAGCAGAAGCTCACGCACAGGAATGAAATAAACTAAATTCAGTTGAGCAACTCTCTTCAACCAAACACATGTACAGCAGGGAAAGCGTTGGTGTTAGCATTATTTCTGCTATGTATATTTTGTTAAACTTTCGAACATGTAAGGCGTAAGCCATGGGACAGCTGTCCCTATTTTTTGTCAAAACGATTTTGTAAAAGAAGTGGTCATTTTTGGTGGTCGGTTATAGAAGAAATTCCTGTAATTGACAAGTGGAAGGTGCTAGGTGGCAGCCCAAACGGTAGAATTGTAATTATAAATAGAAGCTAGGAAGAATAGATCTGGACTTTTGGCAGGGAATGAAATTTTGAAACCCATACGAGCTATCTTGTATCGGGCCTGTAAAATTGAATTTTCTAATAGAAGCCAGGGAGATGGACGTTTTACATGGGGAACGGAAGATGGATGTGTGTTGGACTCTTCTGATGACATCTATACTGTAATGTGAAATCTGCATTGCTATTTGAACTATTTCTTGGCAACAAATGATTTTGCTTATTTCTGTGTGAACGATTTTCTCCATTTCATGAACAGTGAATGTGTTTCAGACTAAATCAGGAGCTATCTGCTGATATTTTATTTTGTTGTAGAGTTCTCTTTTAGATTAAATGGCTAACTGTTTTTCTTCAAGATGACTCCTATGGCTCGTTGTTCATGCCTTTAAATGTGCTCCCTGCAGGGATCTTTAGAGTTATTTCAGTTTGTTTATATTTAGCTCGGTTTCCTTATTCTTTCTACGTGGATTAAATAATCTTTTGCTTTTTCCTGTTTTATGAGCAATAGATGCGTTCCATGTTGAATTAGAAGCTATCTTCTAAAGATCTTTATCTTGCTGTAGCTTTACTTGTGAGAAAGAACAGCTATCTGTTCTTTCCTTACGTTATTTGTTACAGCTTATTGCTCATCCCTTAAGCGTGTTCCCTGCAGGGATAGGTAGATTTACTCCAGCTTCTAGACTTAGATCTGTTTTAGTTGCATCTAGATCAAATATAATTTAGGCACTTGCATCTCATTTAAAAGACATAAAACCCAAAAGAAAGGTGGATCGGGCTATAACCGGTAGAATCGGATTTAAACTCCAAACCCATGGTTGCCGGAACCGCTAACCGGACGGATTCCCTACACCAAACGGGAGATAGTCTAATTGGGACCATCTCTCGGGGAGAATCCCTTTCTGATTGATGCTACGATATCCGCATACCCTTAGGAGAAACGTTGTTTCGGCCTTTCTGGCTGACTTTCCTGATACTCTGGTAGATTTTCCCTGGAGAAGGTCCCGTAGGATCTTGAAATTATCACCCGAATATCCCCTTAATCCGGAGGTTATTTCAAGGGTAAGAATGGATCAGTGTAACGTGGTCGTAGTTACTGAAGTGGAGAACCCCACTTTGAATATTGGCGGACATTTGTTTCCACCAGATTCACCTGCCTCTCATCCCCCGTAGGATGAAGAAGCACACACCCCCACTTCACAAAACCTTCCTCCCGTCATCCCAGGAGAACTTGGATCATTGGAATGGATAAAACGACCCCAGGACGACCCTACAGCAGTTGTTGGTCCTTCAGCAGCTTATTGGACATCTTCTACAGACCACCCAGTGGCTCATTTTGTCGTCTCATCCTCATCCAGCGAGACTACTCCAGAAGACACTTTAGCCTACTTTCATGGCCAATTGGCTCACTTTTGTTCCATGGCTGAAGAGTTTCGACAGTCAAGTCTCCAACGATAGGTTCAGGACCCATCGTTACCCCCTTACCAACCTATCCCAGTTCGTTCGATATCTTTCGAATCACCTGAAGCATCCCACCACTTGACCACTAATGAGACTCGTCAACCCTCGCAGGAATCCAGTCCTGCACCTCAAGTGAACCAACCGGTGGAAGGACAACAGTCCAACACACCTGTCACTACCACGGTTACTTTACCAGTTCCTCCCCCACCTCAGAATTCGAGGGGAGGGTATTCCATTCCTACGGATTATCTTATTGGTAATGTTATTACCATGGTAGCTAGTCAACAACCTACATTGGTTCGAACTCTGAATAGTGGTCAACCTGAATAGAGACGTGTTTCGGCGTCGTTAAGCGTGGCAGCTGTCGTTATTTGCCAGCACTGTAGTCCGGGGTATTGTAGTCTTCCACGTACATCGGTATATCGAGCTCCTTCATGTACCCACCAAGTACCATAATCCGTACTTGACATATATCGAAGGATGTATCACGTACTCGACATGTATATCGGAAGGTCTCGTGCCAACGGCTGTGCATTAGACAGCACCACTACGGATTTGAGCTCCCACGTACCTTGCATATATCGAGAGACACCATTAGGGTTCCTAAAACCAACTGAGTTAACCATTTGGTCATCTTGGCAAAGCAATACACTGAGAACAGCACTCGGGGAGATTAGCACGCACGTACTGTCCAGGTAATCGGGTATGCAGGCAAGAGTACGGTCCCAATCCTCCTTGTCGCGTCATATTGTTGGACCCTGCAGTATATTGTGGTTTGTGATGCCTTGATAATCCCGTGAGGTTCCAGACCTTTGAATCCACTTTGTCACATAAGTTTGCTTGTTGCCTTAGTTTGAGTAGGTTTTTTTGGACTGTTTTTCTTTTAGCATACCCTTAGGAGAAACGTTGTTTCGGCCTTTCTGGCTGATTTTCCTGATACTCTAGCGGATTTTCCCTGGAGAAGGTCCCGTAGGATCTTGAAATTATAACCCGAATATCCCCTTAATATGGAGGTTATTTCAAGGGTAAGAATGGATCAGCGTAACGCGGTCGTAGTTACTGAAGTGGAGAACCCCACTTTGAATATTGGCGGACATTTGTTTCCACCAGATTCACCTGCCTCTCATCCCCCGCAGGATGAAGAAGCACACACCCCCACTTCAAAAAACCTTCCTCCCGTCATCCCAGGAGAACTTGGATCATTGGAATGGATAAAACAACCCCAGGACGACCCTACAGCAATTGTTGGTCCTTCAGCAGCTTATTGGACATCTTCTACAGACCACCCAGTGGCTCATTTTGTCGTCTCATCCTCATCCAGTGAGACTACTCCGGAAGACACTTTAGCCTACTTTCATGGCCAATTGGCTCACTTTCGTTCCATGGCTGAAGAGTTTCAACAGTCAAGTCTCCAACGATGGGTTCAGGACCCATCGTTACCCCCCTTACCAACCTATCCCAGTTCGTTCGATATCTTTCGAATCACCTGAAGCATCCCACCACTTGACCACTAATGAGACTCGTCAACCCTTGCAGGAATCCAGTCCTGCACCTCAAGTGAACCAACCGGTGGAAGGACAACAGTCCAACACACCTGTCACTACCACGGTTACTTTACCAGTTCCTCCCCCACCTCAGAATTCGAGGGGAGGGTATTCCATTCCTACGGATTATCTTATTGGTAATGTTATTACCATGGTAGCTAGTCAACAACCTACATTGGTTCGAACTCTGAATAGTGGTCAACCTGTTGTGGCTGGGGGGCAACCCCCGTTTCCTAACCAGAACGTAGGCGGTGGAGTCCCCAACGGACCTTTCGTTGGACCTTCCCAACCCGCTAGACCGTCCACCACAGGATTATCTCATGTTGGAGGCCCGTCAAATGTAACTCAACTCTCATGGAGTCAAACGTATCCAGGTTCTGTTCACCCTGTGCCGGGCCAACCTAATCCCGGGAATCCATACACTCTATGGGGGCAACAACCTGTGTTGCAACACGGACCCCAACCGACTATCCCTCAAGTACCACCACCCCCAATCGGTCCTCCCCCACCTCCTATTGGAGGCGACGGACCCCCACCTAACATTGGTGGAGGCCCACCTCATTTTACCTATAACACCCCTCACCCCTCCGGCGGTGGCGGGAATGGTCCACCACCTCCTCTAGGCGGAGGCAGTGGCGGACCACCCTATCATGGTGGAGGAGGACATTTCCCTTCGGGTGGCAGCGGTGGTCCACCACCCCCTTCAGGTAGAGGCGGTGGAGGACCTAATTGCTATGGTGGTGGCAGTGGTGGTGGAAACCCTCATCCTTCTGGCAGCGGAGGTGGTGGGGGCCCCCATCCATCTCGCGGCGGAAGTGGTCCACCACCCCCTCCAGGCGGAGGCAGTGGTGGGCCACCTTATTACGGTTATGGACCCCCACCTCCTCTCGGTGGTGGCGAAGGACCTCCACCCCCTCTCGGAGGTGGAGGTGGACCCCCACCTTATTGGAACAGACCACCTTATGGTGGCGGACCTCCTTACGGTCCGGGCGGCACACCCCCCTACGGTCAGTTTTATCCTGGTACACCTTACGGTCAGTTTAGTCCTTACACGCCATATCCGTATTATCAATACGCGTAGCCTAATCCACAGCTACCCTTTCTGGATACTTTGGACCTACCTAACCTCTCTCGTTTAACAAACGATCCTATTTACCATGGATCTAACTGGCCACCGATTCCGGTGAAACTTCCATCTGATATCCCCAAGTTTGATGGCAAGCCGGGTGAAGACCCCAAGAACCACGTGATGAGATACCACTTATGGTGTTCATCTAATTCCTTAATGGACGATTCAATTCGTCTTCGATTGTTTCAAAGGACTCTCACCGATTCGGCTGCCAAGTGGTACATCGAGTTGCCACCACACTCTTTTCCTGATTTTGTCTCTCTTGCTATGAACTTTTTGACGCATTTCCAGCTGCCTATACGGTATGAGATTGGTACTGAGCTTTTAACCTCGCTCTGTCAGAATACCTCCACTCACATTTCGGATCATATCCATGAGTGGTGAAGGAGACGACGTCTCATTAAAGCTCCCATTCCAGATCAACTCCTAGCAGACTAGTTTACTAAATCGCTCATTCCCACCATAGCAAAAGATGTTTCCATGCAAGGTGATGTCACCGAAGAACAAGCCATCATGAGTGCTCATCTGTTAGACTTGCTCTACACTCTGTTCAATATTTTTCCTTACGCACCCCGGGACGTTAACGATCCCACGAAACTACATAAGGGACCCCAAGCTGATGGGATCATTGGTTCCCTTAACACCCAGCCTACTACTAGCACTATTGGATCATCCAACCCGACTCCGGCTGGCCACAGCACAGGCAAGTCCACCACTCCTATTGTAACTGAAGAGGTGAATTATGTTCAAACAGCTTCATCTCAGAAATTTAACGATAAAAAGAAGAACAAGGGGAAACCCAAAAAGTCTTCTGCCCAGCAGGAACCAAAGAGAACTCCTAACGATACTAAGTAGAAAAGGAAACTGAAGTATCCTTGTCTACTGTGTGGAGAAGACCATTTCTAAAAAGAGTGTCCCCATAGAGACGAAGTGCAAAAGTTTCTTAGGTGTAAACCGACTCCCGCAGTCCTCAACGATCCGTTTCCTACTCAAAACCAACAGATGATTGCTCAAACCCCCCCAGCCCAGGGGGAACCATCCAATACCGTGCATGTTCTCATGTTGCGTAACGAGGCGATCAATTTGACTACTCGCTCGCGATCTTACGAACCGGTCCCTTCAAAGGAATCCACTGGAATTAATGCTGAAAAAGCTTCTGACTCCTTAACTGACGTCACTATACCATTGACTTCTCTCACCATTGAGAATCCCTCCTTGGATTCGATATTGCGTCCACCCAAGAGTACGATTCGAAAATCCGTTTTCCATCCTAATGCTCGAGCGGCACAGAATTACAATATCATAGAGGACTTGGCACAAGCTCCTTGCGCCATGTCTACCCTGGAAGTTTTGCAGAATTGTCCCAATCAACGCAAAACTCTCCTTCCAGCTATTGGTGCAGTTGACCCGGATTCCTCAAACACCATCATGTTCCGACTTCACAACTTTAAGTCGAGGCTCTCACACTAGCTCGCATTCCAAGTTTTTGCGAACATTGCTGGGAATCTTATCCATCGTAGCCTTTTGGATGAAGGAGCCTCCACTTCTGTCATGTCCATCACTTGTTGGAGAGCCATTGGCTCCCCCGAATTGAATTGTTCTCCTACCACGTTGAAAGCATTCAACGGGTGTGGCTTTCAACCTCATGGGCTCTTACAAGCTCTTGCAGTTGAGTTGGGCAGAAAGACTGTAACCATTAATGTGGAAGTGGTCTCGGCCCCGTTAGATTATAATCTCCTGCTCAGTCGCAATTGGTTTTATACCATGCAGGCGGTAGCCTCTTCAGTCTTTCGCATAGTACAATTCCCCCACCAAGGACGAATTGTTACTATCGACCAGTTAGATTTTTGTACACCGGACGCCACTACTCATCCTGGTGACCATGTTCCTTCCATTGGACAGATGTCAAAACAGTATGAGAGTGTAGGGGTTGGCCTTTTGAAATATTCATCTCTCATGGGCATTTTTCAAGCTACGGACCCCCCTAATCATGTTGCTACGGTGAACATGATCTCCACTGAGATTTTATCTCACTCAAACGATGCTTGGCTTGTACCAAATGAAGCCACAACACACCTGCTTGGAGACATGATGCCTCTTTCACCTGCTGAACGTATTTATGAGGCTATCCAATCAGCGTCGAAGGACCATTTAACCATGGCCTCCCCATCTTGTTCTCTACGACGGACGTCCTCTCTACCTAATCTCTTACTTCGGACTTTTCATTCAGACGAGTCCATCATGGAAGTAATGAATATTGACGACAGTCCGTGGGATGATCTCCTTCATAGGTCATCTTTTCTTCCTCCTTTGGAATACATAGAGAACAACATCCATACCCTCTTTTCACCGGATATCTATCCATCCCCTCAGTCCCCCATCCTTACATGCAGGGTAATTTTTAAGGGCGAAATTTCGCCAATTGGCTATTTTTCCGGCTTTTTTTCAAAAAATAAATTCGTTATTTGGTCATTTTTAGTCTCTAATATCGCCTATATTTACATAAAATATGTTTTTTTATCATAATATTCGCCAAAATTTATACATTTTAGTAGTAAATTGTATGTTTCATATTTAATATTCGCCTACCTATCTATATACATGTTTTTTTCAATCTAAAATAATCGCCTAGGATACTATACTTAAGTATAATGTTAGAATCCTTAAAAAATACCCTGCTTACATGTCTTACGGACACGGAGGGAAACTTGGCCAACATTGAGCCAACCACCCTGGTAGACTTCTCGGTGAAACATGGTATAGTGGAACACATTCGCATAGGCTAGAAGTGTTCCCCTAAAGAAATCGCTATTAGCACGACCTTGTTCAAGCAATTTCGAGACGTGTTTGCTTGGTCTTATGAGGAGATGCCTGGGATAGACCCCGCGAGTGTTTCTCACGAAATAAAAACCTATCCCGACATCAAACCTGCACGCCAAAATTTGCGACCGGTACACCCCTAGAAGACTGCGGCAATAAAGGCAAAGATTGAAAAGATCTTAAAGGCTGGTTTTATTTATCCTGTCCCAATGACGGATTGGGTCTCAAACGTCGTTCCTGTGAACAAAAAGCAGGGCACCATTTGCATCTGTGTTGATTATCGGGACCTTAATCGGGCTTGTCCAAAAGACAACTACCTAACCCCCTTCATCGACCAGATCATCGAAAACAGTGCCGGAAGTGTCGTCTTCTCATTCATGGATGACTTTTCTGGTTACAACCAAATTGAGATCAACCCAGCCAACCAACATAAGACGACCTTCATCTGCCCGTGGGGTACATTCGCTTATCGCAAGCTCCCATTTGCCCTTAAAAATGTTGGCGCCACGTTTCAGCGGGCTATGTCGTACGCCTTCCACGATATTAAGGACTTTGTGGAACCCTACTTGGACGATCTCCTTGCTCATTCAAAGCAGCGTGAGTTCCACATTGATCATCTGATGGCCATTTTCCTCAAATGCAGACGATACAATATCCGTCTAAATCCTCACAAGTGTATCTTTTGCGTTGAGTCTGGACACCTCCTAGGATTTATCGTTTCAAAGGATGGGATCCGCATTGATCCCTTAAAGGTGGAGGCCATCATCAACCTACCACCCCCGACTGATGTTACGGAACTTCAAAGTCTCCAAGGGAAGGCGACTTATTTACAACGTTTTGTGTGTAATTTTGTGGAGAAGACTCAAGGCTATATGAGACTGCTTAAGAAGGACGTCCCGTTCATTTGGGACGATCAAGATCAAAAATCCTTCGACAGTATCAAACATGCCATCACGCATGCCCCCGTGCTCCAACCGCCTAATTATTATCGAGATTACATCTTATATCTCGCCGCTTCTGCTACCACTATCGCCATGGTTTTGGTACAGGAGGATCAAAATGCTCAGGAACATGTGATATACTATGCAAGTAAGGGTCTGGCTGACGTTGAAACTAGATATTCACATGTCGAAAAACTCGCTTTCGCGACAGTCATTGCCGTCCAGAAGTTCCGTCACTACATCTTGCTCCGCACCACCACCATCATCGCCGACTCGAACCCCATGTACAACGTACTGACACATCTGGTGCTTGGGGGCAAGTATTCACGCTGGATCGTGATACTGCAAGAATTCGATCTTCTTTTCGAGAAAGCCAAGTCTAAGAAGTCTTTGGTGTTTTCCGAGCTCATTTGTGACCTTCCCCGTCTTGATGCGAAAGTTGAGCACAATGACTCATTTCCGGATGAATCGTTGTTTCTCATCAATACAACTGATCCGTGGTATGGAGATATCTTGTTGTATCTTCAAACCCAACGCTTCAACCCTCACCTCTCTCGCGACGACCATCGTAAGATTCGTCACCATGCAAAGTACTATTTAATCATTAATGATACTTTGTATCATCGTGGCGTCGATTTAATTCTTCGACGTTGTCTCACTCATGATGAGGCTGAACGCGTTCTGAATGACTGTCACGCTGGGGCATGTGTCGGTCACCTCTCTAGGATGGCTACAGCCCAGAAGATTTTGCGCGCAGGATATTACTGGCCTACTACCTTCAAAGATTGTATTGAGGCCATTAAAAAATGTCCTCCTTGCCAACACTTCCATACGAAGAAGCACACTCATCCCACCCCATTACATCCGGTTATTGCCGTTGGCCCATTTGCAAAATGGGGCATTGATTTTATGCACTGTAAGCCTACCTCGGCCGGGGGGCATAGTTACAACATCATAGCTGTGGATTACTTCACAAAGTGGGCCGAGGCTATGCCTACATACCAAAACGACGGCAAAACCGCCGCACTCTTCATGTTCAATCATGTAATAGCTCGGTTTGGAGTTCCGCAGGCCATAGTCACAGACCATGGTTCTCATTTTCAGAACCATATGGTTGATGAATTGAGCGACAGGTTGGGTTTTCGCCATGAAAATTCAACACCCTACTACCCGCAGTCCAATGGACAGGTCGAGGTAATTAACAAGGTCTTGAAAACTATGGTCCAAAGGATGGTAGGGACACATAAGTCCAACTGGCATAACATGCTCTTTTCAGCATTATGGGCCTACTGAACTACCGTTAAAACCACCACATGATTCACTCCCTTCCAATTGGTATATGGATTGGAGGTCGTCTTACCAATAGAGCGTGAAATCTCGTCTTTATAATTCGCAGTCGAATTTCTTCCTAACACTACCGCTGAGGAAGAATGTCTCTTGCACTTAGCAAAACTTGATGACTCTCGCCAAGATGCCGCTCTTGCTAATGAAGCACATAAGAAATGCATCAAGGCCCAATACGATAAGTTGGTTGAACCTTGTATCTTTAACAAGGGTGATCTGGTCCTCACTTACGACCAGAAGCACGATAAACTAGGAGCAGGGAAGTTCGAGTCCATGTGGCATGGACCCTACATAGTCAAACGTGTGTTGGAAAAAGGTGCTTACGAGCTTGAAGATTATGACAGAATCTCTTTGGGTGAACCCCGCAATGGGCTTTACCTGAAGAGATGCTACGCTTGATCTCTCATGCATAGACTTGCTTGTATATACTGTACATGGAGTGTTTTTGTGTTTTTGTGTGGTGTGACACATTTCTTTTCGAGTGTCTTTTGATCTTGTTTCTGCTTCTTATACCATGTTCTGTCTGCGTGTGCAGATGGCAACGTGCTATGGATTCACGGACGGCGCCAGCCGGCATACCCATAACCTTGCTTCGGCAGCCCAGGTACTATATTCCCCAACAGGTGAGCTCATTAGCTCAGGAGGAAGTTGCCTAGGGTTTGCGACCAACAATGCCATAGAATATCAAGCAGTAATCGAAACCCTAACTAACACCATTTCCTTGGGTATGAACCACATTGTCATCCATATGGATTCTCAATTAGTGGTTCCCATTTGAACTGGGTATACGCCATCTGTGATCCCATCTTACTCCGTCTCTTCAGACGAGTACGTCTCTTGGAAAGGTCAGTTGAATCTGTTCAATACCTGCACATTCCACGAGAGTTAAACATAGTTGCTGACTCGATGGCCAATTACATTTTGGATTGGTACATTGCACACACATAATACTCATAATATGTAAAAGCATTCACGACATGTAAACATAATGTACAGAAGCAAACATGTAAAAAAGATCACATCACTAATCATTTTAAAAACACATAATGTATAAATCGTCGGTAATGTCTGTATATATATATAAATCGCTCAAAAGTAGTGCTGGTACAAAATCTCAAGCACGATGGCTTTCAATGAGTCTCTGCAAAAATCTGAAGCATCATAGCTTTCATAAGTACAAAAATATGAGGCCTCTAAGCTCTCAGTACAAGTATAAAAGTGCAATCAGGTTGGACGCCTGACCCATACACCCCTAACTCTAACAGCTCTCTGACGTTGGGTGAGAAAGCAGTCTACAGTACGAGCCACCTTGCGGAGTAAGGAGTTGAAGCGCACGGACGCTCCAACTCCAAATCTCTGCATGGGCCTCGGTAGGTTATCGATAGCTGGCTCAGGTACCTCCATGGTAAGCTAGGACAGGTTCCGATACACCTCCTCCATCTCCTCGATGGCAACATGAGCACCTACAGGAACCACTGCCTCCCCACCTCTGTCTCTCCTTGCCAGAAGGCAGAGACCTACTGGTCGCACGGGACCCACATCTGCACATAAATATTACGTACTTGTCAGCACTACATAAAAAAAAAATGATATAATATGCAAAACTAAAAAATGCAAGGGTTTTGTTCTTACCGATATCACCCCATGTTGCACCCTCTGGCAGCACTAAGTCGGGATCCTCTCGAAAGTCCGTGCCACCGTATGGAACGTCCTCGACCATAAGTAACTGGCCTTCCATCCAGTTAAAGAACTCGGGACCAAAACTGATGATGGGACCCCCACCATGGTGGGTCATCACCTCTACCCACCTGAGCATGTGAGGATCTCTCGGATCCCTGTCATCCAGTACCAACTGCGGGCGCAAGAGAGGAACCCGCTCCAAGAGGAACGATACTATGATCGATCCGTACCCAAACTGCTTGAGCTCCCCGTGCCGACACTTGGTCAACTGAGCTCGGATGTTGGCGAGGAGACCCTCGCACTAGTTGAAAACCATGGGGGACATACAATCCTCTGCATACAACATCTGAGTCCGAGTAGCCGTATGTGGAGCTTGGCCACCCACCACCCTAGTAATAATGAGAAGTATGGTCCGTAGGGGACAACTCACCACATCTCTGATGAGTATCTTCCCGCTGGAGGGATGAGAAGTAGCTATGCAATGCTGCGACACCATGTCCTCAACTGTACGATCACTGACCCGTGTCCCAGTGAGTTGTACAGCGTCCCCTCTTCAGGACAAACCGATCAGAAAGTAGATATCCTCAATGTTAATCATGAGGATATGCTCACCTATCACAAAGTATTGTTGGGCCGCATCCCAACTCTGGAGCATGTGTGTCAGGAACGAGATCTGAGCTCTCATTCCCTGTATCTCGAAGAATTTGAGCAACCCACAGTTTCTCAAAGCTTCCACACATTGTGGATCGTTTGCGGCTTGCTCGTCTTCCCCTTCATGTTCTCTCTCCTGCCACTCCAATACCATTTTTGCTTGCTTGTAACCTGCCAAAAGGGGCAATTAAACCCTATTAGGTCCTTCCTCAACATTCACAAGCTCATTTTTTGAATTTTTTTTTGTGTTTGAGTTTTGGGTTTCCACCGTTGCACCTCGTGTTTAGGTATAGCGCGACGTCCTCGCAAGTCTCATTTTCGAGGCTTGCGAAAACCTGGACTCGTCGCAAGTCCCAAAAGGGCCACTTGTGATGAGCAGAGGGCGCAATGGCCCTTCCACAAACCACCAAAAAACTCAAAAAATGAACAAGAAATGAAAAAGTAAACCACTACAAAGTTGATGGCTGAGATTTAGGCCTACTTGGTCCGGACGGCTGGTGAAATGGCGGATCATAGCTCCCGAAATCGGCAAAGGAAGTTTTGGCTCCAAATTGGTACTTATCCACCCAAATTGGCAATTTGAACAATGTTTCTATTTTTGGCCCATATTTCTATTTATAAATAGAATGGAATATTCCTTTTCAAATATTTTGATGCTTTTGGGCCATTTACTATAGTTTCGACCGTTTGTCATTATATTTGGGGCTATTTGACACTTTTTCTAGTGTACAGGAGTCATAAAGTGGTCTTTTGTGCCGTTTCTCGCGTTACCAACGGTAACTATAGGTATGAACACCCCTTTCAATGTTTTGCCATTATTATTTTTGGTTAGTCGTAATTATTGCATGAGGATGAGTTCACTCTTCGTTTGTTCTCATACTCACCCAACCATGAGAACAAGTATCGAGTTATGATTTATCACTTTTTGGGGCTCGTTAAACTTCCACGAAAAAGGACACCCCCCGGAGTCCATAGTTAAGCTCTTTTCAGACTCCCTAAAATTGAAAAGATCGCCAAGCGAACTTGTCGCATTCACGCTTGTTAAAGTATTTGAATGGTCTTCTTCCTGGTGATAGCTTACCCCTTTTTCGGACCAGGGAGCACTAATTACGAAAAATGAATACTCCAGCCAATCATGACTGGAAGAGTCCTCTCTCGCCTTGTTTTACCCTTTTTCGAGTGATGAGGCTAACTTTACGAAAAAGGACCGTTGGAGTCTTCTTTAGTTCTTTTCAGACTCTCTAAATATGAAATGACACCGAGTTTACCTTCTATGGACTTGTTAAGTTTTCACATTGAAGGGCCCGTCATGGGATGAACCCCTCCTATCCTAGGTTCGGAAAATATTTGGGATTGGACTCATCTATCAGATGAGCTATACCGAGTATCTGGTTACCCTCATCAAGCTCGTAAAAAACACATGAGGCACTCATCATTCATGATGGGGAAAAAGGAAAGTGTTTGTGTTACATACCTTAGTGGCAGTATACAGTCGTTCTTGAACATGGCACTCATCTACATTTGCATACAGTACTTGGGTCATTCGTTTGTCTATGGGTCCACGCTTACTTTCTGAGTCTTGTTACTCCTCTAAGTCATTCGGAGAAAGCTTCCACCATTAGTTGCATTAGAAGTCTACGTCATTCTCATTTCAATACTGCCAAGTCATGCCATGCCCATGTTCAAGAACACGTCCACTATTTATCATCTACAATCAGTACACATGCCGTCATGCCGTTGTTACTTTGAGTCAGTCTTACATGTTGTTGTACCATCCGATCCACTCTACACATCTTTTGTCGTGTTTCGTGTCGATTGATGGGGGATTCATCACGGCCCTCCTTCGACGGATTCATCATTGTTGACTTCAGCTCATCATCCAAGGATTGAATCTAGAAACCAACCAAGTACCTTGGTCCTGCATGCCTCAATGGCAGGTTACCTTGCTTTCATCATGAGTTTACATCATTGACTCCTGATTGAAAGATTTCATCTTGCGTTCAACTTCAACTCATTTATTCACGCTCGAGGATATGTACTATGATACCTTGGGAATCATTGACATTAATGGTGATATCCCTCGCGCTTGTTAACGGTTTCCATCAATGACCAGTAATCAAGTGGTTTCTACCATGTTCGACGTCAAGACATTTGTAATCACATGGATAGATTCGTGTCATTGCGAGTTCAGCTTGAAGACCTTGGGGAGTCATGTTTTACCCAGGTTGCGATGGAGTTTGTATTGAGTCATATTACACAGATCCACTTTTGTATTGGTTGTGGCTATGTTATCATCTCATCATGGATCTACACTTGTGTCTAGTAGCCATGATTGTGTTCAGTCGGTCATTACTACCATGGATCTACAATGTACTGGTCGACAGCCATGTTGTACTTCATATGAGATTGTCTGTTCAGAGTCAGTTGTACTGCAGCAGCGTCCTTCATCCGACGAGTCTTTTGCCATTATTTATATCAAAGCACTTCACCTATACATCCTTAATAGCTTCATGCTTTGGGGGGCATTCTGTTACACCCAAAATCTACTCATCACCAGATTCAGTGTATACACCCCTGAAGGCACTTGGACTAATAACCATCCTGGAAGGTTTGTACCCATTTGTGCTAGGTTCTGAAGGGTCGTCGCAAGTTGCACACTAGCAACATGCGATGTCACAAGTTGCACCACTATAGGGTGCGACGAGGTATGTTAATGGGAAAAAATAGCCTATTCGAGATCCTTCTCGAAACTTGCTCATTTGGGAGCTTATCCCTGACCTCTAGGAGAGCTAGTACTTGACCCCTAACTCTTTGGGAAGATCCCCTATCTCTCTCCTACCCTTCCTCAACCTATCCTATCCACACCCTATCCACTTAGTCCTATATAAGTGAGGCTCACTCCCATACCAAAGGGAAGAAGACTAAGGTATCCATACGCTGGTGAAATCTACCTTGGAGGAAGACTATGGTATCTACATGCTGGTGAAATCTATATTAGGAGGAAGCCTATCATCCTTACATGTTGGGGAAATCTCTCTTAAGACACCTTCACTCACCTCTTGGAGAATTCATGCTTCCTTGGAAGGGCATGGCAATTGGCTTGGTCGGAGAAGGGCTGCTACGTTAAGTCTCTGGTTGTAGTCCTATATCTCTAGCATGTACTCCTCGATTTGCAATAATACAAATGCTTTCCACCAATATCGTTCTTATGTGTAATGATGTTGTGTTGTTTACCTGCTTAATTGTTTACATAGATCTCTTATTGTATAGATGCTCTTTACTCGTTTCTCTTTTCTATGTATTGACAGGTCTTGCAGCTTGGATCTGACAACCGTGGGACGTGGATCAACATTCGGGAGAAAGGATAGCGAATCAAAGAGGTAAGACATCTAGCACTTGATCCTTAAGTAGATCTAGGAAATGTGTTTGTAGTCTGTTCTATTTGTTCTAGACTCGCATTGAGCTAGGGAGATCCTGCTCGCGTCCGCTCGAGTGGATTTTTCGGTAACATCAATTGAGAGGAAAAGTTGATGGAAAAATATGAAAAATATTGCTAATTTCAGACAAAATTCAAGGGATACTCTCCCTATAGGTGATAATGTGTTTCAGGATACTCAGGAGGATAAAGATAATTTCCATGTTGAAAAACATTCCATGAACAAAAATATTCCAAGAGGAAATGATTCTAGTAATGGAAGTCATCAAGGATGGTCACCAAGGGGTACCCAACTTTCCAATATTGATATGAGAAAGTTTGATGGCAATGATCCAATAACATGGATATTCCAGATGGAGAAATTATTTGATCTAAACCAAGTTCCAACTTTGCAAAAGGTAACTATTGCATCATTAAATTTAGAGCCTGATCAATTTGTATGGTATCAATGGCTTTGTAACCGTAAAAATGACTCTATTATATCTTGGTCTATATTCACTGAAGAATTGATTGCACATTATGGAGATATTAATAGCAACACCTTCTTCATCCAATTAATAAATCTCAAACAAAAATGTCCAGTTATAGAGCACATCAAGCAGTTTCAGAAGCTAAGTCTTAGAGTGAAGAACATTTTAGAAAATAATCTTTTGGATCTCTTTATTGGCACCTTGAACGATAACACTCAACAAGAGGTGCGTCTCTTTGAACCACCATCCTTGGAGAAGGCCTTCATGATGGCAAGGAAGGTTGAAAGTAAAAATATGACGATGGCTACTAGAAAGACCACCTCCAACACATACCGAGATAATAATGTTCTTTATTCTAACCCACCTCAAAGGTTGACACCTCAACAACTAGAGGAAAGAAGAGCAAAAGGCCTATGCTTTAATTGTGACAGCAACTATAGTAAGGGACATAAGTGTGGTGAGAATAAATTATTCTACATAGATTGTGAAGAGGAAGAACCAAAAGAACAAGAACCGTCTCAAGATGCAGAAATAGAAGATACTACTCCTGAAAATATTACTCTCACCATATTTTGTCATGCATTGGCTGGTATTAACACTCCTCAAACTCTCAAGATCAAAGGATATATAAAAAAGAAAAAGGTAACAATGTTGATTGATTCTGGTAGTACTCATAATTTCATTCACTATAAATTAGCCAAAGCTCTCAATTGCTTTGTATATATAGCACCATAGTTTCAAGTAATGATTGCAGATGGAGGAACTATCAATTGCTCAGGTAAATGCCATAATATCAATCTTACTATGGGGAAATATGTATTGAATAGTCCGAATATTGATATTACAATGGGGGTGTTGATGTTGTCTTAGGAGTTCAATGGTTACAATCATTGGGAACAGTGGCTTTTAATTTCCAGAAGCTTTTCATGAATTTTTTATGGGAAGGAAAAGAATATGATTTAAATGGTATCACAGGAAAACCAAGCAAGGTGATAATCTCTAATGGTATGACAAAACTAATTAAAAAGGGATATAAAGGTGTAATTGCACAATTATGCTCATTATATATTCAAACATCTAGGTCTCTTATTTCTCCATATCTCCAAAATGTCATTAATAAGCATTCCAAGGTATTTGAACATATTCCAAACGGTCTTCCACATGTTCAAGATTTTGATCATGTTATTCACTTATTTCCAGGAAGTGTCCATCCTAACATCAAACCTTAAAGATACCCCTATGGCCAGAAGAGTGAGATTGAGCATATGGTTGAAGAAATGTTAGAGGTCAGCATAATTAATCCTAGCCAAAGTTCTTACTCTTCTCCAGCGGTAATGGTATACAAGCCGGATGGATCATGGCGTGTGTGTCCAAATTATAGAGAGCTCAACAAGATTACCATTAAAGATAAGTTTCTCATTCCTGTCATTAATGAATTGTTAGATGAATTGCATGGAGCAGTTTTCTTTACAAAGTTGAATCTTTGTTCTGAGCATCATCAGATTAGAATGAATGATGAAGACATCCAAAAAACAACATTCAGAACTCATGAAGGTCATTATGAATTTTTTGTCATGCCATTTGGTCTCACAAATGTGCCTTCCACATTCCAATGTTTGATGAATTCCATTTTAAGTCTTTCCTTAGAAAATTTGTGCTAGTGTTCTTTAATGATATACTAATCTATAGCAAGTCTTGGGAAGAACATGTTCAACATGTTGACATGTTACTACAACTACTAAAGGAGCAACAACTATATGCAAACCTTCCAAATGTTTCTTTGGGATAAAGGAGGTAGAGTATTTGGGTCATACTGTATCTCATGAAGGTGTCAAGGTAGACCCCAACAAAATTAAATCCATGATGGACTGGTCGATTCCAAAAACCCCGAAGAATCTTCAAGGATTCCTAGGTCTAACAGGGTACTACCGCAAGTTTGTTTGGAACTATGGAAGAACAGCAACACCTCTAACAACATTATTGAAGAAAGATGCATTTGCTTGGACTCCAAAGGAAACTCAAGCTTTTGAACAACTTAAAGAAGCAATGTGCAAAGCTCATGTTTTGGCCACACCAGACTTCACAAAAAAATTTATTGTAGAATGTGATGCTTCAATAAATGGTATTGATGTTGTTCTAATGCAAGGACACCCGCTTACTTCCACAAGTCATCCAATCAAGAGAAAGCACTTAAAGAAGACCATTTATGAGAAGGAAATGTTGGAAATACTACATGCTCTTAAAAAATGGCATCCTTACCTAATAGGTAGGCACTTCAAGGTCAAAACATATCATAATAGTCTTAAATACTTCTTGGAACAAAGACTATCTTCGGAAGAGAAACCAAAAATGGGTAACCAAGATGTTGGGATATGACTTTGAAATCATCTATCGAAAAGGGAAACAGAATGTGGTGGCAGATGCGCTTTCCAGAAAAAGATAAAGATGTTGGACATTACTTTGTGCAATTTCCATTCTACAACCCGAATGGGTAGTAGCAGCAAGGGAAGAATAGAAAAATGACCTATCTGTTTTGACACTCATTCAAAAGCTATAAAATGATCCCAGTGTATTAGATACTTTTGTGTGGAAAAATGATTCACTATGGTATAAGGATCGTTTATATTTATGCAAAAACAACCAACTCAAACAAAAGGTCCTCTCAGAATTACACACCTCTCCTATAGGTGGGCACTCTGGATTCCTAAAAACTTACCACAAAGTTGAGAATGAATTTTTTTGGGAAGGTCTTAAATCTGATGTT
The DNA here is from genome assembly GCA_027924585.1 of Larix kaempferi. Classification (NCBI taxonomy): domain Eukaryota; kingdom Viridiplantae; phylum Streptophyta; class Pinopsida; order Pinales; family Pinaceae; genus Larix; species Larix kaempferi. The sequence goes on from BSBM01000146.1 coordinate 9,208,292, forward strand.
CAAAGGTTCGTGGCCGAATGTTTGGTTTTCCAACAATATAAGGTTGAAATAGTTAAGACCCCGGGACTTCTACAACCATTAGACATACCTTCCCAGCGCTGGGAGGAAGTCTCCATGGATTTTATAACAGGTCTACCCAAGTCAGAAGGAAAGAATGTTATTATGGTGGTTGTTGATAGACTCACAAAGTGCGGCACATTTTTTTGCATTCTCTCGCCTTTTTAATGCAAGTACAGTAGCTACAACCTTTATGGAAACAGTTCAGAAGTTACATGGAAATCCGAAGATTATTGTAAGTGATAGAGATCCAATTTTCACTGAAAAATTTTGGACTGAATTGTTTTCTTGTTTGGGTACTGATAGTGAACAAATGTTTGGAATGATATATTTGTTGCTTTGCATCTGATAAACAAACACATTGGGTGACATGGTTATCTTTGGCAAAATGGTGGTACAATACTTCCTTCCATACCTCATAAAAAATGTCTCCATTTATGGCACTTTATGGATACCAACCTACCTCTATCACATCTCCCTTAAAAGGAAAATCTAAAGTTCAAGTCGTGGAAGATCACATAGAGCACCAGCAAGAAGTTCTCCAGATACTTAAAGACAACCTGGCTATGTCACAAAATAGGATGAAACAACAAGCTGATCAACATCACAGTGAAAAGAGTTTCAAAGAAAGGGATTGGGTATTTTTGAGGCTACAACCTTACAAGCATATGTCCCTAAACAACTAAATAAGGACAATAAATTAGCACCCAAGTATTATGGTCCTTATAAGTGTTGCAGAAGATTGATAGTATTGCTTGCAAATTGGAGCTCCCTTCATCTTCGAGAGTGCATCCAATTTTCCACGTTTCTTACTTAAAGAAGGTAATGGGAAACAAGATCCCAATTCAAACAATCTTGCTCGAGCTTAATGAAGAAGGAAAATTCATATTGGAACCCAAACAAATCACTGAAACAAGGACCAAACAGCGACGAAATCGGGTTATTACTGAGTACCTCATCAAGTGGAAGAACCTTCCAATGGAAGATTCAACATGGAAAGATGAGTTCTTCATATAGAAGCATCCACAACTAATCAAGCATTGAAAACAACACTTGTCTAAAGGGGAGGGGCATGTTAAGCCCTAAATAGGGGCATATTTCCCCCTATATTGTGGTGCATTACATTAGTTTCGATGTTGGCTTTGGTCCATTAGTGGTAATTGTCATTAGTCTGGTTATATTAGTTATGTCGACTAGGGTCAGTGAGTTTTAATTGTACCTATTAATCTCCTATATATAGAAAGGAGATCTTTTCATTTGAGTATCTTATCTTGTCTTGTGTACTTAGTACATTGTATAAGGAGGTTTCCCCCTCGAAGATGCTTGTTATTCATTTATTTTCTTCATTCAAGTCATGGAATACTCTTTCTAATCTATTTATTCTCTTTTCATATTGTTTCTTGGAAATTAGTTTCATAACACAACAACTATCAAAATCTGAAGAACCGGTCATACAAGAAAAAGAAGTTCAAGAATCTCATGACAAACGAGTGAGTAAAAGGATGATGGATTACAAAGAACAACTAAACTACGCAGTTGACAAGATCAAAATACTTGAAGAAGAAAAGTCCATGCTGAAGAATTCTCTGGAAGAATTGGCGTAGAAAAATAAAATGCTAACAAGTCAACTTGAGGAGAAGGACAATGAGATATCTCGTATAGAAAACAAATTGATTGAGATAAAGGGAAAGAAATAAGTGCTCATCACAATGATATTCCTAATTGCGCGCATCCAGAAAGCAACAATATTAGTTTTGAAGATGAAGTAAAGAACAAGTTCAAAGGCAGTACATCTATTTTGAACAAGATTTTGAATGATCAGAGAATGTTGGAAGACACGTCTAGACTTGGTTATGAGAAAACATCAAGGAAGCTATGTGACAACTCACATTGTCCAAATCAAATAAAGTCCTTCAGGTATGACAATTTCTTCAATGATTACAACTCTTCTCATTATACTAATCAAAGAAGGATCAATGGGATGAAGTGTGCAAGGTGCAATCGCATGGGTCATATTGCAAAGTATTGTCAAATTGTGAGATGCTCTGCATGCAATAGTTTTGGACATAAGCTTTTGTATTTTCGAAGAATATTAAATTGTCTTAATGAAATCATATTGCGCAAAGGCATTCATAATGCAAAAATACACAGGAAATACAGTCAAGCACAAAACAAGAATGATAGAGCGCACATGAAAACATGGATAAGGAAATCCCCTCAAAAATGCACAGAAGAAGACAATCCAAGTACATCTAACGCAGCAAGCAATTGTTGCCCCTCTTGTTGATCTCCAAGAAGATTAGGTGAGATCCTTGAATTCAACATGATGTATCTTAGGGATTCAAGGAGTATGTTAGAGAAGGTTATGGTTTGAAGGTGTCCATCGCATTAATTATCAAAGTTGCAAAAGGTTATATGTGTTAAGTTAGATTGTCGCAGAAAGAGGATTTTCAAAAACATGCACGCATTCAATCTGTTACTAAGTTATGATTATTGCATAAAGAGCTCTTGGATGTGAAGAACAAATTAATTGATGAGTTAAGTGTTATGGCACAAAAGAAAATCCATGCATATATCTGAATGAAGAAAAGGTACAAACACTGTTGAAAGATAGACATGAGTATGCACAAAAGGATAATTTGTATTACATTCAAAATTAGTGTTTTTACAAAATTGCATGGGTCTTCTACAAAGTGAATATCAGAAGGCACTCTATGCTAAAGCCAAAAAGGCGTGTACAATAAAATGTTTGAAGGTGGAAAAATTGAGAATTGTAGAACAGTTTATAGCTGCAATTTGAGATCCAGTTCCGATTCTGAATGATGTGCGAGTCGAAGCTCCAAGTCCACCGGAACTAGTGATGTACATTCATAGGATGGGCACACATGAAGAAGACGTAATGTTGCAGATGATGGTTGTCCAGAATGCTCAGACCAAAGTGATGACAGTTCGTCCAGAATACGTTGCTATTGCAGCTCTAGATTTTCAACCTGATGACTGAGACGATCCAATTGCTCAGCATGCCCGTAATTCACCTACGACTGAGCATATTGACATTGGAACTCTGTTTCCTCCATTTGGTTCTACCAGGCTCCCATGTCAACTCTCAAATGAGTAAATTCAGACTGTTATGACTGAACATCAAGGCACACATTCTCAAGGGAATATTCATTCTCTTATAGAAGGAATCCATTGGCAAGATAGGTGAAAAATCAGGAAGCAATGCGACACAGAAGGGCAGGAGTACAAAAGGTGATGAGCCGGACATTTTTGGTAGAGCTCTTATAGAAATGAATGAATGTAGTTCACGCGCATGTAAATAAGTTGAAGAGATGTGCATTCAATAACACACAAGTCGAAGAAGGTGGTGGAGTCGCCAAAACTAATGCTGGAGTTGATGATTTTGGGAAAAAGTACAAAAAGCGAAAATCCAATTCATTGCTCCATGCGACGAATGCTATTGCCCCAAAAAGCTTAAGTATGGTCACAACACATCATTGTTTCCACACAAACTACGTGTCATATCTGCTCTAATGTCGAGTTGTTTGATAAGGGAAAAAAGTGCCAAATCTTTGGTTTTCATGGCAAAGGATGAGACGACAGCAAATGCGACAAAGCCTGGTGACAGCATAGTAAATGCGACCAATGGGTCAGTCAAACGCAAAAGAAAATCGAGGGGACTCGGTATTATGCAATTGGCATGAAAGGATGATTGCATGAAGATCTACGCAAAAGAATGGTGATGTGTTGCTACAGGAACAAGAGATCAAGATATAGAAGTAAGATAGCATATGTACAGGTGGAGCGCAATCAAAGATAATTATGAAGGCATTTTACAGTCTACAAAATATCAACACGGAAAATTCAGCAAAAGAAATGAAGCATGAAGACAAGGAGAGTTATCCCTGTCTGCAGTAAGTGAAGGCCTATGCAAAATCAAAAGAAGAATCTATAATTGCGCAAGTAATGGCACCTCTTTTCCATTGATGTCAAAGGGGGGGAAAGAACATGAAGTTGCTGGATGAAGTAATGGAGCCGATCATAAAGCTTGTAGCAGCAAAGGAAGAACAAAGAGTATGAAGTTGGGCTTGAGCATGAAACTAATCAGGGAGAAACAACACGAAGTTAATCATGAAGCAGAGCTAAAACCAAGTAATTACAGAAGACCATGCAACAACGCAGTGAAAATAATCATGATGCATGCTATCTACGCAGAGGTAACAGCAAAATGCACAGATGTCAAAGGTACAAACTAGCAAAGAACTCAGGAGGAGCATATACACAAGGGGAGTACTGCGACCAACACAGATAAAGCATACAAGTTCAAGAATATAATTATGCACAGCTTCATAAAGTGTTGACATCAATGACAAAGGGGGAGATTGTTGAACTTTGGTTGTCATTGATATCAACTAATGTCAAAGAGAATATCAACTTATTCAATTTGAGTCATTGATGTCGACTGATGTCAAAGTGGATGCAGTATCCCTATGGCAGTGAGGAGAAGTATATGGATGTCGGTATATGGAAGTATATCCTGAAAGTTGCATTCATTATGAAGAAGTGTGTCCAGGGGTACATCATGCATATACAATCTAAATAAGTGCATAAGGAATATATTCTACTACATGTGGTACACGCACAGACATCAGGTCCACCAAGTCACACTCCTTCACGGTATAAGCTAAGGTGTTGGTCGGACAAGCAAAAGGGAAATTTTCTAAATAAGTACATAAGGAATATATCCTACTACATATGGTACATGCGCATACATCAGGTCCACCAAGTCACACTCCTTCACGGTATAAGCTAAGGTGTTGGTCGGACAAGCAAAAGGGTTGCATGTGGTACTAGTGCACAAACGACCCAAAGAATATATGGGACAAAGGGTAAAGTGTGCAAGCTAGCCCAAGCATTGATTAGAAAATGATTGGGAGTGCGTAAACACTTGGAACAAAAAATAGTTGAACAGTTGGACAAGTCCTGAAAGTCCGCAAGTCTCACCAATCAGAAGAAGCTTTCAGTTGTTGAAGCGCGCACAAGTTCCAAGAAGGATGTAGCGATTGAAGTTAGTATATATGCAAATTCCACAACCGATGGTACAACATGTGCGCAAGACCCACGAGTGATGGTACCGCAAGGGTGAAAGTCCCACTAAATCGAGGACCAAGTATGCGCAAGACCCACAAAGAAATGACACATCAACGACACAAAACATGACATGTGGCAGATGCACAAACCGTGAAGCAAGGAAGAAGAAATGGCACAACTAACTTGTAGACATACAATCCATGCGGGAAATGTATAAATAAGAAAGCAAGTTGGAGATTTGAAGTAAGCTTGATAGTAAGTATGCAGAGCTTGTAAGTAGAAGATATAGATTTATATTCAGGGGATCAAAGGCTCGTGGAACCAAAACAGTATGATCTAGCAGAGAGCCGAGTGCGCACAAGCAGAGGAATGGAATAGTTGATGGTGCGCAGAATGATGTTGTAAATCTGTGACAATTGCGCAAATACAGAAAGACAGGATTACAAAAGTATGGGCAAGTGCGTGAAGACCGAATGACAGTCTCGCAGGTAGCATGTAGAGAGTCACAGATGTTCTAAGACAAAAGCGCAGAGACGGAACTGAAGTATATCAAAAGATACGCAGAAGTTTAACTGATGCATGAGGATTAAGTTGAAGTGTGTGAAGTACATCAGATGCGCAAAGACAGAACAGCGGCAGAATCAAATATTCTCATCATGATGAGGATGATCTAAAACAAGTGCATTAAACTGAAAGGACGAATCATATAATACACAGAAGGTCACAAATTTTCTGAAAGACTATGGCACTTAAACTGAATAGACACATCTCAGTAAGTTTGCAGTTCCATTTGATACTGGTGTGCAATATCAGAACATCAAGATATCAATTGAAGCACTGTATCAGTTTGTGAATGCAGTTGCACGGTAGAAAAATGACAGAATGAATATTGACGCAGACTGCAAAATCAATTGAAGTAGCACACAATACATAAAGTGAAACATCAGTTGAAGTAAAGTGATGTATGCAACACAGTGACAAAATACCACTGCATACAGAAAGTGTGCACAGCAAAACGAGCATCAGAAAATATGAAGTGTGCGCGTATCAGAAGTACAACAAGGAAATATCTTGTTTGTATATCTAGGCAACAAGATGGAGCAAAGAACAAGGGGTCGTAGCCTCCTTCCAATTGGTGTTGGAGAACACATGGAGTTGGTGCTTCCTTCAGGTCAATGCCTGTAAAACCAGGGGGTCGGTGCCTCCTTCCAGTTGGTGTTGATAAACACAGGAAGTCGGTGCTTACTTGAATGTAATCTTTTTCATTATAAAATAACATTCTATGGTTTTCTCCCGGTTGGGTCTCCACGTAAAAATTGTGTATTGTGTTCTTTGATTTACACATATGTGGATAAATGTTTTACTTGTGATGGATGCATAATTGATGATAAAGATTAAGTTCAAAATAATCTGGTAAAGAAGTTAAAAATTTTCATAACTACGCTAATATTGATTCACCCCCCCCCCTCTCAGTATTAAATCGATTCCAACAAAAATTGCATTATGGCAAGGGACTTTAATGTGACACTAGCCAGTAGTGAAAAGAGAGGAGGAAACCCAATTAGAGATGCATTCGGAGAGAATTTTGAGGAAATAATAGAATCTTGTGATCTTGTAGATATCAAGCCCACAAAAGGAAGATTCACCTGGACAAATAGGTGGGATGGTCCTGGGAATATTGTTGCAAGGTTAGACCACTTTCTGGTGAAGAGCAATTTGTTGGTTGACTATACATTTCACTCAAAAATATTGTCTCTGGAGCATCGAATCATAGGCCCATTTCCCTATGCCAAATAAATCAAGCACAAAACTTTGGACCTCTTCCATTCTGGTTCATTCCACTTTGGATGTAAGATCCAACTTCCCTGGAAGTAGTAAAACAGGAATGGAGCAAAAATATACAAGGGTCCCCCTGCTATAACTGGGAGAAAAAATTAAAGGATGTAAAAACAAGCCTAAAAGAATGGGGAAAGCATAACTACAAACTGTTGGACAAGGAGAAAATGGAACTACAAAGATGCTTAGAGACTATCCAACACAAATCAGAAATTGATGAGGTAATAGTGCAATTGCAAGCAAAGGAGCGAGATATCTCTTACAAACTTCACAGGGAAAACAAACTGGAGGAGGAGATATGGTGTTTAAGGTCCAGAAGTATGTGGTTAAAATCAGGTGACAAGAACATTGCCTATTTTCATAGTCAAATCAATGCTCAGATTCAAAAAAAAAATATTGTGGAAATTTCTAAGGAAGATGGTGTAGCCACAAAAGGGCAAGAGGAAGTTTTAAAAGCAACTTGGGAACACTACAAGGCTCTATACATAGAATAAGAAGAAGAGCTAGAAGGACAATCTCCAAAAGTTATGCTAAAACACATTTCGACCTTGATCAACAAGGAAGATAATCAAATTCTTAATAAAGAAACAGAGGAAGAAGAGATTATAGAAGTCATTTAGGAGCTGGCACCGAACAAGGCCCCTGGCCCAAATGGTTTCTCTATACATTTTTATAGAATTTGTTGGCGCATCATCAAGTGGGACCTTAAAAGGATGCTCCAGTAAATAAAGACTAAAAGGAAGGTAGGAAGAGGGACAAATTCCTCTTTCTTAGCCCTAGTTCCAAAAGAATCAAACCATTCATCCTTTTCCACTCCATCCAATCTCACTATGCAGCACTTCATACAAGATCATGACGAAAATAATGGCCAACATAGTAAAAGGGCTTGTCCCTCGGATAATGTCTACAAACCAAGGTGGTTTCATTCAAAAAAGGCAACTAATGGACAATATCATCCTAGTTCAGGAAGCAATTCACTCTAGCAAGAAAAACAAGGAGCGAGGAATGATAATCAAGATGAATATGGAAAACGCCTTCGACCAGGTAAGATATCATTTTCTTTTGCTTGTTGTAAAGAAGTTTGGTTTTGGTGACTCCTTTGTCTAGTGGGTTCAAGATTGTATCATCAATCTAAGGATCTCGCCTCTTATGAATGGAAGACTTGTTGAGTTCTTTAAGAGTAGAAAAGGGTTGCACTTGGGATGCCCTCTCTCCCCACTCCTATACATTCTCATGGCGGATTCGATGAGCAAAAGGATTGAGGGAAAATAGTTGCAAGAAACCTAAAAGAACTCTCATTTTCCAGGGGAGTAAAAGAAATTAATCATTCACAATTTGTGGATGGCACCTTGCTACTTGGAGGAGCTTCAACAGTTATCGCCAAATAATTCAAGGTTGTTAATGATGACCTTCTCAATCCTTCGAGAGGGGCAGTTAACAAAGGAAAAATTCATATATGGGTGGAATGTCACAGCAACACAACTGCATTCGATCTCAAGGATTATGGGATTTCAAGGCTACCTAGACTAGACTACCTTTAAATAGCTTGGCATGCCCATAGTGCTGGGAAGCACTACCTCTACAATTTGGCAGGATATAATCAGAAAAATCCAGAACAAGATGCAACAATGGGGATCAAGGTGGCTCAACCCAGCTAGGCGACACACTATGCTTATAAACTCAATTCTAACAGGTCTCCTAATCTTTCAATGCGAAGCACTACCTCTACAATTTGGCAGGATATAATCAGAAAAATACAAAACAAGACTCAACAATGGGGATCAAGGTGGCTCAACCCAGCTAGGCGACACACTATTCTTATATACTCAATTCTAACAGCTCTCCCGATATTTCAATGCATTGCAATGTTGGCACCAGCAAGCATTCTACAACAAACTGCCAGATCTCTCAAGGAGTTTTTATGGCAAGGGGACAAAACTAACTCAAAAAAAAATCATCTTATCAATTGGAATCAAGTTAGGGCACCAAAAGAAAATGGAGGACTGGGTATCAAGAACCCCAAATATATGAACCAAGCATTAGGGGAAAAGCTGCTTTGGAGAGTTATCTCAGGGGAAAACGCATGGTGGAAACAAGTATTCAGAAAAAGTATTTACAGAGGTCACGAAAAAAAGATGTTTGGACAGGTCGTTAAAGGTACAAAGATGTTCATATATATGGAAACTTCTGAGTTACCTAACTTATTGTGAATGAACATGGTTGTCCCTTTTAATTCAAACTATGGTCCTAAGGTACTCATGCAATATTGAGAGATTGTAGGATGTCGAGTACCAAATTTACTAGGAACTACACAAATCTCACCCTCCCAATCAAATCAACGATGGATATCCATTCATGGAAATCCTTTGAAGTTTTGGTAAAAGGTGCATCAAGTGGTGGTGCACTAAGCTAATTATAGGTGGGGTGGAAGAGCATTGATCCAAAGAGAGCGCCTAGGATGGGAAAGGCTCGCAATAGTGTAATCAGTCTAAAATATTTGGGTCTAACTCCAATCAACTAAGTAGAAAAAAAGAGGTGTGTTTATGTGCAAATGTCTCCAAAATGATGTTGCCAAAGGTAAATTATAATCAAAACGGGTGTATGTGCTCAAATGGTGCACAATGTTGTTTTCAACCTTGTCTCCAATGGTGGAAAAAGTTGTTTTGGTACAAGTTTGCGTGATGATAAAAAGTAAAAAACATACTCCTAAGACTAGCAATGCTCAACCAATCTGCAATTGCTAAAAGGGCCATTCAAGTGTCTCGACTATGATTAAATCCATCAAATAATAAAAGTGAAGGTATGATTGAGGCAGTTGTAGAAAGTTACACCTAAGGTGATGAAATCAAAGGGGGCTCTCACTAGCTGTCTCAGGTTCTCTCGCAATCCCATGAAAGCCAACTGGTGGTAAGCCTATGATTGAACACTAAGATACCTATCCGCAGGTTGTGGACAATGGGTTACAAAGCTCACTAGTTAAGCAACGCACAAATTGACTGAGTTGTGAGACTTGGGAAAATGTGTTGGTACAAACTGAGCATTGACACCAAAAAATATGGCGCATCCCTTATGCTACAAAACACACTTGCTAGAAGGATTTTCAAAGAGCCCTATGACAACTTCTATGTTTTAATGAGAAATGACCATGGAGCTTTGTTTGGATGTCTAACTCCAAGGTCTGAACATATTATCTCAATTATTTCTTGTTCTTCAAGTGAGTATTTTAGTTGGTTAGCTAAAATGGTTAATTGTATAAGTCGTGGCTTGGTGGCATAAACCAAGCCTATTGTATTTTACAAAGCATTGAAGGAGGTAGGTCACTCTCTTAACCATTTATGAATCACTCGCGTTGCTAAAAGCACAAGATGAAGAGCATACTTCGATATGAAAGATGGTCACTCTCTCAACCATTTCTGAATCACTCACATTCTAAAAGCGCAAGGTGAAGAGCATACTTCGATATGAAAGAGGCTTTGTGTCTTTCAATGTGTGCACAAGTGGTGTGATGTTGCTGAAATTGAAAATATTGCTTTAGAGTAAATGGAATAAATAATAAATGTAGGAAAAGTCAAAGTATGGTTTTTTTAATTCCATTAAGTTTCTTAGTGTAAGGCATTTCAAGTAGATAAACAACAATTAACACAACCTATAATTCTTTAAAAAAAATACAGTGCAAATCCTCACCAACCCAGCAAGCAAATCCACCTTAAAAATGTTGAAATATTGTAACTTCTAAGAATATTCTACTTGTACTTTATTATTCCGGAGATGTTACATTCCTCCGTAGAGATCCTATTGTATATCCAGAGATGTTTATTCCTCTGTCGGGATGTTGTAACTAGGGTTATTAGACCTCCCTAGTGGAATCGGCCCTAAGTTAGTTGTTTAGGGGTTATTAGACTCTCCTAGGAGAAGTCAACCCTATTAGGGTGAAAAGTCAAGTCGGAGTAGTGTATAAATAGAGGAGGTGTGTTCCTCATTTAACTCACTCATTCACTCACTTGTGATTGGCGCATAGGAGAGAGAAAGATCTGCATAGGAGGAGAAGGAGCTCTTGTTTGGGGACTACATCTTTGTAATTGTTGATCATCTATATTGAGGAAAGCTTTGCTAGGTTTTCTACCCCATGAGGATTTCCCAGGATAAATCTTTGTCTATCTTGTGATTGTGTTTCTTTAAGTGATCTTGTTTGTGAATTTAGGCTAAACTTAACATGGTATTAGAGCTAGCCTGAATAGGACATATTTCACAAGGTGAAATTGCCTCTCTCTCCTCCTCCGGTGAAAACTAGGGTTTCTGCAAAAGTTGGAATTTTTGGAATCTGAGAGCATGGCTAGATGCTCCTCCTCAAAATCGAAATTTTGAGCCCAAGATCGAAGTTTTTGAGTGGGTATAACCCCGGGATTTGTCAAACCCTAGTTTGAATTTTGGACCAGAAAACCAAAAAACCAGTGAACCAGAAAAACTGCGCACTTATGCACCAGTGAAACAGAAAAGCTGTGAACCTGTGCACCAGTGAACCAGAAAAAGTGCGAACCAGAAAGCCAAAAAACCTGTTGTAGATCTGAAAGTTGCTGGTCAAATTTGAAGGGTGAAAAGTTGAAGTTTCTAGAAGCAGAGTACACTAGTCATCTCAATTCAATCAAGCACATCTCCTGGTAAGATCTATTCTACATTTTGAGAAACTTCAATTTTTGTGCCCTCCTGGATAAGATGGCTCCAAGCACTAAGCTTGAAGACAAGCTAGAGGGTATAGAGAATTTCTGGGCATGGAAATATAGGATTGGTCTCATTCTTGAAGAGAATGATCTTGCCCAATATATCAAAGATGAGGTTGCAAAACCTACGGAAGATGAAGCCAAAGAAAAGTATAAGGACTTGATTAGGGCAAAGAGAATCATTGTTGATTCTATCAAGGACCACTTGATTCCCCAAGTGGCATCCAAGAATACCCCAAAGGAAATGTATGATTCCCTAGGCATAATGTATGAAGGGAGGAACAACAACATGAAGATGAACTTGAGATCTCAATTAAAAAGCACCAAGATGAATAAAGGAGAATCTCTTCAAGATTACTTCACAAGGGTCTCCCAGTTCAAAGAACAACTAGAAGCCATTGGAGACAACCTTGATGAAGATGAACTAGTCATGACTGCTCTCAATGGTCTCACTAGACCTTGGGACTCATTTATCCAAACCATGTGTGCCAGAAAAGAAAGTATGAAGTTTGATGTGGTGTGGGAGGATTGCATTCAAGAAGAGGCTAGAGTAGCCAATAGAGAAGCACTACTCAAAGAAGATGATCAAGCATTGGCCACCCATACCAAGAGAAGGAGTCAACCAAACTTCAAGAAGGGAAACCATAAGGAGTCTCAACCTCCACAAAGGTTTCAAAAGAAAAGAGGAGCAAGTTCAGGAAGAGATTTCTCCTCATTTCAATGTTACAATTGTCACAAATTGGGACACATTGCTAGAGATTGTCCTTCAAAGAAGAAGAAGGATCTCCATCACAAAATACATCAAGCACATCTAGTAGAAGATGATAGTGAAGAAGAAGAAGAGGAAAGGCCTCAAAAGAAAAGAACTAGAATAGAAGAAGAAGATGCAGAAAAGAATGTTCTATTCTCTGCACTCTCTGGGTCTGTAACACCTGGAGAAGATACATGGCTTATTGATAGTGGTGCCTCAAAGCACATGACAGGACAAAAGAAGACTCTTTCAAGACTTGAAGAGAAGACCTCTACATAGAAGGTATCTCTAGGAGATGACTATCAATATCCCATCAAGGGAATTAGTGAAGCAAGCTACAAGCTTGATTCTGGAACCCCCTTAAAAATGAAGGAAATCTTATATGTACCAGGTTTGAAGAAGAACTTACTTTCTATCTCAGCTTTAGATAAGAAAGGTTATAGGGTTTGTTATAGGTCAAATCTGCACTTCTCCGTCTGTGATCACATTGCCTTGTCGATCACACAAAATGACATTATGGATGGAAGAGCTAGATTGACCTTGGATGAGTTACTGCTAAGATCACACATCTTCAGCTGAAAATCATATTTTTTCTGCAGTTTTCATCATGTGTGCGCTACTATTGCCACTAACATCTAGCGTTCTAAACACTGGTTCTATTGAAGACAACCCGTGCACTTATCCCAAAAGATGTGTACGCTAGTTGTTAAGAGCACTAGTTGCATACTGTGCACTAGTTTACTATTATGATACCTACGCACATATTAAAATGAATGGAAAAAACATATTAAGATTACGAATTGGGATTAGTTGAGGTTGGTTTTGTAACTCCCCCAACCTCCCAATTCAACTGCCTCACGAATCTAACTTCCAACCTTGTGCCATAAATACAAGGGGAAGCCATGAGGGAGAGGCCAATGATGAAGAAGTTGATGTTACGCTGAAGGAATTTCTAAGCCATAGTGAAGAGCAGGAGCCCAGGACTCAGTTGCAGAAGTGTTTGGACAGATCAGGTATAACTATATTTGGCTACATTTCTTTGGCAATAAAAGATCAAGATACCCCTCCCATCCCAATGGAATGTCTTTTCTATTGAATATCTTATGGTAAATAATGTTAAATTGCTTTCAATTTCATTATATATTTACAGTCAAGATACGCTAAGGAAGGTTGAATTATTTTGCAGGTACATTACTGTGGAGATTGGGCGAAAGCTAGGACCAGCCATGGTTAAAAAGGTATTGATTTCGGAATCCTAATCTCATTTCATTCATAGTAATTAATGCAAAGTAGAATGTATCTATCTGCCACTCCATGTAAGTTGATACTGGGGGAAATGACACTATCAACTTACATGGGGTGGCAGATAGATACATTCTACTTTGCATTAATTACTATGAATGAAATGAGATTAGGATTCTAAAATCAGTACATTTTTAACGCTAGCTGGTCCTAGCTTTCGCCCAATCTCCACAGTAATATACCTGCAAAATAATTCAACCTTCCTCATCGTATCTTGACTGTAAATATATAACGAAATTGAAAGCAATTTAACATTAATTACCATCAGATATTCAATAGAAAAGACATTCCATTGGGACAGGAAGGATATCTTGATCTTTTATTGCCAAAGAAATGTAGCCAAATACAATTATACCTGATCTGTCCAAACACTTCTGCAACCGAGTCATGGGCTTGTGCTCTTCACTATGACTTAGAAATTCCTTCAGCGTAACAACAGCTTCTTCTTCATTGGCCTCTCCCTCATGGCTTCCCCTTGTATTTATGGCACAAGGCTTGAAGTTAGATTCGTGAGGCAGTTGAATTGGGAGGTTGGGGGAGTTACAAAACCAACCTCAACTAATCCCAATTCGTAATCTTAATATGTTTTTTCCATTCATCTTAATATGTGCGCAGGTATCATAATAGTAAACTAGCGCATAGTATGCAACTAGTGCTCTTAACAACTAGCGTACACATCATTTGGGATAAGTGCATGGGTTGTCTTCAATAGAACCAGTGTTTAGAATGCTAGATGTCAGTGGCAATAGTAGTGCACACATGATGAAAACTACAGAAAAAAAATATGATTTTTAGTTGAAGATGTGTGATCTCAGCAGTAACTCATCCAAGGTCAATCCAGCGCTTCCATCCATGGTGTCCTTTTGTGTGATTGACAAGGCAATGTGATCACGGACGGAGAAGTGCAGATTTGACCTATAACAGATGCCCCCCTAATGTGTGAGGTCAAAGGGAAATGATGGCCAAAATACATTATAATTCCAAGTCAGAGGAGGAGCAAGAAATGGCAGAACAAGGTCACAAAAGTACCTAAAAACAACGATCAAGGTCAACAAGCAATTACAATCTTGACATCATATAGATGTTCGGTGTGATACAACATGATCTCCAATACATAACTGGGAGATTTATATATGGCCACTGAAATACAAGCATGGATCCATGTCAAAAATAAGTGATCATATCCATAACAACAAGCTGGATCTATGTCTCATGAAGAGCAAAACATGAGTGTGGCTCAGTCTTGCGCAGCATGGGTGATAACATAAACATGATGATGCTATCAAAGTCCCAAGGTCTTCATCCAAAACATCCCAAGGTACGAACCCTGTCCATGTGAATAAATGAGCTGAAGTCGAACATGGGGGGGTACTATTTGATTATCGGTCATTGATGTATACCGTTAACAAACGCGAGGGCTTCCATCGATAATGATAATGGGGCCCAAGGTACCTAGTACGTTCCAACGAGTGTGAATAAGTGAACTTGGAGTCGAACACTCGAGAAACCTGTCAAATAAGGGACATTAATGTATTCCCATTATCCAACAACGAGGGAAACTGCCACTAATGACTGCAATCCCCAAGGTACTAACTGAAACTCTAAACTTCATTCCCATAGCATAATGAGTTGAATTCGATGGGAAGAATTCCATTGGAAGGGAGGCCTTAATGCATCCTCCATCATCCAACACGAGGAACATTCATAAGATTGAGCTGATTTGGAGTAGGACTAATACAAGATGAAACAAACTGACAGCAAGATGGCCGACACATGAATTCAAGGTTACTGCAGAATGGTCGACATAGGTTGTATCCTTGAACATTGAGCACGACACATAAGTGAATTAGGCAGCTTTTAACATGACGGGAACTTCATATAAACCTGCAATGTAGGAGACATTAGCAGGTTCTCCATATGATTGGAAGAATAACCAATCGGAGGAGTAAAAACTCTGAGATCAGGTTCATCCTAAGGTCAAAAACTGAAACCGAACTGAAATGATGGACTCAAATAGGTGTTGTGTTCAAGGACATGACTGACTGATTGCCCTTGAAACTGAAAAGATGTCTGATACCCTTCTCTTCCCTTATTCTTTTTATAAAGAATATCCTTCTTGTTGTTTTAATGAGTCCAAGAAAGCAAACTCAATAGTCTTTCTTCATTTTTTACAGAGTTTGAAGAAAAGATAGACGAATATTCTATAACACTGATCTCTGGATTTTAATATCAAGTCGAGATCTGTTCTTGCTCGCCAGTGTTTTCAATTTTAAGGAGTCTGAAAAACTTAAACAATAACTCCATACACTTACTCATGGATTTTAGTATCGAGCCCGAGTTAGTATGTGCTCGCCAATGTTTTCCTGTTTATAGAGTCTGAAAAACTTAAACAATCCTCTATATACATTCTCGTGGATTTCACATCGAGCCCGAGTAAGTGAATGCTTGTTGGTGTTTTCATGTTTCGAGAGGCTGAAAACCCTAAAGAAGGCTCCAAAATGTCTTTTTTCGTACAGTTAGTCTCCTCACCCAAAAAAGTGTAAAACAATGAGAGAAGAACTCTTCTAGCCACAAATGACTAGAGTATTCATTTTTCGTAAATAATCCGCAAAAGTTCGGAAAATGGGTAAACTTATACCTAAGCAGATGTCGCATCAAATCCTTTAACGAGTCTGAAAAGACAACTATACTTGGCGATCTTGTTTTTTTTTTTTAAGTCAAACAAGGGCTTAAAAAGACTATAAAAATATTTTTCGTAAAGGTTTAACGAGCCCGAAAAAGTAAACTCGCGACCTCCTTACTGTTTTTAACAAGCTCAAAGGAGAGATGGAAGAATGCTCGTAGCCTCCTTACTGTTTTTAACGAGCTCGAAGAAAAGGTGGAAGAATGCTCGTAGCCCCCTTACTGTTTTTAACGAGCTCGAAGAAAAGGTGGAAGAATGCTCGTAGGTGGATCAATGTCCAAATGAATGGAAGACTACATTATAGACTCTAGGAAAACTTCATCAAAAGGAAGTATATTATCCCAGATGGAACACATATCTAAACATTCAGATGGAGTCATCACCTGGTCAATTGCCAAGACCCAGTCCCAAGAAGGTAGGCATGAATTCAGAGGCCTCTTCTCAGTAGCATTTGGACTCAAGGAACAATATGCCACATAATTTGAGTGTGACATGGTAGTGCCTAACGACGAGGAATATACTTGGTCTACAGTTGGGTAATAAGGAGGATCAACATATGTAAGCTAATCGATAGTGACAATGCTTTCGTTGTGAAGAAAATGCATCACATGAAAGAGCGTAGACACCACAGCCTGCATAGCATATACGTAATCACGCCCTAGGATCATATCAAATTCCATAGGGTCCTTTAAAACCATAAAATCAACTAAGACTGTTTTTCCACCCAAAGTAACAGGTACTTGAGGGAGGAATCCCAACGGTTCACTAAGTCTTTTATCAAAAGTCAACACCCAATTAACAGCTGGAACAAGGTTAGGAAAACCTAAATCTCTCCAAGCATAAGGGGATAAGATACTAACAGAAGCTCCTTCATCTACAATACATCGATGAACTGCATGGTTGCCGATATCAACCTTTATCTGGAAAGGTGTAGAAGAAAGAAGACGAGGCCTAGTTAGACTATTCCAATCAAAGGAAATGATCCAAGAGCTTGGTAGGGGTTGACTCGGCACAGATGAAGTGCCCCCCATTTCAGAAACATCCGAACTAGTAATACAGAAGACTTCCGGGACAGGTGCATCAGCCTCCGAAGGACTGATGGGATCGGTTGAAGATTGCATCGATTCAATCACTTCACTCTCCGAAGAGAGCGTGGGGTTGAACAAAGATTGCATTGGTTCAACCACTTTATCAACCAAAGGTTGATCAGGTTGTTGGGAATCTGTAGACAATTCAGGAGCAGAGGATCTTTCAGACATGGACCACCCTCTCCACACCTCTGGAATAGCAGGGCACAGGTGAGTAAGGTGATCTCCCTTACAAAGTTTACAAGGGAACTTTGGCTTGCATCCTATAAGCTTAGATTCCTTTAAAACAACAGTACTCTCAGCATGACTAGCATTAGCTGACAGCTTGCCCCCAGCATGACTTGCAATGGCTCAGAAGCAGAAGACTTTTCAACTATGGACCACACTCTTTGCACTTCTGGAAGTACAGGGCACAAATAAGTCAGGTGGTCTCCCTCGCAAAACTTACAAGGGAACTTAAGCTTATGTTTATTAGGTTTGTCGACAATGTCAACTTTCTCAGCATGACTTGTAGTGGCTAATTTAGTATCTCCAGTATGACTCATGGTAACTGGTGACTTGTCATTAATATGACCAGCATTGATCAATGACGTGTCTTCAACATGAGAAACAGTGGTTGAAGACATGCTTTCAGTATGATTTGCAGTGACTGAAAGTTTGTTCCCAGCATGACCTCCAGAGGTTAGGTAGGTGCCTCCAGCATGACTTTCAGAGGCTGGGTGGGTGCCCCCAGCATGACTTCCAGAGTCTAGGTGGCTAGGTTTAGTATGATTTACAGTGACTGAGTGATTTCTCCCAACATGACCACCATAGGTTGGGTAGGTGCCCCCAGCATGACTTCCAGAGGCTAGGTGGCTGCCCCCTTGCTTTGGCATCTTCTTCCTATTCTTCCTCCGTCTATTCCTTTTAGACTATTGGTTACTAGTATTACTACTTTCACCACATGAGGTAGAAGGAGGAGGAGGAGATGTTACTAGCGAAGCAGGCATAGGGTTCTGATGCTCTTGATGTGAGGTGCTTCCTTGAGAAGCATCAGGAGCATGCAAGGCGATCGGAGTGGAAAACAACCAAACCGGTAGCCCTATAGTGAATCCCAGAAGATTCAAGGTAGCCATTAAGGAAGTACCAATGTTCCCAATGAATGGAAAAGCACAAGGAGACCCTTGAACAGGGGTCCCTTGATTGGTGCTCACCGGGATGCTATCCATATTTTTCGACTCAACGGACCAAAAATCTCTAAGGCCAACTAAAAACAAGCAACATAAAGAGCACACCACTAAAAAATGTCCCACAGTGATCAAAACTAGGCAAACAGAGCTAATACTCTCAGAAGTTAGTCTGGGATGATAAGGGCCCAGAACAAACCAATAGAGTATCGAAGGTCAGTTACACGGTGTCCAGTGCAGGTCCTTTGGGTGCAAGCGTTTGAATCACCAAACCGCCCTCCCGGGATTACTGCAAAGGGTTACCTTCCGTGTCTGTCCTAGGTGCAGTGGAAATAGCCTTCCACTATACATGTGAAGAGCCATAAGGTTAAGATACTAACAATACCACAAATACGAAAATACCTGGGGGGACAGTCGTCAGTCTAGCCAAAACGCATGGGAAGGGTAGCAAAGCTCGAAATCCAAGAGTACTCGAAGTACCAGTGGACCCCCGTACGCGAATCAGCTCTGGTGTATGCTCGAAAGGAAAGTGGGGTTATCCTCAACAATTCCATTCTCACACGACCTCGTGCTTAACTCTAGTTTAAGTGGAGCGTTCCCAGGATACTTTGATATAAGTGGGTTTGCCTAAGAGGTTGTCTTATTATGATTATTGAGCAATGAAACCGATTTCGGGCAGTTTAAAGTACTCTACCCCCAAATCCTAGCCTAAGCTAGTTGATGTAGTGTCAAACCTAAGAAAGAAAAATTTGCTAATTAAATTTATTAAATGTTCTTTTTAAAGGTTGTTTCTTACTCAATAGGTAGTGGCGTGTGTGATATGGTTTATGACAGAAAGTAAAGTGTGCACAAATGATGCATTAAAACTTCACAAAAACTCTTTTTTTTTCGTTTATGTCTTTCAAAACAAAAGATAGGCAATCCTAAGCATAAACATTTTTTTCAATTTTCTTTTTAATTTTCAAAACAAATAGAAAAATAATCTATCCTACTTCGAAACAGTAATGGCAAATCTTACAACTAAGCTACCAATTTTCAATTTTTGATCTTTTCTTCTATTTTGCAAAAGAAAATGAATCTGAAAAAAGGAAACAAGCAAGTTCTATCAAGAGTGTGGGTAAAGATAAAAACTTAATGGCTTAAAGCAATCAAATCCAAATATGACAAAGACTTGACCTACAGAGCTGTTTCAATGAAAAAACTCTAGATTTGAAACAAGATGCAAAAGAAAAGGAAAAGTTGATGCATGCAATGAAAACACAAACCCAAAGGCTGCTCCTAAGCATCAAAAACCAAAGAAAAGCATCCACCAAACAGGTAGGGTAGGCAAGCAAACCAAGGCAACTCTACCACCACACAAACTCAAAATGAAAAGCTATCAAGAAAACTTCAAGCAAACTCAGACTAACCTGAACCAAAGTTCAGAAGGTATCCAGCCAATCAGGTCTTCCAAAAACACCCAAAAGACTAACTAAGGTCAAACCCTAAAATAAAAGGTAAAACTCAGGAAAAGTGCGCGGGTATTGTATCAGACAACTAGCACTCAATGCGCAGGTCTATAGACATACAACTCACGTCTATGGCAACAAATGCGCTACTATAACTAGCAGGGAGTCGCGCACAGCTTTCAAAAGACCTAAAAAGAAAGCAAGGAAACCAAGGAAAAAAAGAACCTCTGAGAGCCTGTAACAAAACCAATAAAAGACACAAAGGTGTCTCAACATCAGAAGAGAGGCAAAGAAAAAGAAGGAACAGACCCAACATTCAAAAATCAAACCGTGCAGCAAAAGGTTCAATCCTACAGGAAAGTGCACAACTGTATACACTAACAACTCGTGCACATTTCTAAAAGTATGCAGGTTGTAACACTGACAACCCGCGTACATTTCTAAAAGTATGCAGGTTGTAATACTGACAACCCGCGTACATTTCAGAAAATGCGTACCTGTATGCACAGAAAACACGCGCACGGGGACTGAAAGGAAATAAAAATCTTTGCACACTCAGACCTAGACTGAATCAAGGCAAAGAGAAACAACAAGGCAACCTTTGCAAACCTCACAGAAAGCTAGAAGACTGTAAATATTGAAGAAAACCTAAATAAGGTCCCCAGAGCAGAAACAACCGGTGCTCCCTAGTGGAGTCGCAAGTTCTGTTGTACAGGAATATACCTTATAGTGGGGAAAATGACACTATCAACTTACATGGGGTGGCAGATAGATACATTCTACTTTGCATTAATTACTATGAATGAAATGAGATTAGGATTCTAAAATCAGTACCTTTTTAATGATGGTTGGTCCTAGCTTTCGCCCAATCTCCACAGTAATGTACCTACAAAATAATTCAACATTCCTCAGCGTATCTTGACTGTAAATATATAACGAAATTGAAAGCAATTTAACATTAATTACCATCAGATATTCAATAGAAAAGACATTCCATTGGGACGGGAAGGGTATATCGATCTTTTATTGCCAAAGAAATGTAGACAAATACAGTTATACCTGATCTATCCAAACACTTCTGCAACCGAGTCCTGGGCTCCTGCTCTTCACTATGACTTAGAAATTCCTTCAGCGTAACAGCAGCTTCTTCTTCATTGGCCTCTCCCTCATGGCTTCCCCTTGTATTTATGGCACAAGGATGGAAGTTAGATTCGTGAGGAAATTGAATTGGGAGGTTGGGGGAGTTACAAAACCAACCTCAACTAATCCCAATTCGTAATCTTAATATATTTTTTCCATTCATCTTAATACGTGCGCAAGTATCTTAATAGTAAACTAGCGCACAGTATGTAACTAGTGCTCTTAACAACTAGCGTACACATCTTTTGGGATAAGTGCACGGGTTGTCTTCAATAGAACCAGCGTTTAGAACGCTAGATGTCAGTGGCAATAGTAGTGCACACATGATGAAAATTGCAGAAAAAATATGATTTTCAGCTAAAGATGTGTGATCTCAGCAATAAATCATCCAAGGTCAATCCAGCTCTTCCATCCATAGTGTAATTTTGTGTGTTCGACAAGGCAATGTGATCACGGACGGAGAAGTACAGATTTGACCTATAATAAGGTTGCATTCATAGATGGACAAGTACTCATGTGTCCCAAAGGAAAATCAATTGAGGATGCAATTGTTATCGGTGAAGAGGAAGGAGGTCTATACAAACTCAAGGGTCATCCAGAAGTTTCCCTTGTTCATGAAGCCACTAGCCCAAGTGAGATATGGCATAGGAGGCTTGCTCACATTAACTACAAAGCACTACCTCATGTGAGCAAGGTAGTTATAGGACTACTAGATTTGAATATTGATCATAAAGGCACATGCAAAGGATGTGCAAAAGGGAAGAATATCAAGAACCCATTTCCAAAGAGTGAAACAAAGACTAAAAGTACTTTGGAATTGATCCATTCAGATGTATGTGGACCAATGCCATCCACATCCTTGAGTGGGTATCAATATTACCTTACATTTATTGATGATTACTTAAGGAAGACTTGGATATATTTCCTAAAAGAAAAAGATGAAGATTTTGGAAAGTTCAAGGAATTCAAAGCCTTGATAGAAAATCATTCAGAAAAGAAGATCAAGATACTCAGGACAAATAATGGTGGAGAATATACTTCAAAGGATTTTGAAGTCTTTTGTAAAGAAGCTGGAATCAAGAGGAAACTAACCACTCCCTACAATCCTCAACAAAATGGTGTTGCGAAGAGAAAGAATAGAACCATTATGGAAGCAGTAAAGACAATGATACATGATCAAGACCTACCTATGTATCTATGGGTTGAAGCAGCCAGGACAACAGTCTATGTGCAGAATAGACTATCTCATAGTGCTCTTGAATTCAAGACCCCAAAAGAAGTGTTCACAGGGAAGAAGCTCGAGGTAAGCCATCTCAAGATATTTGGGTGCCCAGTATATAGTCACATACCAAAAGAAAAGAGAACTAAGTTGGATCCTTCTAGGAAGAAGGGAATATTTGTTGGATATTGTGAAGCATCCAAAGCATTCAGAATATACATCATAGGATTCCATCCTATGGAAATTAGTAGGGATGTGACATTTGATGAAGAGGCGGCTCTCAATAGATCTAGGAAGTGCCAGTATGAAGAAGTATGCAGCAGAAAACCTAGGACACGAGATCCATATTTGAATAAAAGATATATTATTGAATTGATAAGATGATTAATGTATTACAAGAGCTCGCCTTTTATAAGGTTTGAGCGTGCTTAAGGAAGCGTTACGTCCCTTCAATTAACTAATTAATAATTTACTGCTTAATTTAATACATCATTTAATATCCATAGCATTGCCACTCCCTTTTAAGGAGCTTTGTCCTCAAACCAATGGTAATGAGGGATGTCGCTGTCGAAATTGTTTTGATTCCCATGTTGCGTCTTCTTCGGAAAGATTTTTCCATTTTATGAGGTACTCTTTAATGACTCGCATTCTTAATCTCTTCTCTCTAGTAGCAATGATAGATTCTGACTCGAATATGATTCTTCCTTCTTCATCTAACAAAGGAAGTATTGTTTGTGCCTTCTGGTGTTGACCTATCATCTTTTTCAAGCATGAAACGTGAAAAACATTGTGGATGCGACTTGTAGTTGGCAATTCCAACGCATATGCCACCTGACTAATCTTCTTATTAACTTGATATGGGCTATAAAAACGTGGAGCCAATTTATTCTTTCCACCTTGTTTAAGTGATAATTGCTTATAGGGTTGTAGTCTTACAAATACCCAATCTCCAACTTCAAATTCTCATTATGTTCGGTGTCGATCTTCTTGTTGTCTCATTCTATTCCTAGCAGTATTCAAATTCTCCTTAAGTACTTGGACAACCTTTTGGTTTTCTTCTAAATGGTCATTTACTGATGCGACCCTTGCTTGGTTGGTAATGAAATCCTTCCATTTTAGGGGCTCATATCCATATAAGGCTTGAAATGGTGTCATTCTTGCAGATGTATGATAAGTAGAATTATACCACCATTATGTAAGATGTAGCCATTGGAACCATTTATTTTGCTTATTGATTACAAAGCAATAGAGGTAGGTTTCTAAGCATTTATTGACAAATTCTGTCTATCCATCTGTTTGGGGATGATAAGCTGAGCTCATCTTAAGAGCCGTCCCAATTTGCTTGCAAAACTCTCTCCAAAAGTTCCCTTTAAACTTGGCATCTCTATCACTTACTATAATCTTGGGAAAACCATGTAACTTGTAGACATTTTTACAGAAAGCTTCGGCTGTTTCTTTTTCCAAATCAGTTTTCTTCACTCCAACAAAATGTGCATATTTGGTTAGCCTATCTACCACAACTAGTATTTTGTCTTTTCCATCTGATATGGGTAGACCTTCAATAAAATCCATTGAAATTTCCTCCCATTTCTGATTTGGGATATGTAACGGATGGAGTAACCCCGGACTTGAGATATTCTCAGTTTTATTCCTCTAACAAATGTCACAATCTGCAACATACTTGTGAATGTCGGCATTCATACCCTTCCAAAAGAATGATTGCCTTGCATTATAGTAGGTTTTAAAAAATCCTACATGACCAGCGGCTGGGTAGTCATGTGACTCTTTAAGCACCTTGGTTTTAAAACTGGGGTTGGAACTTAAGTAAATACGTCCTTTGTACCATAAGAGGTCATTCTTCCATTCAAACTTCGGATACTGATTTATGTTGTTAATTATGGAGCAAACCTTTGAATTCTTGGCATATTCCTTGCGAATTTCGTCCAAAAATTCTGGGATCACCATGGATACAGCATAGACTTGTACCTCTTCATCTTTCCTTGATAGAGCATCAGCTACTACATTGTCCTTCCCCTTTTTATGTAAGATCTCCATATCGAAGGTAGAGATTTTATCGATCCACTTTTGTTGTTCGGTTGTTAATGTCTTCTGCTGTAATAAGTGTTGTAAACTATTATGATCTATTCGGATCAGGAATTTACTTCCCAAAAGGTATTGTCGCCATTTAGTTAATGCATGCATGATGGCAAGCATTTCTTTGTTGTATGTAGACTATAGGTATTCTCTTTTGTTCAACTTCCTGCTTTCAAAAGCGATTGGATGACCTTCTTGCATTAGCACAGCTCCTATCCCAAACCCTGAAGCATCACATTCGATTACAAATGGTTTTGCAAAATCAGGTGTTGCCAAAATGGGAGTTGAAGACATAATTTGTTTCAACGTTTCAAAGCATCTTCTTGCTTCATCATCCCATTGAAAAGAATTTCTTTTTAGGAGATGTGTTAGAGGAGCAGTGACGTGTGCATAGTTCCTGATGAACCTTCAATAGTAACCTGTTAATCCCAAAAATCCTCGCAATTTTGAAACATTCTTTGGTTCGGGCCACTCCTTCATCGCCTGGATCTTCCTTGGGTCCACCTTAACTCCTTCCTTTGAGATGATATGACCGAGATACTCCACTTCTTGCTTCCCAAATGTGCATTTTGATTTTTTTGCATAGAACTGGTTTTCCTTCAGAAGAGATAGAACCTTTTTCTAGATGCGTCAAATGTTCCTTCCATGTCTTGCTATATATAAGGATGTCATCGAAGAATACTAACACAAATTTCCTTAGGTATGGCTGAAATAGTTCATTCATAGTTGCTTGGAACGTGGCGGGGGCATTAGTTAACCCAAAAGGCATTACTTTGAATTCATAATGTCCTTCATGAGTTTGGAAAGCAGTCTTTACGATATCTTCTAATCTGACCCTAATTTGATAGTACCCTGACCTTAAATCGAGTTTTGAAAAATATTTTGCGTCATGAAGTTCATCCAGCATATCATCGATGAAAGGGATTGGAAACTTGTTCTTAATCGTTATTTTGTTTAATCCTTTATAATCTATACATAATCTAAACGATCCATCCTTCTTCCGTACTAGCACGACTGGAGCTGCATAAGGGCTCCTACTCTTGGTGATGACACCACAATTCAATAGGGATTAAACCAACCTTTCTATTTCCATTTTGTGGTGGTGGGGATACCTATATGGTTTAACATTGACAGGATTTGATCCAGGTTTAATCTCGATTATGTGTTCTATACTCCTTTCTGGTGGTAGCTGCATGGGTAAGTCTTGAAATATGTGTTCATGTTTCTGGAGTAATTTTTGGATTTCCTTTTTGAACTCATGTGGTTCCTCCTCCTTTCCTTATAGTTGATGGCATTGGATTACATATGCCGATGCTCCTTTTCGAATGAGCTTTTCCATATGCTGAGATGAAACTACTTGTGTGTCTGGTGGTTGAAAACCATATAGCTTAAAATTTTGCCCTTGCCATTTAAACTTGATGAAATGTTTTTGGTGATTGGTAGAATATGTTCCCAATGTTTGTAACCATTGGACTCCCAAAACGATGTCTACTCCTCCCAATGGTAAGGTGTAGAGTTCTGATTCCAGTTCAAAGTCTTGTATTTGAAGTCTCACCTTGTGGCACTTTCCAACTTTTTCGATCTTCTTGCCATCTGCAACCATCACCTTCATGTCTAGAACTGGATGTACGAACAACTTGAGTTTTCTTGCAACTCTTATATCAAGAAAGTTGTGAGTGCTTCCGGTGTCTACTAACACTATAACATTCTCATTTTTTGTATGCCCTTTTAACTTGAGAGTCTATGGTTGGCTAATGCCTGTCATGGCTGTTAGGGAGATTTTGGGGGTCTCGTCATTTCCGGATGCCATATTTGCGGTCGCCTCCTCTTCATCTTCTAACTCTTCTTCTTCTTCTGATTCACTATTCTCCTCTGCTTCACAAGTATATAATTTCTTTGAGCTGTCCTCAGGGCGACACCTATGTTTAGGATTCCATTTGTCCCCACATCATCGACATTTTCCTTCCCTCATTCGTTGATTCTCAAGGCCCTTCCTGTCGTCCCTTCTAGGTGGAGGGATGTATTTGTTTGTATCGTCCTCTGGAGTCGAATGGATGTTTCTTTGTGAGTATGAATTCCCTTTATTTAATTGGAAACTATCAAATTTGGCCTCAGCTGCTTTTGCTTTTCGTCTTGCTGCCTCAACATTCGGTATGTCATGCATTTTTAACTCTTTTTGTATGTATGGTTTTAGTCCACCCAAGTAAGTTTCTAGTCGTTGTTTGTCTGATAGCCCAAATACTCTGGTAGCGAGTGATTCCCGTTGGTGTGTAAATTCTTCGACGTTTCCTTTTTGCTGTAACCTGGTAAGCTTCGAGAAAAATTCGTCTTCGTTGATTCCTTGAAACCTTTTTAGCAAATCATTTTTAAAAAAATTCTATGTGTATGTGAAATGGTCACCTTTCCACCACATATACCAGTTGTAGGCATATCCTTCAAGGTGCATAGATGCATACTTCACTTTTTCTTCATCTGTTGTGATGTTATAGATATCGAAGTATTCCTCTGCTTTATTTAACCACGCAATGCAATGTTCGTCATTCCCACTGAACTTTGACATTTCTATTTTTGCTTTGGGGGGATACACTACATAATGCTGATGCTGATTGCCTCTTGTCTCATTGTGTGGTGATCCAGAATTGTTGGTTGAAGCACTCGACATATCTGAGTCGTCTTTTGGTTTGCAATGATCATTTGTCTCATTCTTTCCCATCCTTTCCATGAACTTGTTTAATGTGTCACTTAGTTGGTCTTGTTTTTCCTTCATCTTGTCTAATTTATCGTCTAGCCTTCTTTCTAAAACTGAAATGACTTCCACTCTAATTTCATTTTTCAACTTCGCATTGGAATTTTTTATTTCTTCCTTTAAATCTTCTTGAAACACTTTGTCAAGTTTGTCCATTCTAGAGTTTAGAACTTCGAGGATTTTCAAATCTCTAATTTGGTCTTTTTCTAACTTTTCTAGTCGGTCTCATAACTCGGCCATGGTTCTTGACCTGGTGTGGGGAGGTGAATATTTGGAATCGATTTTGGCTTATATGGGGTACACAATAAAAGAATAAAATAAAAATATATAGTTATAATAATATTTATTTGAAATAATACTATTATAATATATTTTTTTAATTTTATTAAGAACTTGGGTGTTAAAACCTTTTTCTTAAAAGAATATATATTATTATAATAATACTATTATTATTATATAATATTAATATTTTTTTTGTTTTGTTTTTTTGTTGGCAGGATTTACGTGGAGGAGAGTACGACAAAAGCGGGGGTGTTGATGCTGGAGGGAGGCACCGCGGGAGATGGGGGAGATGGGGGAGGTAGGGAAGTGGCACGGTGTGCAGGAGGAAGGATGTGCAGGTTGGGGGGGTCGAGGGCGAGGGCGAGGGCGAGGGCGAGCAGGTGGGAGAGCGTAGAGATATGGGGGTCATGGTTTGGTTGAGAGGAGCGTGGGTGAGATATGCGTTGGAATTGGCGAGCATGCACGCGGTTGTTAGAGGGAGTTAGCGTAGGAGGATGGAGTGCAGTGATGTGCGTGGAGTAGGTGCAAGGGAATGGAGAGGTGCAGGTGCAGAGGGTGTGGAGGTGTGCGTAAGTGAGAGTACAGGTGCGAGGAGTGCACACAGGCATGGGAGTAGCCGAAGTCACTTCGAACCACGAGCAGAACTTGACCACGAGCAGCAGTAGAGTGCACCATCACGAATTTGGCTCTGATACCAAATGCAGCAAAAAACCTAGGACACGAGATCCATATTTGAATAAAAGATATATTATTGAATTGATAAGATGATTAATGTATTACAAGAGCTCACCTTTTATAAGGTTTGAGCATGCTTAAGGAAGGGTTACGTCCCTTCAATTAACTAATTAATAATTTACTGCTTAATTTAATACATCATTTAATATCCATAACAAAGTATATGAGGAAGATGCACCTCCCAGAATTGCAGACGCTGCACCCACTCCTGAAGATGTAACACCTGAAGACCATGACATGTTAGAACCACAAGAACCCCCTACCATAAGCATATCAAGAAAGAGAAAGCCAGCATGGGCAAGAGACATTATACAAGGAGCAGAAAAGTATGGAGCTCCTGAAGGCTCCACTAGAGTGAGTAAGAAACCAAAGCCATTTTCCAACTATATGGATTTGATGTGTGATCTTGTAGATCAAGAACCCACTAGTTATGAAGAGGCATCTCATAAGAAAGAGTGGGTAGAGGAAATGACAGAGGAATATCAGTCAATACTGAAGAATGATGTTTGGGATATAGTTCCCAAACCAAAGGACAAGAGTGTGGTATCCTCCAAATGGATATACAAAATAAACCATGTTGCGGATGGTAGCATTGAAAAATATAAGGAAAGGTTTGTGGCCAGAGGATTCTCTCAGAAAGAGGGAATTGACTGTGAAGAGACATTTGCACCAGTTGCAAGGTACACTTCCATTAGAACCATCATGGAGCTTGCATCCATGATGAAGTGGGAATTACACCAGATGGATGTGAAGACAGCTTTCCTGAATGGTGTGATTGAGGAGGAAGTGTACATAGAACAACCACAAGGATTTGAGGTTGAATATAGAAGAACACACGTATGCAAACTAAAGAAGGATTTGTATGGGTTGAAACAAGCTCCTAGAGCTTGGTATGGAAGAATTGACAGTTTCTTGACAAGCTTGCGCTTTACCAAGAGTAAAGTTGATCCTAATCTTTATCTCAAGGTTATGGATGATGAACATGTCATGTTGTTTCTATATGTGGATGATCTATTTTTGACTGGAAATGAGAAACAAATTGTCGAGTGCAAGAAGAAGCTCTCTACAGAGTTTGAGATGAAAGATCTCAGATTGATGCATTACTTCCTAGGTCTGAAAGTATGGCAAGGCCCAGAAGGAATCTTTCTCAACCAGGGAAAGTATGCTGTGGAAATCTTGAAAAGATTTGATATGTTGGAATGCAAAGCCATGGCCACTCCCATGGATTCCAACTTGAAGTTGTTAGCTGATGACTCATCAAAGTTAGTGGATGTGACTCTATACAAACAGATTATTGGGTCATTGATGTATCTAACGAATACCAGGCCAGATATATGCTTTGCTGTGAACACCTTGAGTCAGTATCCAGTAGAACCTAGACGTGTTCACCTAATAGCTGCAAAGCATGTGATGAGGTACCTAAAGGGTAGGATAGACTTTGGTCTATGTTATCTTGGAGATCATGACTTCAGATTGTATGGCTACACAAATGATGATTGGGCAGGGAGTGTATCAAACAGGAAGAGCACATCGAGCGGATGTTATTGTCTGGAATCTGCTATGATCTCGTGGTTTAGCAGGAAGCAGTCTAGTGTGGCTCTCAGCACAGTTGAAGCAGAATATATAGCTGCTTGCTCTACTAGTTGTGAAGCGATATGGCTTCGGAAGTTGTTATCAGGATTGTTTGACTTAGAGATGGACCCCACTGTGATCTTGTGTGACAACTAGAGTTGTATCAAGATGACAGAGAATCCATTGTTCCATGATAAGTCGAAGCACATAGAGATCTGATATTTTTATATATGGGATATGGTGCAGAAAGGAGCTATCAAGCTCGAGTATGTGAGCACTGACGAACAAATTGCTGATATATTGACCAAACCTCTGTCTCAAGTAAAGTTTGAGTATTTCCGAAACAAGCTTGGTGTCATTCAGAAGGACCCTCCCCGAAAGGGGGAGTGATATGGTCGATGATGATATTTGGATACTGGTATCAATGTGGATACCTGTATCAATGATGAGATTGCCTATATCGACGGTAAGGTCGATAATGAGGATACCTGTATTGATGAGGATACTGTAT
This sequence comes from Larix kaempferi, assembly GCA_027924585.1. Classification (NCBI taxonomy): domain Eukaryota; kingdom Viridiplantae; phylum Streptophyta; class Pinopsida; order Pinales; family Pinaceae; genus Larix; species Larix kaempferi. Next base: position 9,238,731 of record BSBM01000146.1, read on the forward strand.
CGATGATGAGGTTACCTGTTCTGACGATGAGGTTGATGATGAGGTTACCTATTCCGACGATGAGGTCGATGAATGGTCCCTAGTGGACGAGAGGGATTATATCATCCCCGAACTTTGGTCCTTGAATTGATCCGTAGACTCTTGTCTTCGAGAAAGTTGTTGGTGAATGATGTAATGTGCGCTCCTGGACTGCTTAGCATAGCAGTAGGTGATCATTTCACAGAACCTGTAATGATGTAATGTTCGCTCCTGGACTGCTCAGCGTAGCAGCAGGTGATCATTCACAGGTTGTGTTGTTCGGGATTTTTACTCTATAGTGAGGAGATGGACACTACCAACTGGGCGGGGTTGACAGGTAAACACATAAATTGCATTACAACTAGTTCTTACAAATGAAAGAGATCGGGATCTCGAAAGGCATACCTTTAACCGACGGCTGGTCCTAGCTTTCACTTGATCTCCCGCTTGATAAACCTGCAACACAAAAGATACCTTCCTCAACGTATCTTGACCATATAACATATGATGAAATTATAAATCAATTTAACATCAAATATAATCAAGCATTAAGCCAAATAGACATACAATCCAATAGATATCTAATTTGGGACAGGAAGGGTGTTTCGACCTCTTTATTGTCAAAGAAACATGTATCAGTACAATATAAATGACGTGTAGAGATGTTTCTGCAACCGGATCCTGGGCTCCTACTCTTCACTCTGAATTAGGAATTCCTCCAACGTAACAGTACTCAAAGCATTCTCTCCAAGTTTTTCACACTTTCTCTCTAACCCCTCTCATGGATCCTCCTTGTATTTATGGGACAAGGTAGGCAGTTTAGATCGAGAGGTGGTTGAATTGGGAGGTTGGGAAAATTGCAGAACCAACTTCAACTAATCCCAATTCGTCAAATTAATATATTTTTTGATTTCATCTTAAGATGTACGCGGGTTTCATACAACAAGAGTGGCATACAATAAGCAACTTATGTGCTTTACAACATGCGTTTACAACATTTTGGGAGATGTACGCTGGTTGTCCTTGAGCAAAGTAGGGTATTTTCTCAAGGTGTACACTGGTTTTTTATGCAGAGAGGGGCGTAGATGTGATAAAATCATGAGAAACTGCAATATTTTCAGCTGAAGAATGTACTTCTAGCAACAAGTCATCCAAGTCAATCTAGCTCTTCAATCCTTAGTGTCATTTTGTGTGATCAACAAAGCAATGTGATCACAGACGGAGAAGTGCAGATTTGACCTATAACAGATGCCCCCTAATGTGTGAGGTCAGAGGGAAACGATGGCCGAAATACATTATAATTCCAAGTCAGAGGAGGAGCAAGAAACCACAGAACCAAGTCACAAAAACACTTGAAACAACAATCAAGGTCAACGAGCAATTACAATCGTGACATCATATAGATGTGTAGAATAATACAACATGATCTCCGATACATAACTAGGAGATGTATATATAGAGCATGGCTACTGAAATACAAGCGTGGATCCATGTCGAAATGAGAGATCATAGCCATAACAATAAACTGGATCTATGTCTCATAAAAAGCCAAAATAAGTAACGCTCAGTCTTGCGCAGCTTGGGTGATAACATAAACAAGGTGATGCTATCAGAGTCCCAAGGTCTTCATCCAAAACAACCCAAGGTACAAACCCTATCCATACGAATAAATGAGTTGAAGTCGAACATGGGGGGTATCGTTTGATTACCGATCATTGATGTATACCGTTAACAAACGCGGGGGATTCCATCGATAATGATAATGGGGCCCAAGGTACCTAGTATGATCCAACAAGTGTGAATAAGAGGACTTGAAGTCGAACACTTGAGGAACCTGTCGAATAAGAGACATTGATGTATTCCCATTATTCAACGGCAAGGGAAACTGCCACTGATGACTGCAATCCCCAAGGTACTAACCGAAACTCTAAACTTCGTTCCCAGAGCAAAATGGGCTGAAGTTGATGGGAAGAAGTCCGTTGGAAGGGAGGCATTAATGTATCCTCCATCATCCAACACGAGGAACACTCACAGGTATGAGTTGAATGTGGAGTAGGACAAGTAACAAGATGAAACAAACTGACACCAAGATGGCCAACACATGAAGTCAAGGTAAACTGCAGAATGGCCGACACAAGCTGTATCCCTGAACAGTGAGCACGACACAAAGTGACTTAGGCAGTTTTCAACATGAAGGGGAAAATGATATAAATCTGCGATGTAGGAGACATAACAAACCCTCCATATGGTTGGAAGAATAACCAACCGGGGGAGTTGACAACTCGGAGATCAAGTTCACCCTAAGGCCAAAAACTAAAAACCCAACTGACATGAAAAACTCAAGTAGGTGTTGTGTTCAAAGATAGGACTGACTTAACTGCCTTTGAAACTGAAAAAGATATGATACACCCTTCTTATCCCTTATTCTTTTTGGTAAAAGAATGTTCTTCTTGTTGTTTTAATGAGTCCAAGAAAAATAGAAAATTCAATAGGTCCAACCATGTAAAGAGTTTAACGAGCTGATGGGAGGAAGACTCAGGACCTTCTTCATTTTTTAAAGAGTTCGAAGAAGATATAGACGAATACTCTATAGTACTGATCTCTGGATTTTAATATCGAGCCGAGATATGTTCTTGCTCGCCGGTGTTTTCAATTTTAAGGAGTCTGAAAAACTTAAACAATAACTCCATACACCTACTCGTGGATTTTAATATCGAGCCCAAGTAGGTTAATGCTCGCCGGTGTGTTCCTGTTTATAGAGTCTGAAAAACTTAAACAATCATCTATATACCCTCTCGTGGATTTCACATCGAGCCCGAGTAGGTGAATGCTCGCTTGGTGTTTTCATATTTCGAGAGCCTAAAAACCCTAAAGAGAATCTCCAAAAGTCATTTTTCGTACAGTTAGTCCCCTCCCCCGAAAAAGTATAAAACAATGAGAGGAGAACTCTTCTAGCCACGTATGACTAGAATATTCCTTTTTCGTAAGTAATCTGCAAAGGTCCGGAAAAAGGTTAAACTTTATACATAAGCGGATAGAACTTCAATTCCTTTAACGAGCTTGAAGAGAGCAAGTCTGCTCGGCAATCTTGTTTAGTTTTTCATAGTCAAAACAAGAGCTTAAAACGACTTAAAAGACAGCTACTAGGATCATATGTTCATGACCTGCCAATGAATAGGATCTCAGCAATCGCATTAGTAATGATCGACAGAGTTTCTCAATGACAAAATAATGACAATATGATACTAGATGCGTAAAACATAATTACAATTGTAAACAAAACTAACTATACAAAAATGTATGGCTATAGTACAGGAAAAAGCACAAATACCTAAACATAGTACTTCTTCAGGTAGAGCCCATTTCTAGGCTCCAGCAGCTTATTACCTTCATAATTTGTTAACTCATATGCGCCTTTCTTCAAAACTTTGGAAACTATGTAGGGGCCGAGCCACATGGACTTAAACTTGCCAGCCCCTAAAGGCTCCTTGTCCTGATCCCAGAGCAGAACAAGGTCTCCTTCGAAAAACACCCTAGGTCTGACAGACTTATCATATTGTCCTTTAACTCAGTTTTTATGAACTTCGTTTGTTGTAAGCACATCGCGGCGTTGTTCATCCAGATGTTCTAAATGCAACAAACGTTCTTCCAAAGATGAAGTGTCTGGTAATAATTGTACAGCTAACTTCAATGAAGGAATCTCACACTCAACCGGAATGACCGCCTCTACCCCATGTACCAATTGGAAAGGAGAGAACGCGGTAGCAGTCTTTACATTGGCTCAATAGGCCCAAAGAGTAGGATACAACATAATGTGCCAGTTAGTTCTACTGGCATTAACAGTCCTTTGTAAGATAGTCTTCAAAGTTTTATTGACTGCTTCGACCTGACCATTCACCTGTGGATAAAATGAAGACAAATGCTCCTGTCGAAAACCTAACATGGTGTACAGATCGGTCATCATGTTGTTCTGAAAATGACGACCGTGATCAGTCACGATCTCCTTGGGTATACCAAATCTTGCAATGATCTGGTTGAAAACTAAATAAGCGGTCGTTTCCCCATCTGCCTTAATAGTAGGCATTGCCTCGGCCCACTTGGTGAAGTAGTCGACAGCAACAATAATATAGTGATAACCTCCAGCCGAAACTGGATTGCAAGTCATAAAATCAACCCCCCACTTGGTGAAGGGGCCTACTGTGATGACGGGATGGAGAGGAGCCGGGTGTGCTCACATCTTCCTGGTGAAAAACTGACATCTCTGGCAGTGTTTCACAACTTCCACACAATCTTTAGAGATCGTGGGCCAAAAATACCTGACACGCAGTATTTTCTAGGTTGTTTCCAACTCGGAAAGATGACCCCCACAAGATCCACCGTGGGCATCATTCAATACTAATTATACTTCCTCCAAAGTTAAACAATGGCGTAAGATGGAATCTACCCCACGTCTGTACAAAGTGTCAGAAATGATGAGGTAATTCTTCGCATGAGTCTTAAGCTTGCGTCGTTCATCCTTGGAGAAAGTGGTGGGACACCTCAAATTCTGGAGATATACTAAGATATCTCTGTACCATGGGTCAGAGGATGCGATGAGAAAGATATGTTCATCTAGGAATGATGATTCCTCCTCAACATGCACTATGTCATTAGGAAATTCTGAAATCAGTTCAGCGAACACCAGTGATTTCTTTAATTTAGCGGACTGAAAAACCAAATCAAATTCTTGCAGGATGACAATCCATTTGTTAAATTTCCCCTCGATTATTTGTCGAGTAAGAACATATTGGAAAGGATTGACCTCCACAACCACATTGGTAGTTCGCAATAATATGTAGTGGTGTAGTCTCTGGACTGCATAGACAGTAGCTAATGCCAACATCTCTACGTGAGAATACTTGATCTCAGGAGCTATCAGAGCACGTGACAGATAATAAATGACATGCTCTTGGAGCTTGTCATTCTCCTGAAGTAGTACTATGCCAATTGCATATACTGATGCAGCCAGATATAGAAGGAAATCCTTCATATAGTCTGGCGGGCTTAACAAAGGGGCTGAAAGTAGTGCCTTTTTCAAGGCCTCAAATGATGCTTGAGCAGCCTCATCCCACAAAAAGTAGGTGTCTTGTTTAAGCAGCCTCATGAAACATTTTGTAATTTTAGCATAGTTAATGATAAAGCATCTCAAGAAGTTGGACATGCCCTGCAGACTTTGAAGTTGTCTCAGGGTGCGAGGAGGAGGCAGATTTACAATCGCCTCAACTTTCAACGAGTCCACCATTATACCACGACTGGATACTATGAAACCCAATAGTCGTCCAGATTCAACGCAGAATACACATTTGTTGGGATTCAGTCGAATCTTCTAGTATCTGCATCTTTCAAACACGAGTCTTAAATGGTCAAGATGCTCCTATCTCTTGCAAGATCGTGCTAGGAGATCATCCAGGTAAGGTTCGACCACGTGTTTGATGTCGTGAAAAGCAAAATTCATTGCTCGCCGGAAGGTAGCTCCAACATTTTTTAAGCCAAATGGCATCTTCTGATAGGCAAAGGTGCCCCAGGGACAAATAAAGGCTGTCTTGTGTTGGTCTTCAGGTTTGATCTATATCTGATTATATCCTGAAAACCCGTCCATGAAGGAAAACATTTCATGGCCTACACACGCATCAACGATTTGATCTATGAATGGTGTGGGATAATTATCTTTCGGACAAACCTTATTTAGGTACCGGAAGTCAGTGCAGACTCTAATGGTACCTTGCTTCTTGTCTACAGGAACAGGATTTGAAACCCATTCCCTCATAGCTATCGGATATATAAATCCGGCTTTGAGCAACTTTTCTACCTCTGCCTTGATGGCAACAACTTTTCGAGGGTTTACTGGACAGAGCTTCTGTCTCACAAGTTTAGCGTTGGGATACATTGTGATGACATGCTCAACAATGGCAGGGTCAATGCTTGGCATCTCCTCGTATGACCAGGCAAAGACGTCGCGGAACTCTTTAAAGAGATTGGTATACAAAATGATCTCTTCGGGAGAACAATCTACTCCAATAAAAATGTTTTCCACGACCCCAAGTTTGATGGAAATGTTGATCGAAATAGTTCGCGATATATTTTCCATGTTCCCTTCGGCATAAATAGCTTTCGAAGTAGAAGGAACAGTGGACAAATCAACAATTCCACCCAGTCTCATAGAAAACTCCTCCCTTTCTATCCTGTCCAGTTCGGGAAGGAAATAGGACCTGTGATGCATATGTTCCCAAGGGTAAACCAAGCCTATCATTGCTTCCAAGATTGCCTCATCAGAGGGAAAAACAGTGTCTAGACAATCAAAAGAGTGTACAGAGTCTACTGACCATGCAGGAGCATAGTCCATATCTGACTCAGTAGAGACCAACGGAGTCATGATATGTTCTGTTGCAGTTTGTTGTGAATCCAAATAAGCCACTTCTGCAACAAATAAAAGCACAACTGGTTTTGATTCAGTAGGGATAATCCACGGATCTGTCGTTGAACTAACCGTGAATATCTCAAAAGATGAACATTCTTCAGAACCAATAAAATTAACGTGAGAAGGTAGGTCAACAGTGCCTATTAATGACCCATAGAGACCTGCTCCCAAACTCTCAATGACTGGATGGGACTGATCAATCAACGGAATAGATGAATCCGATGAAGTCTGGTTGTTCTTCCGGGTAAACGAAAGTTGATCAACTGTGACGATCTTGCATTCGTGGGGAAACATTATGACTCGGAAGACCGCTGATGGCACTGCCTGCATGGCATATGTCCAGCTCCTACCCAACAGTAAGTTGTAATCGAGCGGAGCATCCAGAACTTCAACCTCTACTGATACTAGTTTGCCTGCAAGTTCGACATCGGAGGATGGTAAGACTCCGTGTGGACTGAAGGATCTTCCATCAAAGGCAATGAGTATCGTGTTCGAGGGAGCTAACTCAGGCTCACCTAAAGCTTTCCAGCAAGAAATAGACATTATGCACGTTGATGCGCCCTCATCTACAACAGCTCGTCGAATAGTCTTGGGACCATGGACGACCTCTATCTGGAGAGCGACATGATACGACAACCGGTACTTGATGTCTGTCATATCAAAACGCGCAAGCATGGTGGATGAATCAACACTCCCAATCGTTGCAAGGAGTGCACTGCGTTACAATGGGCAACTTTGCAGTACCTCCAAAGTAGACATGGCACAAGGGGTTTGGACTAAGTCCTCCACAACATTGTAGTTGGGAGCAGCCCATGCGTTGGGGTTGTGCACAGCCCGTTTGAAAACACCTTTCGGTATCTTCGGCGGCGTCTCCACTAATATGTGAAGAGGAGTAGAGGATTCAGGAGCATCCTTCTGCTGCGGGTCCGGGGTATAATTTCTTGCTCTGGTTTGCAAAAGAGCATCTGAGTTAACCATGTTAACGAATGACTGATCAGCAAGGGTGGCACGAATAGTGCCCCCAGCACTAGAGCTGCCAAAAGCTGAACTCTGTCCATGAGGAAAAGGGTCTTTCAAGGCAGTTGGTTTCTTCTCACGGATCAGCTTCTGGGCTTCTTCCATTAAAGGGCATTGATGGGAAAGGTGGTCCTCTTGACACAGTTTGCAAGGGAACTTAGCCTTCTGTTTCTCTTTTTTACCCTCCTCGGCATTTTGCTTGTTCTTGGGATTTTGTTGGTTTCCCTCCCCTTTCTTTCCCTTTCTTTTGTTGTTGGGCTGCCGAGAGCCCTTTGGGTTTGTCTACACCTGCTGTACAGATTCTGCAGTAGAAGAGGAGGATGCATTAGAAGTTGCTTCTGCAGCAGATTGTTTGACTGACAAGGCGTGAACCTGCTTTGTTAAGGTGTCAAACGCTGCAAAGTCGACTGAGCCCACAATGCCATCGGCATGTGGCCCAAGTTTAGGCTTACCTAAGTCTATATTGGACCTCGGCGCATTAGGAATAATCTCATACAATAGCCCCGACTGAGCATAAACTAAGTGGAGCTGCTGAGTTCTGAAAATGGCCTCCTCCTTGGAAGACACCCCTGAAGTAGCAACTTCCTTAGAAACATAAGGAAGAAGTGACTTAAGGTACCATTCTAATAAGAATGCTGGGGGAATGTCGGCCTTGATGAGCCTCTTTCGCCTTCGCCACTCCTGAATGTGATCAGATAGGTGAGTGGCATTGTTTTGTCGAAATGTCGACAAAAGGTTTGTACAGGCATCGTACCGGACAAGAAGTTGAAAGTGGTTCAAAAATACAATGGCAAGATCCCGAAAGGTGCCATAGGCAGCTGCAGGCAGTTCAATGTACCATTTGGCTGCGACACTAGTTAAGTTTCTTTGAAAAATCCTCAACCTTATGGAATCATCGTTCAGTGAGTTGGAGGAACATCAGAGATGAAAAGTTATGACATGGTCACCAGGATCCTCACCAGCCTTGCCTTCAAACTTCGGAATGTCCTAGGGAAACTTAGTGGGAACGGGTGGCCATGCAGCATCATGGCACACAGGGTCGTTCGTAAGCTTTGAAAGATCTGGCAAGTTTAAAGTTGCCAGAAACAGTAAACGTGGTTGATCTGATGGCATCTAGTAAACAAGAACCTGGTATTAGGGACCACCCATGGCCTGGTTCGTGTATTGTTGGTTGGGGTTGCCCCCAGCCACCGGTTGTGAAATGAAAGCAATGAAATTGTTCCATCCGAAAGTAAGCGGATTAAATCCTTGGGCAGTAGTCCATTGTGATTGGGGGTTAACCCCACCGAACAGCGGGTTAATAATATTACCCCCTCCTCTAGCAAACAGAGAGAAAGGGACACTCCCTATAGGTATATTCGACGGATTAACGGTATAACCTGCATAGGGGTTGAAACTCGGCATGGTAGTAGTGGATGGTGTCGTCATCGTACCCATGGCAAGCATGGATGCAGAAGGGATGGATCCGACCACGAATGAACAAGCAATATTCTGAATGACACCTTGCAACAATTGTGTGGCAGAAGACTGAGCGAAACTCACTGCGGGTACTCCCGATAGAGGGACATTGTTGGGTCCAAAAGTGGGTGTGGAGGATGAGGCAGATGTCGAGGCTAATGAGCTCGGCATCCCTAAAGTGCCAACATTGAAACTAAAGGACGGGGTCGAGGCCAAAGCATTCTACAACGAACTCGATTGAGCAGTGTTTGAGAAAGAAGGATTAAGAATCCTTGCATCCATAGAAGTTGTGGGAGTTTGTGGAACTCCCTGCTCGTCTCCTGGGTTAACCATGGTATAACCCGGTGTAAAAAGGTAAGCACTAAACTCAGGTTGTTGGAAACCAACAGGTACCAAAAGTGGATCGTTGGGTCCTGTAAGAGGAGGGTTAAAAGGAGTACTAAACTCTATAGCAGTTAGATCCTCAACCTCGACAATGTCAAAGACTTGTCGATCCGGTGTTCTACGTTGTGGTTCTCCAAGAACCTCTGTGCCACCCGTAAGTTCAAAAGAACCACGGGAATCAGTTCTCCTACGTCGCGGTGGCGGTGGAGGCTCCACTATGAGTGGGGGGAGGTTTTGTAACCTCCGAGACCGACGAAGATCTTGGTCCTCCACAATTATAACAAAATAAAACTAAGTAAAAACCTAGTGACCACTACAACTAAGGAACAAACTGCATACCACTAAAAAGTTCTTACGTAATCAAACCAATCAAACAAATGGCAAATACTCTCGGAAGCAAGTTTGGGATGATTAGGGCCCAGAACAGACTAATAGAGTATCGACGGTCAGTTACGTGACGTCCTCCGGAGGTCCACTGGGTGCAAGCGCTTGAATCACCAAACCGCTTTCCCGGGATTACTGCCAGAGGGTTACCTTCCACATCTGTCCGAGGTGAAGTGGGAATAACCGCCCACTCTACCTGTGTAGAATCCTAAAGGTCTAATACTAAGGTTACCATCAATACGAAATAACCTAGGGGACAGTCATCAGCCTAATCGAAACGCATGGGCAGGGTAACAAAGCCCGAAGTCCGAAAGGACCTCCGTACTCGAGTCAACTCTGGTTTATGGTCAAAAGGAAAGTGAGGGGATATCCTCAACAATTCCAATCTCCCACGGCCTCGTGCTTAGCTCTGGTTTAAGTAGAGTTTCCCAGGACTATTTGATATAGATGGATTTACCTAAATGAAAGTCGTACTACGATTGTTGAGTAATGAAGCCAGTTCCGAGCAATTTAAGGTGATTTAAGCTCAAAACTCTAGCCTAAGCTAGTTGATGTCATGTATTCCTAAAAAAAAAAATGTTGCTAATAAATTTTATTAATAATTCATTTTAAGGGCTACTTGTTACTCAAGGGTTGTAGTGCGGTGTGTGGAATGGTTTGTTATGAAAGTAATCTGCAAATGCTTTCAAATTCACAAAAAAAAAAATTCTTTTCGTTTATAATTCTTTCAAAAACTTGAAACCTAAGCAATCCTAAAACAAAATCTTTTTGTATTTTCTTTTTTAATATTTCAAAGCAAACTATGCTACCTCAAAATAATGCAAGACCTTACTACTAAGCTATTTGAACAATTTTGTCTTTTCTGATAAATATAAAAGAAAAAGAACTTTGTACAAAAGCAAGCAAGATCTAAATATAAAGCGTATGTAAGACAAACATCTAAATGGTGTTGATGTATATGTAACTTCGGAATGTATTTCATATATATTTATTGTACCCTTATAAGAGATGTGTTATTCCTCTATAAGAAAGTGTCGTCATGTGTATTGACAAGTGTCGCAAGTGTGTACTTGCCGATAGGTTATTAGACCACCATGTGTGGGGTCGGCCCTAAAATATATATTATATTGTGGATGTACCTAGCTAGACAAGTCGGCCCCATAGTGTAACTGGGCAAACAGGTTAAGTATAAATAGAGATCGGGAGATCTCTATTTGATCACTCGGAAACTCACACTTCTCTCACTCAGAAAGTGGCGCACTAGTGAGGAGGAGGATCATCTGCTACTAAGAGACTATCTCAGTGTATTTTGGATGTACTTTGGTTGAGCCATTGCTCTCTCTATCTCTGAGGAAGTTGTGGGGTTTTTCACCTTAGGGTTTTCCCCACGGAAACTCCGTGTCTCTTGTCTCTCATGCTTTTGATTCTTGTAATGCTTGTCATGCTTATTATGATTGTTATGCATTGATATACTGTACATGTTATTCTCTCAGTAAAGATCCTAGAGTATTGTGAATTAATGCTCAAAATTTAACATGGTATCAGAGCTAACCTGAGAAGAAGACATTGTGCAGTGACGGAAACTAGGGTTTCTTGTTTATTGGGTTTCTCTCCACAGATTTTGGAAAAGTAGTATAATAGATTGACTCTACTCATCAAGGAGAATCTATTTGTCCAATCAGAATTCAATTCTGAGCATTTTCAGATTTTGCCCTAAAAATTAGGGTTTCCTCAAAAATAGGAATTTATGGAATCTGAAGACATAGCTGGAAGCTCCTTGCAAAAATTGAAGTTTAGAGCTTTGGATCAAGGTTTTTGGCTGGGTAGATCTCCGGGAAACTCAAACCCTAATTCAGGGCTCTCCTCCGTGAATCCGAGAAGACAGAAAGGCAGTTTTGAAGGGTGTAGCTTTGCAGATCTCAAATTCTGAATACACCAGGTTGATCAGCTCATCAAGAGGCATCTTTCTATCCTTTCAGAAAGTTGAAATTCATATTTTGAATTTTTAGGGTTTTTCCGACAAACCCTAATTCGGGACCAGATCCAGTTTTTCAATAATTCAAGTGGTAAGACCTAAATCTTTTCTATTTCCATTTGAAGTACTCTTTAAGATGTCTCACCACACCAAGCTTGAGGATAAGCTTGAAGGGGCTGATAACTTCCAAGCCTGGAAGTATAGGATTGGGTTAATCCTGGAAGAGAATGAGTTGGACTCATATGTAAAAGAAGACATCCCTATCCCAGAGGATGAAGAGGCTAAAATATTGCATAAGAAGAACTTGGTCAAGGCAAAGAGAATCATTGCTGATTCTATCAAAGACCATCTCATCCCCCCATGTGTCATCTCTAAAGACACCCAAAGAGATGTTTGACTCCCTGACCAAGTTATTTGAAGGGAAGAACATAAATCGGAAGATGACTCTGCGGAATCAATTGAAAGGGGTCAAGATGTTGAATGGAGAGACCATTCAATCTTACTTCTCCAAGGTCTCTCAGATTAAGGAACAACTTGAAGCTGTGGATGAAGTAGTGGACAATGGTGAAGTTGTTATGACCACTCTGAATGGCCTACCTAGGTCATGGGACTCCTTTATTCAAGGAATCTGTGCAAGAAAGAAATTGATCTCTTTCAGTAAACTGTGGGAGGAATGCTCTCAAAAGAAGCTAGACTTGTAGCTCATGAAGAAAAGATGGGAGGTGAAGATCAAGCTCTCGCAGCTCACACCAAAAGAAGCAAGCCCAAGAAGGAGCACTCTCACTACAAGAAGTCCACTCATTATCACCAAAAGAATAAGAAGGATTTAAGGTGCTTCACATGCAATGAGAAGGGTCACTTTGCTTCAGATTGTCCCAAGAACAAAAGGGATAACAACAACAACTCCAACAAGAAGAAGAAGGGCAGCAAAAGAAAGTTTCATGCTCATGCTGCCGAGGATGATGAACCTCCAAAGAAGAAGGCTAGGGCAGAAAGTGATGATAGTGATGATGACTCATCAAGTGAAGAAGAGTATGTTCTAATCTCTGCTCTCACAGGTACTATCTCCCATGGTTGTAATGATTGGTTAATTGACAGTGGAGCTTCCAAACACATGACTGGGTTTAAAGAATCTTTTGTAAACCTATATGAACATGAATCACCCCATAAGGTGAAACTTGGAGATGATTATCAATACCCAATCAAAGGAAGTGGTGAAGCCTCCTACAACCTAGATTCTAGAAACTCTTTGAAGATGAAAGAAGTCCTTTATGTACCTAGGCTCAAAAAGAATCTTCTCTCCATCTCTGCATTGGATGCAAAAGACATGAGGGTTGCATTTGTAGATGGCCAAGTCCTAATATGGTCAAAGGATAAATCTATTGATGATGCAGTGGTGATTAGAGAGCAAGAGGGAGGATTGTACAAATTAAAGGGACAACCTGAACTTGCTATGGTGACATGAAGACAAAGATTCATCCACAGTCATGGATCACATGGAAATATGTATGATTTGGTTTTGAAAAGGTTAACTTATGAGTTATGCAGGTCATTGAAGAGAACAAGAAAACATTGCTAGACATAACTAGCAAATATGGTGAACATGTATGTTTTCCTTATATCATAGGATCTCTTATATAAGTCTGCATGGCATGATTAATGATGATTGTTCATAAAGACACAAGTTTGAATAATCATGGGTATATGCATATTATGTGTCTTACCTTAATTAATGATATGACTAACCAGAAGAGTCATAGGTTCGAATAATCATAGGTTTAGACATGTTATGTTTCTTATGATATGACTAACCATAAGAGTCCTATATAAACCTTGAATGCTAATGCTTATTATTTCTGTTTGAAATAATCATGACTATACATGCTTGAGATTATTGTGTTTTGATAGTATTGAGAATATACTAATGAATGTATGATTTTGTATGAGATCACAAGGATAACACAATCATGATACTAATAAGCATGCATAAGGACCAAGGATGAATATAAGTTCAAGGACAGGTAATCCAGGAAGCAAAGATCAAGAGGGAGCACACTCCAGTAGCTCCTACAAGGATGCAGATATTCAGAGGGAGTTGACCATCTTTCTACATTCCACATCAGAAAGGTGTAGAAGAAGCTACCTCAGCAGTTCCTGCAAGGAAGCAAAGACTCAGAAGGAGTCCACTCAACAAACAAACAAAGATAAGTATTTTAATTACCACTTCTTACATATTTGTTTGTTTAAATAAAATTGTTCAATGATATATATGCTTATGTTCCTAGACTTAGGATATTTATTGTGCATATTAGAATGATTACATTAATGAACAGTATACTACTAATATGCATTTGATAGGTAAGTAGGCCTATGGCATTGTACAACATTCCATTGCTATTTATCTAGAATGAAACCTCTTTGCTGACATGTTGAGAGTAGTGCAAACTCTTAACAATGTTCTGGTAGAGATTGGAAGGCATCTAAAAAATTACAGGATATGGATGAATGTTGTATTGAAGCATTGGCTAAAATAATTGCATGACTGTATGACATATTTCTGTATGTATAAGAATTTGTTTTGAAAACTATGAGATGTTTCTAATCATGCAATTTAACTTGTCTTGTAGGAAAGATCGTATGCCATCACCTACAAAAGAAGAACTACAACATTTGTTCAGCAACAAAATTATCTATTGAAGATATTGAAGTTCCCAGGATATGGGAAGAATGCCATGATCCGTCGATCATGAAGAATAATGTTTGGGATGTAGTCCCAAGACCTAAAGGGAAGTTTGTTATGACTTCCATATGGATCTATCAGATCAAGCATGCTGCAGATGGCAACATAGACAAATATAAAAATAATGAAATGGAAAATACACCAGATGGATGTCAAGACTGCTTTCTTGAATGGTGTAGTTGAAGAGGAAGTATATGTGGAGCAGCCACTCGGTTTTGAAACACATGACAAGGAGTCATACGTGTGCAGATTGAAGAAGGCCTTGTACAGCTTGAAGCAAGCTCCCAGAACATGGTATGGTAGGATGGACAGTTTCCTATCTAGCTTGGGCTTTACCAAGAGTAAAGCGGATTCCAACCTTTACTACAAGGTTGAGGAAGGGAATCCTGTGATTCTGCTCCTATATGTGGATGACTTATTTGTAACAGGATATGACAAATTGATTGCAGATACAAAGAGGAAGCTTGCTGCTGAGTTCGATATGAAGGACCTGGGAATAATGCACTATTTCTTAGGTATGGAGGTGTGGCAGAGTATAGATGGGATCTTCCTTGGACAAGGGAAGTATACTGTAGATATCCTGAAGAGGTTCAGGATGATGGATTGCAAGGCCATGGCCACACCTATGGCATCGAATCTGAAGCTTTTTTGTGATGCTTCATCTAAGCCGGTTGATGTCTCTATGTATCGTCAGATGATTGGGTCCTTGATGTACATGACGAACACGAGACCGGATATTTGCTTTGCGGTGAACACATTGAGCCAGTTCCTGACGGATCCGAGGAGTGTTCACCTGGTTGCTGTAAAGCATATTCTGAGGTACCTGAAGGGTACAGTTGATTATGGGCTCAAGTATGAGGCGAATCAAAAGTTTAACCTGCAGATTTATGTTGATTCAGATTGGTCAAGCAGTGTTGCAGATAGGAAGAGCACATCTGGGTGTTGCTTCAGTATGGGATCAGGTGTGATCTCTTGGTTTAGCAGGAAACAGTCCTGCGTAGCACTGAGTACAGCTGAGGCAGAGTATGTTGCAGCCTGTTTAGCTAGTTGTGAGGCAATATGGCTACAGAAGCTACTGTCCAAGTTATTTGATCTCCCATTAGATGCTACTAGTATCTTCTGTGATAACCAGAGTTGTGTGAAGCTGTCTGAGAATCCAGTATTTCATGACAGGTCAGAACACATAGAGATCAAATATCACTATATCAGGGATATAGTGCAGAGAGGAGCAGTGAAGCTCCTGTACGTTGCGATGGACGAGCAGATTGCAGATGTGCTGACGAATCCACTAGCTAGGGTGAAGTTCGAGTACTTCAGGGAGAGGCTTAATGTTCTTCAAATCGACGACACTTCGAGGAAGAAGTGATGGGCACATTTGTTGAAGCCATTCCAAGCATGTTGGAAGGAGGATCCTTCACATGGTTGTGGATGTAAGCGTTGGATGATGAGCATCAGGACGATGCTCCAGTTACTGCTCTGTATATGCATCAGGAGGATGCTGGATATGATCAGTTGGATCATTTATATGTATATGTATGTACACATCATGTTGGATGTTGGATATGATCAGTTGGATCATTTATACGTATATGTATGTACGCATCATGTTGGATGTTGAATATGACCAGTTGGATCATTTGTATGTATTTTGTATATGCATCATGTTGGATGCTTGGACCATGTATCTGTATATGTATCAGGTGGATACATTGTATGATCAGGTAGATCATGTATGTTGATATGTATCATGTATGATCAAATGGATCATGTATTTGTATTTGTATCAGGTGGATACATTGTATGATCAGGTGGATCATGTATGATGATATGTATCAGGTAGATACTTGGTATGCATCAGGTAGATGCATTGTATGATCAGGATGATCATAGATGACGAGCTTCAGGATGTCGCTTCAAATGATATGCAGCAGGATGTTGCAGTGATGATGATCAGGATGATGTATGATGAGTATCAGGATGATACTCTATGGTTGTGGATCAGGTTGAGCAGATGAGCATATAATTTGGCCCTGAGAGATTTGCAGATAGTCTTTCGAAGTTTTGCCTATGGCATGTAATTTGGCCCTGGGATATCTGGCAAATGCTCTTTCGAGGTTTTGCTCTGGGAGGACATATAATTTGGCTCTGGGAGATCTGCAGATAGTCTTTCGAAGCTTTACCTATGGCATATAATTTCGCCCTGGGATATCTGGCAGATGCTCTTTCGAGGTTTTGTCCTATGGCATATAATATGTCCCTGGGAGATCCGATAGGTTGGGCGGTGTGCCCGTAATAAGTCCTGGGATGCTCTTGCGAGGATTTGCCATGACCACATATAATTTGTCCCTGGGAGATCCTATAAGTAGAGTTGTGTTCTCGTAACAGCCTGGGATGCTCTTGCGAGGTTTTGTGGTGACCACATGTAATCTGTCCCTGGGAGATCCTATAGGTAGAGCTGTGTGCTCGTAATAGCCTGGGATGTTTTTGCGAAGTTTTGTGGTGAGGTCACATATAATATGGCCCTGGGAGATCCTACAGGTCGGAGTTGTGTACCCGTAACATCCTGGGATGCTCTTTTGAGGTTTTGTGACGCACGTAATAAGTCCTGAGGATTCCACAGTATGGCCAGTGATGACGAAGACCTACAAGTGGTGGGCCTACATCCAGTATGAAAAAGGACTGGCTCTGTAGAACTTCCTATGACGATTAGAGTCAGAGATTGGTTGAGATAGCAGCAGCAGTGACAATGATTATGACGATGATCCCAAAAAGAAGACTTGTCTAGCTGATCTATGTCGAGAAATACCTTCCTAGTTAAGAGGGAGTTTTGATGTATATGTAACTTCGAAATGTATTTCATCTATGTATTTCATATATATTTATTGCACCCTTATAAGAGATGTGTTATTCCTCTATAAGAAAGTGTCGTCATGTGTATTGACAAGTGTCGCAAGTGTGTGTACTTGCCGATAGGTTATTAGACCACCATGTGTGGGGTCGGCCCTTAAATATATATTATATTGTGGATGTACCTAGCTAGACAAGTCGTCCCCATAATGTAACTGAGCAAACAGGTTAAATATAAATAGAGATCGAGAGATCTCTATTTGATCACTCGGAAACTCACACTTCTCTCACTCGGAAAGTGGCGCACTAGTGAGGAGGAGGATCATCTGCTACTAGGAGACTATCTCAGTGTATTTTGGTTGTACTTTGGTTGAGCCATTTCTCTCTCTATCTCTGAGGAAATTGTGGGGTTTTTCACCTTAGGGTTTTCCCCATGGAAACTCTGTGTCTCTTATCTCTCATGCTTTTGATTCTTGTGATGCTTGTCATGCTTATTATGATTGTTATGCATTGATATACTGTACACATTATTCTCTCAGTAAAGATCCTAGAGTATTGTGAATTAATGCTCAAAATTTAACAAATGGCTCAAAGCAAACGAATCAAAAGATTCGATGAAGACTTAAATTACCAAGTTTTTGCAAAAGAAAAACTTAAGGCTTGGAACCAAGATGAAAAAGAAACAGGGAAAAGAGACACTTGTGACGGAAAGGCAGACATTACAGGTTGCTCCTAAGTATCGAAACCCTAAGAAAACAATAAGCCAAGCAAAAAGTAAGCAAGTGAACCAAGAATGACTTTAACAATACACAGACTCAACAGAAAGAAAAACTTATAAAGACTTGACTTACTTGGACTGAAATGATAAGACAATCAGTAAGTATCTAAACCAAGCAACTTTTCGAAAGCAACCAAAAGGACTCAAACTTTGAAGTCAAACCCTAATGGAAAGGATAAGACAAGGTGAAAGCATGCTAAACGTTGCAACAGACAACAAACATTCAAAATGCAGGTCTGTATGACTACAACAGTAACTAGGGTGAAGGTATGTAGCTATGTCAAAAAGAGAATAGTGCACTAACTTCAAAAAGGGCTAGTAAGTGGCAAAGACACTTAATCAAAGACTCAAGCAAGCAAAAACAAGCTAAAAGAGATTGGGGAGGCCAACAAGACTCAACAGAGACATAGGAGGTCTCAGGGATCAGTGAAGACAGCAAAGCAACAGGTTGGAAAAGAAACCAAAGCTTGGGAAACAAACCCTAACAGCAAACTGGACACTACAGGAAAATACACTACTGTGCAGTGTAGCAACTAACATACATCAAGAGAGGTACGCTACTGTGCAGTGTAAATAAGAGCGTTTATCAGGTAACAAATGTTGCTGCAAGTAGGGAGGACCAGCGTACATGCCTCAAAAGGGTACAAACAGGCTTTGCAAATAGTCTACTGAGATGAATCAAGCCAAAAGGACAAGTAACACAAACCTACAAGGCCTCTTAGACAATCAAAGATACTGAAAAAAGGGCTAAAAGAACACCAAAACCAAGTCTCCTAGAGCAGAAAAGAAAACTAACGATTACTCCCCAATGGAGTCGCCAGTATGTTGTTCAGGATTTTTACCCTATAGTGAAGAGATGGACACTACCAACTGGGCGGGGTTGACAGGGAAACACATAAATTGCATTACAACTAGTTCTTACAAATGAAAGAGATCGAGATCTCGAAAGGCATACCTTTAACCAACAGCTGGTCCTAGCTTTCACTTGATCTCCCGCTTGATAAACCTGCAACACAAAAGATACCTTCCTCAACGTATCTTGACCATATAACATATGATGAAATTATAAAGCAATTTAACATCAAATATAATCAAGTATTAAGCCAAATAGACATACAATCCAATAGATATCTAATTTGGGACAGGAAGGGTGTTTCGACCTCTTTATTGTCAAAGAAACATGAATCAGTACAATATACCTGACGTGTAAAGATGTTTCTGCAACTGGATCCTAGGCTCCTGCTCTTCACTCTGACTTAGGAATTCCTCCAATGTAACAGTACTCAAAGCATTCTCTCCTAGTTTTTCACACTTTCTCTCTAACCCCTCTCATGGATCCTCCTTGTATTTATGGGACAAGGTAGGCAGTTTAGATCAAGAGGTAGTTGAATTGGGAGATCGGGGAAGTTGCAAAACCAACTTCAACTAATCCCAATTCGTCAAATTAATATATATTTTGATTTCATTTTAAGATGTATGCGGGTTTCATACAACAAGAGTGGCGTACAGTAAGCAACTTCTGTGCTTTACAACATGAGTTTACAACATTTTGGGAGATGTACGTCAATTGTCCTTAAGCAAAGTAGGGTATTTTTTCAAGGTGTACACTGGTTTGCTATGCAGAGAGGGACGTACATGTGATAAAATCATGAGAAACTGCAATATTTTCAACTAAAGAGTGTACTTCTAGAAACAAGTCATCCAGGTCAATGTAGCTCTTCAATCCTTCGTGTCCTTTTGTGTGATCAACAAGGCAATGTGATCACGGACGGAGAAGTACAGATTTGACCTATAACAGGTTGTAAATCCTAGATTTGATCTAGGTCACACCCCAATTGAAATAGTACTGGCTCTGTGGTTGATTGGAATGATGTAATATGCGCCCCTGGACTGCTCAGTGTAGCAAGAAGTGATCATTCGCAAATCCTGTAATGATGTAATGTTCGCTCCTGGACTGCTCAGTGTAGCAGCAGGTGATCTTTCACAGGTTGTAAATCCTAGATTTGATCTAGGTCACATCCAGTATGAAAAAGGACTGGCACTGTGGTTGGGATTGCATCGTCCCTAGACATGATATGGTGTCTTAAAGTGATAGGGATTGATCATCCCGTAAGTGGATCAAGATTGTATCATCCTTGGACTTATGTCCTAAAGTGAGAGGGATTGATCATCCCGTAATTGGATCATGTGTGTTGCAGGGTATTTTCATGTGTATTGCAGGGTATGCTGCTATGATGATGTTGATCGGAAGATCCAGACGATGAGGCTGTTCATCGAGAGATCCAAATGATGATGTTGTTGATCTGGAGATCTAGATGATGATGTTGTTGTAGTTGATCGAGTGCTGCAGAAGATGAAGACTCGGTACTGAAGATGTTGATGTTCCAGTATTAAAGATCGTGAAGATGTTCCAGTAACTGTTTAAGTTACTGATGATAATCAAAAAAAGCTTCCAATGATTTATAGATATATCATGTAGTTGATGACTCCTTGCTCTTGCTGATGTTGTTAGAATATCCTTCTCGTTAAAGGGGAGTGTTGAAATATTGTAACTTCTAAGAATATTCCATTGTACTTTATTATTCCGGAGATGTTACATTCCTCCGTAGAGATCCTATTGTATATCCTGAGATGTTTATTCCTCCGTTGGGATGTTGTAACTAGGGTTATTAGTCCTTCCTAGTGGGGTCGGCCCTGAGTTAGTTGTTTAGGGGTTATTAGACTCTCCTAGGAGAAGTCGACCCTGTTAGGGTGAAAAGTCAAGTGGGAGTAATGTATAAATAGAGGAGGTGTGTTCCTCATTTAACTCACTCATTCACTTGTGATTGGCGCATAGAAGAGAGAGAGATCTGCATAGGAGAAGAAAGAGCTCTTGTTTGGGAACTACATCTTTGTAATTGTTGATCATCTATATTGAGGAAAGCTTTGCTGGGTTTTCTATCTCATGAGGGTTTCCAAGATAAATCTTTGTCTATCTTGTGATTGTGTTTCTTTCAATGATCTTGTTTGTGAATTTAGGCTGAACTTAACAAAAAAATTCCTTTTTTAACTCAAATGCACGAGCCTCAACCTACAGACAGAGCCCAATCACACAGCCCTGCACGCATGTGTGTCTTATGTAGCACAAAATTGCGCGACTGTGTGAACTAGGTCTCGCACAATTGTGCTTGAATAGCTTTTACAACTACACAATTTTCCATGAATGATAAAAATTTGAAAGTACTTTTAAATTCACAAGTCTCACACCTGAGCACTGGGGAAAGAATGCAATATATACTACGGTGGTTGGTGTTATAAAGCAGTAAATAATGGAATAAAATTACTAAATCCAACAATAAGATACATTCGGGATTTATCCCCAATAATTTCACCATTCTACTATATCTGATTTGGTGCATGGAATGACCAAACGCACTCAATCAATAAGTTTAAGCTATCGAGACAAACATGAAAAAATAAAGTGTGAGTTAAGCAAAACAAACTGTGCTACTTCCCCAAGCATGCAATAAACTGAAATTGAAAGAAAAGGGAGAAGCAAACCTTAGATTCTTAACGAGTTCGCTTTGATGAGGAGCAAGGATCGATGGATTCCATTGGACAATCCTCCTCAAAGAACCTGCGCACAATAACAACAAAGAACAGAAACTACAATTCTCACACAAAAAATCAACAGAAACTACAATTCTCACAAAAAAAATTAGCAAATAAAATGGTTAGTATAAAATACAAAGACGAAGCATGCCAAACATTTGAAAGTTTTGGGGGAAAGGGCATTGAATGCTTTGTATTACCATCAAATGTAAGAACAAGATGCAAATTGAAATATTTGACCCTGATAGAGTAATGAAGTTGACTTCCAAGCTCTCTTTTCAGGGATTTAATATTAACTCTTTAAGACTCTCTCACTGATCTTGGAGTGATTTGAGTAGCATCTCCCCTTATGCAGTGGACAATAGAGGGGAAATTTGGGCAGCACAATCACTCATGGACCACACTGACATGGAGTGAAGAAAGTAGCACAATCTCTGGTTAACTTGTAGCATAACCTTACTTTCATTGAACTTGTTGAATTGCATGGAGGAGGCCTTCAGTTATCAATTTCCTGGAGGAGGATTTGGAGGGAAAATGGAGATCCTTGCCTAATCTTGGCCAATGTGATGTGATTGCTTAAATGACTCAAATAATCCACCTTGATTGCAAAAATCTGGCTGAACTGAGTGCTCCAAGCTCTGCATGAAGCAACTGTGACATTTAAAATGGGCCAGGAATTTCATGCATTAATGGCAAAACAGGAATTGTTATGCATGGCAAGCAATAGGCACCCCGCAGGGCTTTGCTGGCCATTAGATCTCAGATCCAATGGCCCTGCATGCATAGTCCCATGACACCTGAACTTAGGGCCCACACAGTTCCCCCTTAGTTCTATTTTTTTTTGTTTGACTTCGATCCTCCATGGATAATTGGGCCTTTATCTATAGTATTATGCTTCATTATGGTGGTTAATAATGATTATTATGTCTTCAGCGTAAATCACTTCAGTGGCGCGATAACAATACGCTTCAAATATTTCGGTAGTTTCCTTCTATTGTCGGCACATCTTGAGGAACAAACTCATGACTTCCTCCGAATCCACGAGTATATAGTGGCCATGGACTCTATCCACCCACATTTTGGCAGTACAGGTGTGGTACAAGCAAGATTTCATTGTGTAATTGGGTATCCTTACAGATGAAAATACAAATGTTTCTACCGCCCTGAAAACATAGCTATACATAAATAAATTGCTTTGTGGCTTTTGATTTACTTAGATTAGCTGTTGGGGCAGCTGTCTCACAATAATCAAAGCCCAATCGATTGGAACATCCAGCCGCAGTATTCTGGAGAACAAGTAGACCCAGTCCTTAGACCAGGTAGTCCCATCTCATCCAAATGCGGCAGTATAATACAGTCCAAGCTCACCTAGATACCAAGCAATGGGAAATTGATAAAAATTTGGAAGGATGGAATCATGAGAAATCCACCCATTGGACATAATCCCGACTTCACGGAGCTCAGAAGATGGACGGAACACAAAAACATCAGCACTCTGTCTGATCTCTCTGCCTGGTCAGAAGAAGGCAAGAGATGGCTAGGATGGATAAAATTGGAGCCTCCGGGAGTCCGGTGCATCTCTTGAACAATCTAGCAAATATGTTGAACAAGTTACAAGGTTGTGCGCCAATTAACAAATGCAATCCTGATCGAAGAGGATGGTGTAAGGAAGGCGATTACAGAGTTAAAAGAGGCTACCAATTTCTACTGGAAAGCATTGCCCTTCCTCCCAAATCGAGCCTCTGGAAATCCGTGTGGAATGGTGTCGGAGTTCCAAAAGTTAACATATTCAGCTGGCTGATGGTGCATGAAAAACTGCTAACCGTTGAAAATCTTCAGAAGGGGGATATTCCTAGCCCCTCTCGATGTGCTCTATGTAAATCTGAAGGTGAGAATAGTCGCCATCTGTTCTATGAAGGTGAAATAACAACTCGGGTCCGGAAGCTCATACTCGAAGAATTAGCGGAAAGGACATTTCTCCCAACCACCTGGAGGGAAATGTTTGTAGTTTGGACTTCACAATACAGGGCGACTTCACCAAGAAAGACCTTTTGATGAGGACCTGGAAAGCTACTCCCAAATGCATTTGCTGGAAGATATGGATTGCCAGCAATAAAGCAATCTTTGAACAGGAAATCCCTGACCCTAATTGAATTGCAGCTAACGCTTGGGGACTATTAGCTGAGGCGATAGAGGCGAGGGGAATTCCCAAGTATAACCTGACCCTATATGAGCAAGAGGGAGAAACTGGCTAGGAGATCTCTTTAAGAGGTCGGAGAACCAGTCTAGAAAAAATACTAGGCAACCCAACCAAGGATTATGCTGGCAGCTTCTGTTTACTCAAGACGACGAGTGGAAACAATGTCAGCTTACACAGAATCAGCACTGCCTTTTCTTTGCTGGCGCCTCAAAGGGCAATCCAGGGCCCGTGGGAGCAGGGGGAATAGTACTAGACCCCGAAGGGCAGCAAATTATCAGCTATGAATGGGTGGTTGGGACAGCAACAAATAATCAAGCGGAGGCAATGGCTTTGTTTCAAGGCTTGAAAATCCTTGGAGACAGGAAAATAAAGAGGGCAATTGTCATTGCAGATTCATCGATAGTTATCAGGTATATGAGGAAGTCCAAAGCTGCACAGAATGACACTCTTAATCGTTTGATCTTGAGAGCAGGAAATGAGTTAAAACGACTACAGGAAGTCTGTCCTTCTTCCATGTCCTTCGAGAACTCAATGCTCGAGCAGACAAGCAACCAAACACAGGAATAAATTTTAAGCACGGGGTATCTAAGACAGAATGGGAACATGTCCTGCCATCCAATCCCTTAATTGGTGAAATTTATTACTCGCATCAGGATGAAGAACAGGGCAATTCTGGCAGATTAAAGAATATGGCTAGGGGGATACTCGTTTGATCAATTGCAGTGCAGGAACAGGAAATGGCGATGGGAAGGATTGAAGAATTACAACATGACAATGGGATTACTTACATCAGGCAGATTTCAGAGCAAAATTCATCTCAGATATCGGTGCCTGGACAAAAAAATGCAACAGCAGATTAAAATTTAGGACTGATTCAATTTTTAGAGTGGCAGCCCGATATAAAAGGATGAATCATAGCTCGAATTCAAAAGATCGACACCCGAAACAGACTTGTCACATGGAACTGGAAATTAAGGATAAGGAAGCTGGCAATGCAAATGGGTTCATGACAAAAAGGCAATTTAAAATGATAGAAGGAGATCGAATAAAATCAAAGGAGGAGACAACAGTCATAAACAATGGAGAGCTCACAACTTGAAGCCATTGGAAAAGAGGATGCCTGTAGCATCCACCCAGCAAATTTTTCAAATTTTATGATCGAATGTACTGTAAGGTAGTGTTAATCTTAGGAATATTCTACAGAGTCTATACCAGTAGGCCAGATTGGGGATCATTTCTGAAAGGGAAGCCATTTCCTTCTATGATTAAGAACTTAAGAGAAGGCTTGACATCACAGAAATCAATAGAACTAAACAGATATGTGCTCCACTGCTGCGTTTACCAGCAGTCTTTTATTATATAAAAATTAACTGTCCCTGTTAAAAAAAAAGACAAGATATGTTGCATTGAAACAAGATTTGTTTGGTTGTTTCAAAGGCATCCTTGCTTTTGAAAGATATTTATGTTTAAATAATTATATTTCAAAAGCAAGGATATCACAGATATCCTTGCTTTTGAAATAATTATATTGGGGATCATTTCTGAAAGGGAAGCCATTTCCTTCTATGATTAAGAACTTAAGAGAAGGCTTGACATCACAGAAATCAATAGAACTAAACAGATATGTGCTCCACTGCTGCGTTTACCAGCAGTCTTTTATTATATAAAAATTAACTGTCCCTGTTAAAAAAAAGACAAGATATGTTGCATTGAAACAAGATTTGTTTGGTTGTTTCAAAGGCATCCTTGCTTTTGAAAGATATTTATGTTTAAATAATTATATTGTCCTCACAAAAACAGATATCTATTTTGGGCAAACTAATTGAAAAACTAATAACCAATTCAAATCATTAAATTCATGAATATTTTCACATATTTTATCCATTCTGTAAATGAGTGGATGCAAAAACAATTTCATTTGACCTCGTTTAATATAGATAAGGAGACATCACAATATTACATACCTTGCTTAATATTGTTTAGAGCATTAGATTAATGCCAACAAAGCCTTCATATGACAATTACTTGAATATTCTTCAATCAGTTTGTGCAAGGCATATGGGCTTGGCAAGCCTTGGATTTTTTCTATTTTCCTGCATAAATAGATTTTAGCTTCATGAAATGCTAGTGAAAAACTTCTATCGATCCAATAGACTTGCCATTTATTTGAGGGTTGTCAATTACTCCACTTTCTTGGAATAGCTTTGACAAGAATACAACTCTAAATGAGCTATCACTACAGAGAACTTTACGGTCGGAACAGAAATGTGTGTGTCTTTTGTAGCATGGTATGCCAATAATATGCATTCACTAGCTTTGACGTACAGGGAATTCAGCATTGAGAAGTGTTGTTAAAACAAATTAAAAGTTGATGCATATAAACAACGTTTTCCAAAGAGATGTATGAGTTCAATTTTATCCCTCACCTTCTTACATAGCTTGTAAATAAAATTAGCTTATTTTTCAACAGGATTGAAGGTGCTCAATCCCATAGTCCGATAAACCTACAAAAAAGGATGGAGCTGGTTGTACAGTCTGATAAAGTGACAAAAACAGGGCTGGTAATACATTCTGATAAAGCTACAAAAATAAACAGGTCTGATACATCTTTCTCATCTGAGAGGATGTTAAAGAGGGGGAAGCAGTAAAATTGGTGTCACCAAATTAGAACCCTGATTTTGAAGTTCATTTTGGTCAGCTTCTGCAAGAAGTATTCTGCTCTTTCTCTCCAGAGAAATGCCAGCAGGCTTATGATGCATTAGATTGCCAGAAGATGCAGTCCAGATTTCTGTCTCTAAAAGTTGCATAACCTAGATTGATAGTATGCAATCAAACTTTTATGTTTCAACTTTCTAATGCAGCTTCCATAAGTAAATTGTTCGAAATGTGAAAATTCATCATAGAATTTTTTGCATTCTCATCAAGAGACAGTAGTTCAAATGAAACCTCAAACAGCTATAAATAACTAAATTTTTATTACATGTTGAATGTCTCACTATACAAAGAGCATATATCCACACCAGAGAAATATAAATTTACAGAGGATAAAAGCACCACAAGTACTACAGTCTGATACTATGTTGCGTGGGAGCTATCCCCACCCCCTCGCTCCCGCTCCCGAAGCTCGCTAGGAAGCTCGCTCCAAAAACGCTCCCAAGGCGCTCCCTACCTCTCCAATACTAAAAGCTCCTATACTAGGTTGATCATTTGATGACAATGTTATGGTACCTCCCTTCATTGCCAAGCTCATATAAAAGTAGTTATGGTTGATCATTTGATGATAATGTTATAAGTTATAACTACTATATGATTGATGTTATATGGTTTAATCCATGTTTTCTATAGCTAATTCAACATCCTACATGTTTTTTAGATATAAATACATCAAAATATATCAAAATATATACAATATAAAAAACGCTCCCGGAACGCTCCCAAAACGGGAGCTTTTGAAATTTTCGCTTTTCGCTTCGCTCCCGCTCCCAAGTAACCTTGGTCTGATAAACCTTCCTAATCTGAATGGGATGTTAAAGAAATTTCGCAGGTCATCTTCTGAAAGAAGTATATGCTTTTTCTCTCCAGAGCAATATCAGCAAGTTCAAAGAAGCTGCAGTCTGGATTTCCATCTCTGAAAGTTGAAAACCTAGATTAACTCAGTCTGCAATAAGGCTTCTATGTTTCAACTTTCTAATGTAGCTTCCATAAGTAAATTGTACAAGATGTAAGTATTCATCAGAAATTTCCATGCATTCTCGTTAAGAGAGACATTAGTTTAAATGAAAGCTCAAACAGCTATAAACAACTGCACTGCAATTTTTATCACACATTGAATGTTTCAACTTTCAATACAAAAGTAGCACATATCCAATATTAACCTTAAGAAACTTAGAAAGCTAAATCTAGGGAGAATAAAAGCCCCACAAGTAGTACTACAGTCTGATAAACCTTCTTAATCTAAGTGGGGATGTTAAAGAGGGGAAGAAGGAAAATCAGTTAACAAAATTAGATCCCAGATTTTGCAGGTCATCTTCTGCAAGAAGTATTGACACTTACTCTCCAGAGAAATATCAGCAAGTTTAAGGTGCAATAGGTTTCAAGAAGCAGGGCCGGAATTTCTGTCTCTGAAAGTTGCAAAGCCTGGATTAACAGTCTGCAATAAAACTTGTATGTTTCAACATTCTAATGCAGCTTTGTTAGACAATTGGTTCAAAATGTCGGTATTCATCAAAAGATCTTTTGCATTCTCATTAAGAGAGACATTAGTTGAAATGAAAGCTCAAACGACTATAAACAACTGGAGTCTAAATTTAATTAGATGTTGAATGTTGCAAACACAAATAGCATATATCCAACACTAACCTGAAGAAAGCTATATTTTTAATTAACAGAGAATTAAAAACACCACAAGTAGTATCAAAGGAAGATTACAATAAGTTGGATAGGATCTCCCAGAGACAAATTCATAACCCTGTCAAACACCAACACTGCCAACCGTGCACAAACAAGAAATTGCAGTTACCTACTTTGCAAACACACAAAATCTCCAACATAATACATATTTGATAGCATATCAGACGAGAAACAATATTTATTTCTTTTTCAAAAGAAAACACATTTATCTAGTTTAAATCTTCTGTAGAAAACATTGAATGTGCTCCATGAAATGAATAAGAATCATGTGCAATGGAGAAGAAGCATCTCATTTATTTCATCCCTTTCCGAATTTGCTGCCAAGAAGCTTGCACTAAAAGTTAGGCAATGCAGATGCAGCCCTCCAGAAATACAATCTATTTATAAATCTGGATTATTCAGGGAAGAACATCATAATCTCTAGAGTCTACACAAATTTTGAGAGCCACCCAATGGATCATTCACAAAGAGAGCATATAAATTCTAAGGTGAAATGCAGCTTAGACATGGGATATTTTACAGCTTCCCAAGGCAAGCTTCAATCCGTTTGAAAAACTCGAACTTTAACATAAATTGTCAAAAATTAACAATTAAAATGTGAAACAATATAAAATTGAAACATCAGGCAGACAAAGGAAAAAATATGAAAAATCAAATAGCATGGATATAGCTCCCTTTGAAGCTTGAACTTTGCAGCAGAAAGTTTGGTTCTGGAGTTTGGTAGGGACAGGATGGGCCACCTGCATTCATAGAGCCAGTTGGACCGCTACAAAAGTGGTTTAGTAATCTGCATCCAGTTATCTGCATTCCAAATTTAAATTGTTCTGCAATCACCTTCCCCGAGGATTCACCAATTGTGAGAACACTGCACTTGTGGTTGCATCTTCTAAATCATCATCACTTCCACCAACACCTCTGCCAATAACGCTAGTATCAAAAGGCTCAGGCTCTGGGCAGTGCAAAGGAATGTCTGCAATGTGATTTGTACTATTCTCATCCGGATCATTTTGCATGGCTGTCTCCTGAAGCTGAAATGCATATTCCAGGTTCCACAGAACATCTCCCATGGCAGGCCTGTCAATGCCCTGCTCTTCCAAGCACTTCTCGGCTGTCTCCCCAAGCTTTTTCAGAGAACCAGGGTTGATGGTCCCAACAAGATGAGGGTCAATGATCTTTTCAAGCATGCCCTTTTTCTGCCAGTGCATTGCCCACTCTGCTATATTGACTTGCTCTCTAGGGAGAACAGGATTAAGAGCCGGCCTTGCACACAAGACCTCCAGTAACACTACTCCAAATGAATACACATCAGATTTCTCTGTCAGTTGCTGCCTTCTGAAGTACTCAGGATCAAGGTACCCGAAACTACCTTTCACTGCAGTACTCACATGGGTCTGATCCAGAGTGGGTCCAGTCTTTGAAAGTCCAAAGTCTGCTACCTTCGCCACAAAATTCTCATCCAACAAAATGTTGGTGGTCTTCACATCACGGTGAATGATACCTTGAGCTGCTCCAGTATGGAGGTAATGGAGACCCCTGGCTGCTCCTATACACACCTCAAGCCTCTGTTTCCATGGCAATGGAGGAAGATTTGACCCATATAAATGACTTCGAAGAGTCCCATTAGCCATGTATTCATAGACCAGAATCATTTCAGAATGCTCCTCACAATAACCAATCAGAGATACAAGATGGCGATGGCGAAGCTTTGACAACATCTCAATTTCTGTCTGGAATTCAGTGAGACCCTGTTCAGATCTAGGATTACCTCGCTTTACAGCCACTTTAGTACCATCTTCTAGCTGTCCCTGATAAACCTTGCCAAAGCCACCAACACCAAGAAGCAAATTCTCATCAAATTTGGTTGTAGCTTGCAGTATCTCAGCAAATGTGAAGTACCGGCCAAGGTTTGAGGGTGCAGAGGAAACATAGCTCCTAGAACTACTCTTGTGAGATGTTGCGGAAACTTTACTGCCCATGCTATGTGAGTTGCCTCCATACAAAGGAAGAGGCAACCAAGCAGGATGAGAATACTTTGACTTTGACTTTGGATTACAAAACAGGTAATAGATAGTTGCCAACAGCCCAAGGAGGGCAGCAAATCCCACAACTGATCCTACAATAGGACCTACCTTGCTGCCACTTTTGGATGCACCAGGAATGACACCATTAACAGAATAAGGACCATCCAGACTTCCTGCATCATTGCTTATCTTCAAAATCTCCAGGCCATTAAGGATGGCATTGGCATCAACATTACCCAAATTTGAAGGGCCAACACTGACAGATATGTTTTTTGAGCCAGATGAAGCATTCACCACAAAGTCTGTGTAATACGGAGTAGACAAGGCCTGTGTCTTCGTAGAAAGATCGAGACCATTGATGGCAGTTTGGCTATTAATATAGACATCAAATATCAACTGGTTGAGAGATGTACTCACAATATCACAGAAGTGCATACGAACAAAATAGCTAAAATCTGGATCCACAGAAAATATCCAAGTGATATTGAAATTGGGGTTGGATACATTTGCATTTGCCATCGCTTCTGCAGTGGCATAGACAGAGTTGGGGGCAATCTCTGCCGTGAATGTTGGAGGGTATTTGATGCTGCTGGCAGAGACATTGACAGATTTAGCAGGACCACTAGAAGCCAAATAACTCTGATCAGGTACCCAGGTTCTACCAAGAGTGTCATTTCTAGGCGTGACCAGTTGACCCCCAACATTGATCCTGTATGCTGTCTCCAAAGCATATCCAGACAGTCCAACAAAAGGAGCACTAGGAAACAAAGTCACAGGCTGGTTAGACATCAAATCATCTGGAACTGAAACAACCTCAATGGCATTTATGAATGCAAGTGAATTGTCAGTAGGAGTAAAGGTCAATTTCAAGCTATCTGAAGTCACATTGATCAGGTACTCCTTGAATGAATACAGATTGTTCTTTGCATCTGTGTTGATGCTGAAGTTGTGCAAGAGAACAAATTGATTTGTTGTAACAGAAAATATTGCAGATTTAAGATCGTAACTACCGTGTGCAACAGGATAGAAATACAGACGTACCCAATGCCTGCCTTGCTGCGAAATTTGGAAGCTGTAAGAGGAGGGCTGTGTAAAGATCCGAGCTGTCAAATAGAGATCCGAAGGAACGGCAGCATTCTGAATGCTAGCCAGGATATCCTGGCTTGTGGAAAGAAGGGAAGATGAGTAGGAATCTGCCTCGAAGATCTGCCCTTCAACCGTGGTGTTTTTTGATGCCCCACAGTCAATTAAATAATTGTCTGTTGGAGTGAAGGCATATAGAGATTGAGCAACTAGAAAACCCCATATACAGACAACAAGTTTCACCTTCCAAGAGAGGATGGGCAGTTTGCCCATCCTCGCACCAACCATATTGTCTAGCTCTTTTCCTGTCAATTTTTCCTCCTATCGCCTAGTATCCCAGATCAAGAAACAGAAACTCTCCGAACTGTTGCTCCTACAAAGTCTTGGGAGATGCCAACAGTTCTGGTAAGTTGAATTCCAAAGTTTGGCCAATTTGAACAAGAAGCTCACAACTTCAAAGCAATGTATGGGCAATATGGGTAATCAAAAACCCAGCACGAAAGCCCCTTTATCAAAAACTTTGCAGACAATATCCATGAATGGCTTTGTTCAGGTAATGGGCACCCTCTCTATAAACAAATAGTTACACATACCAACATAATATTGACAGCTTTGACTGCAGCTCAAACCAAGCCTGAATGTTTTGCAGGGGAAAAAGAATAAAATAAGATTCAGATCATGGTATCCTTCAATTATAAACAACAATAGGTCTAACTGCAATATGGCATTGGGATGGACCCTGAACCCAATCTCTAAAGAAATACGCACACAAACTCTCAATACCCCAATACCACTATCAATGCCTGCATGTGAATCCAGATTTAGATGTTCTAACTCAGAACCTGCATACTAAAAGACAAGAATACCAGACCCAAATATCAATAGGCGCCCATTACCCCTCCTTGCACTCAACCCACTACAAAATATTCATGACAACCTATATAAACATCAATGCCAGCATCTACCGCGGAAAAACTTTAGCGCGGACTCGGTATCCTTACAACTCACCTCCATTACAGCTCCTTCGGATTAGTGTGCTGAATGTCATCCACCGAACGACGTGCTGCCCAGCATCTATTTCCAATGTATTCTACTCCCTGTAAAGCTCCAACAGCCTGTCGCCACTCGAGCAGACGGACCCACAAACACAAAACCGAGTATGCAGTCTGAAAGCTCTTTGAAAACCCAGCTCGAATCTGCTCTCCTTTATCCAATATCTTCACCCATATCCCCAATGCCAATCCCCTTCACCTTTGCTATTTACCAGCTCCCTTCTTTCTCTCTCACACGTTAAATTCAGTGGATTCAGCAGTCAAATTCGATATACCGTTGAAAAACATGCAAACTATACATTAATCAAGTACATACAACCCATTCTCCACATTTGAATCTGGTATATTTAATGTGAGTATTGATGTCACGCGTCTTCCACGGAACCGCGTCATCAGTGTCAGTTAGCCGGTAATCCTGCTTAAACAGCCGGCAAACTATAGGAAATCCGACGGTGAGCGGATTTTTGACAACTGTTTACCTTTGGATTCGGCAGTCCTGTCGGAGATTTAATAAGGAACAGTTGGTTCCGGTTCCTAATCTTGTCAATTTAAGGAATGAATTTGCTTAGAATTTTGTCAGGTGTTCACAGCTCATCCCCTCACATGGATGACCTCATCTTCTGTGTCCCAAACTCCATTCAGTGCTGAGTTAGCAGACACCCGTTGGTGAAAAAAACCAAACTTTAGCTGATAAGGGCTTAAAGCTTTAGCTGATAAGGGATATTCTTAGGTAAGAATCCCATCATCACATGGCTTTGAAGGCAAACAATCCTCAATAACTTTATTGAGCCAACGCGCTTATACAGCGAAGCTTTTCCTTCGATTCTAGTCCTGATTCTTGCATACATTTTCTTTTTCTTGTTTTCAATTATAATCGTCATGCTGGCATACATAAATCTTTTCTTTCTTTCTTTTTATACTTATGTAAGTGGTGGCGAGTTTGGATTGGCAAAAGTCAAGGTTCAAGCCTAATTATAATTGTTTTTGGTTTTTGGTTTTTTTCTTCAGATTTAGTAATTTCATAATATAATAAAAAGGGTATGAATATTACATTAAATTAACAATAAAACAAAAGCCTCATCAAATTCAAAAAGGAAATTATATTATTATAATAAATTAATAATAAAATAAAATGTATCACATTCAAATTCAAAAAATTATATTAGATTCTTATCATTATAAGGTTAGTAGAATTTGTTTGATAGTATAGTTTTATTTAAAATTTTAGATTATGGAATTTTGTTTTACAAAATTAATTTAATTTTAAAATATATATATATTATAATTTTTAAAAATTAAAAAAAAATACAGCAATATTTTAAATAAAAATTTAATTTAATTATTTTTAATTAATTCATAATAATAAATTTAAGAATAAAATTTCATATTAATAAATTTAAGAATAAATTTTCATAAAAAATACACAATTTTCTATTAAAGATTTGATATGGCATTGAAGGTTCGATAAAGATATCCCTATATCATAATCAAGTATTTACTTCTAATGTTTTTATATAACTTCTTAAAGTTTCAGTTGAATGGAGTATATTTTCATTAGAGGTTTAGAGGGCTTATTATAATGAAGTATGTATAAGTTTTATTATAATGGAATATATATGGTTGTTTTTAAAGCTTTATTTTAACAAAGTATTTGTTTTGAAATATATTTTAGCTAGTTAAAACTTAATAAGGAAATATATTGAAGGTTGATTTTGCTTAATTGGTTAAGAGTTTTTAAGGAGATATATGATTGTTTGAGGGGAGGTTTGTATTGGTTACTTTTTCAAGTATTATAGTTTGCATTGTTTATTTATGTTTTTGTCCATTAAATTTAGGTGCATTTGTACACTATCTTAATAGCTCTTTTAAATGATTTATTCCACTTGATCGATAAAATGTTCATTAGTTCAATTTTAGATCTTATTTATTTATTTTAAGTTAGCAATTAAGTTCAAGGCTTAAACATACTTTTATTTTTCACATGTGGTTCACAAACCCCCCAATGGGGCTGCTACGTCCACGGTAAGAAATCATAGGGGGCCCATCCGAAGGGGTTGCACCTCATTCGCTCTGATTATGGAGCTAACCTAATGGAGACATCAAGTGAGGCCCTTATATATAGCCACCCGAGGATTTGACCCTGAGACCTTCTGCTCACAACTTATAGCACTCAACCACTTGAGCTAGCCCACTGAGATCTTAAATATACTTTTATGTTTATTAGACATCAACATTTTTATCATGGCTTGGATTCTGACATAGTTTGCTTACAATTTTATGATCACCATGGCTCACCCATTTATGGTTTCACTCATAACAAGCCACTTATGATTTTGCTTTTAACAATCTCAATGATACCATGCTTACAAATTTATAATTATCATGGCTCATCCACTTAAGAAGGGTGAAGGTGTTATGCTTACAAATTTATAATTATCATGGCTCATCCACTTAAGAGGGGTGAAAGATGTTTTAGGAGTCTTTATATTTATTTTTATAAAATAGAAATAGTTTAGATTTTGTATTAAAGAATGTTGAGCATAGTTGAACATCTAGGTAAAACACAAAGTAAGGAGTTTGCATCTTTCGAAATTAAGTTCTAGTTCGAATAGATTAAAGTACTTGAGCTTATACATCTTAGTTATTGTCCTTCCACTCCAGTAGGTGGTTATGGTAGTAGTATGATATCTGGAAAAAAACCTAACAACAATATGCTTTTACAATACATAGATTATATGATCTTATATTGAAAACATGATAGATTTTAGCTTCATCCTAATTTTGATCTAGGGCATCTAGATATTAGATGTCCACATCCATATCTTTCTAAGGTTGACTGACTATGTCCTCTTCTTTGTGCTTTGGGAAGGATCCCTTTGAAGGTTGATTGTATACTACAGAGGAGGAGCCTTGCTTAAGCTCTAAGACCATGTTCCTCAACCTGACACACTCATCCTCCAAGTCCTTAATTTACTTCCACCATTGATTAATAATGTTAATAATGAAAGCATTTTGTTAGGATTGCTAGTGTTTCAAATCATGGGCTTTGGAAGTAAGAGTGAGAATGGAGGTACTGTTTCCTTTTATCATGTCTTCCTGCCTCCTCATAAATCTCCTAATTTCTTGTAAATCTCAATGATATTCTAAGGGTTTCCTATTGTCCATGTTACTATGCTTTCCCCCAACGAGCCTTGAAGGTCGATGGGATCACCAACAATAAACAATTACAGATGCTACTTCATGAGGAAAGAAAGAATTACTTCTGCAACAATTAATATGGAAGCTAAAATATGAAGCTATACGTACTACCTCTACCGTAATGGAGAATGGATATGGCAATTTCCCATAACACAACTGAATGGATATCTCTCAATACACAAAGCCTATTGGTTGCAGGGTTCCAATTCTTACAACCCCGACCAATATCACAATCCCAAGAAATATAAACATAATTAAGCAGGGAGATAGTACATTTAGGGTCCCTAATTGACTTGGAGTAGAGAAGGGTTGAATTTTTTCCAATGTTGACTTCCTTAGCATAGGCACATAAGCCCTTGACTATTGTTAATCCATGGGTAGCCAAAGTCCCTTGATACCCAAAACCCAAAGTCTGCAATATATACTCGTTTTTTCCAAATGAAAATCCTATCACTGGTCTTGCCTTGGTGTATTTATGAGCTTCCTTTGATTTCCTAAGGATCCCAATGAAGATAACCATAGGGGATTGAGCACTAGATTGGAGCCAAAGTTGAATTCCAAACCCATACTCACTAACAGAGGTGAATCCTATAGCTTCAAAAGCAAAATGGTTGGGTGATTGAGGCATGTGTGAGGAGGGGGTGCTCCTAAATGCATCGTCCCTCCTCACTTTAAGTGAATTAATGCCAATGAGATGTGGATTCCCCATTGTTACTTTCACATGCATAAGAATTAAAGGTTTATGGTATGGACAAAAATATATCCACCATGTTTTGTTGATAGTGCCCCTTGTGAAGCCTTGTAACTAGGTTTTCTATTTGGGCTACCTCATAGTTTAAGGCTCTTAAAATATGCAAAAATCAAACCTCCTTGAGGAGGAGGCATTCTTTTTTTATTCATTTGACGATCTATGCTATGGAGATTTCTTTGGGAAGAGAGTTATTGAAGAGATGTCAAATGATAATGGTAGTCCCTAAAGACCAAAAGGTTCCTTAATCCCTTGGAGGAGAGCACAAGTATCTACTTGATTATTTGACACATTTCCAAGACCCCACAAGTATTTGATTTTTTGCATTCCTCCAAGATTAATGAGGAGGCTTTATATTCATAGAAACAATTATAAGCCACCATTTATTTGGTGTATACTACTTTTCCTTAATGGGAAATACACGGGATAACATGGAAAAGGGAAAAACTCTACAACAAATCAACCATTATGTTAATAGAAGGGCCACTAAACCTTTGTGAATGCCCTCAATTAACATAAGATTGAGGTGTATATGTAACTTATTGCATGCCAGTCTTCATAACCAATGTGATATTGGAATATTTTTTTTAATAAAACCCTATTAATTCATGTTTGTGCATTCTAAAGAGAAGGCAAGCCTTACCCATATAGACCTTGGCTCATGTATACATACACACATATATATGGGTATTAAGTGAGAAATAAATATTATATTTAAAGCTCTTACCAAATTTCATGACTTTATGATGATGATGTTTATTGTCCATAAAATCAATAAATTCTATTAAACAAATAAAGGACATCAAAATAAAGATTCTTCAAAACTTTATTTTTATATTTGAATATAGTGGAAATGAATTACAAAGATATAATTTTTGTAAACAAGAGTAATTACCATATACAATTATTAAAAAAAATCTAAATTAACAACTACATTCATCAATAATTTTTAATCATAAATATAAGCAAAATAATTAAAATATTAAATTCAAACATATTTTATTTTCATTTTATAAAAGTAATTACCATATACAATTATTAAAAAAAAAATCTAAATTAACAATTACATTCATCAATAATTTTTAATCATAATTATAATCAAAATATTAAATTCAAACATATTTTATTCTCATTTTATCATATTAACATTTTATTATCGTTTTATAATAGTAAATTATATGGTATAAAAAAAAAAACATGCTAGAAATATTTAACCATCCATTAAATTATTATCATCAATATCGTTTGTTCAGTTTAAATAACAAGTTAAAATATAAATCAAACCTAGTACATATCCCAAGTAATGTAGATTTTAAAAAATAATCTTACTTTTCCAGTAAGTGGAAGACATAAACGTATGTGCATATTTTATCATAACACTTTACTTATAAGTTATTCTTAAAGACGGCCAAACAGAATCAAGTTGTGCACCTCCTCTTATATATTATATATATGATATAAAGACGGCCATATAAAATCATGGAGTGCATCTTCTTATATATAAAAATTGAAAACATGTACTATGTTTATGAATCAAATATGAGGGGCTTGGCTGGCCAATCATAATAAAAATAATTAATTTGTTAAATTTTTTAATTTTTTTATTATATATAATTTATAATAAAAATATCATGATGCATTGTATATATCTAACAATGTTAATAATAATGGAGCGAAAATTAGTATAAAATAATGGAATTGTTTTATAATTATTTGATAAAATCTTTGAATTTGTATTAGAGAAGGGGATATTTTATACATATTGAAAGTGGCAAAACTTATCATAATTCAGTTGTCTATTTTTAGTGAGGATAATCATTATTGACTATTATCCCTGAACGCTAGTTGACTTAGCACCATTATTAAGGAAATCATGTTACTTGAAAGGATTCATTAGTGGACCATAAAGGAGCAAACTTCTAATCATACTAGATGTCTCTAGGTTTTAGTTCGTTAACATATTTCCTTACATATGAGGAAGATGAGCTCTTAGCTAATTAGAAGCAGTTTTAGATCTTACTCTGGGACCAAAGGTAGTTTCGGCCTAATAGTATCCACAAGAAAGCTAATATCCCTTGTGGTCATCATTGAGGCTACCTCTAGTGGGGTCATGTGATGTCTAGTAGCATCTAACCTTAATCCCAAAACCAAAAACTTACCCCATTATAGTTTAACCTCTAGCCCAATTTGGGAATTTATTTTCTTATATTAAAGTAAGTAATAAATAACTTGAGAGAAGAAGAGAGGACCTGCGTTATTGTAATGATAGTTCTCTGCGTATGGTGCTCTACAAACAAAAAATAAATAACTTTCTATAAATCAATAAAAGAATTTCTATATAATAGAAAATCGATTTGGTCTTGGAGTAAGACTTAAAACTGCTTTTGATTGACTAAGAGTTTGTCTTCCTCGGACGTAAGGAAATAGGTTAACGACACAAGACCTAGAGGCACCTAGCAAGAGTGGAAGTCTACCCCTTTACAGACCACCAGTGGGTTATTCTAGGTGGCGTGCTTTTCTTGAATAACGATGATGAGTCAACTCACATTTGCGGATAACAGCCAGTGATGGTTGTCCTCACTATCAGTTTGACAACTGAGTTATGATAGTTTTGTCATCTTAAAAAAAAATAGAAAAATGGCAGCTTACCCTTATACTTGTCATCATCAATATGTATAAAAGAAAATTGAATATTAGTTAATATAAAAATAATTGTTTTTATTAATTTGCTATTATTTCAATTTATTATAATAAAGTACATTTTAATACAAAAATCATTAAACTTAATTGTCCATATACATATCAAAATTTTATACTCAATAAGATTTGAATATGAGCAAGGGGTTGTATGTGTGGTGGGATTGTCTTTGATCTGAAAGGAAATCATGAAACAAGTTTCAAATGGGGTATAGGCTATGCAACAAACAACCAAGTTGATGTATTGGCTTTCTTCCAAGAACTTAGAATTTTGGATGTGCAAAGGATCAAGAGGCTTGTTAGTAATAAGAGACTCATCAATCCTTAGACATATACACTATTCCTCAACATCGAAGTATTGCAATTTGGACAAGCTTATTCTTAGAATTCGAAAAGAAGCCAAGAAATTTGAGTCGATAGAATTTTTTCATATGCTAAGAGCTCAAACTAGTTAAGTAGACTACTTAGCTAACAAAGCAACTTGTTTAGGTATTGCAACCTAAGGGCTAAAAGGTGGGGTAACATTTATATCCCATGCCTCTTATATTAAGCAATCCATCACTAACGTTTTACATTGAGACTACAAGACAAGACAAGTGGAAAAGTGTTATACCTCAAAGTCCCACTTTGAAACTTCGTGTCGTATCCTCATGTCATAACATCATGCGACACTTTACGACACTACCTCCTAACGAGTGTTGAACCTTGTTGGTACTCTCCTTGGTCTCATCTGTAGTCTTTGGAGACAAATCCACCTTGCCTTGTTCGAATGCCACCTCACTTGGTCACTTGGACACCTTTTATCATTATTTTCGCGGCCTGGTAGTAATGCAAGATGTGAAAATTCCATGTTTTCGCATTTTGCATACTTGCAAGGGCGCAAAAATCCCAACATTTTCGTGCTATGCTTAGTTCAAGGGTCGTAAAAATTCCTCCAAATAACCTATGGCTTGGATTGTGGATCTCACCCTCCGGGAGATTTTCTTGGGATTGAAACTCCTTTTCAATCCGAACTTACCTTCCTCGTTTAGCCTGGCTCAACCTCTTGATCCAGTAATTACTCATGTAGATCCACCTTCCTCTCCAATTGGTTGGCCTCCCACATCCTATAAGAAGGAGGCCATCCATGAGCCAAAGGGAGGGCATTTGAGGCATCAAACCTATGGTCCTAGAGGATTTGCAGAGATATCTAGAGAAGGAGCTTGAGAGGAAGAGTTGTTGCTTGGACATCAAGGGTAACTGTATTTTGATCTTCTTGAGTTCTCATCAATATAACTTAGCCTATTTTCCTATGTGTGTCTTTCATATATGTGAATACATGCTGTGCTTTATATAAAGTAGATCTTAACTTTGACATCTAGCATTTGGGAGTATTGTTTCTTGTTATACTTAGACAGGTTCAATTCTTGGAGATCAAGCTGAAGTTGGAGCAAGGACAACCAACAGGTTCGAGGTGAGTCTTGTCATTCTCTCCCTTCCCAATGTTCAGAAGTTAATGATAAAGTGTTAGATCTAAGAAAATAGATTACTATTTGTTTTGATTTTGTCCTAGATTGAACTTATAGGATCTTGGTTTGGTCTTTGTAGTAAGTTTAACTATCCGTAGGATGGATTTACTTCCACAAAAAGCACATTTATTTTGAGGAGATGGGTATTAACAAAACCAATACTTTCAAACATATCAGACACGATGGAATAGCAGGCTCAAATTTCAAAGTTTTATTTCAATGAACAAAGGTGGTATCATTCTGTAACCTGGTATGGTATGGTTGGTTTCAATTTGAGTTTTGGTGGAGGTAGGGAGGGCCAAGGAATTTGGACTCATGTTTTCTCCTTGATTGTTGGAATCATATTTGTGTACCCTCCATGGGTTTGTGCCATCAACAAGTCTATGAGAGTGTTTTTTATAGGTTTGTATTGGCGGCTCATCTCTAGACCACATCAACTTCAAGAGGAATTTGATCTTGGTAGAGCATAATCACCCTACCCGTTTTTTCCCATGTGAAGCCTTGGAACTGTCTCGTTGTAAGGAGACACGACATACTTTTGGGTGATAATTAGGTAGCCATCTCTTATTTGCAGCATAAAGTGACAATTCAAGAAGTAGCTCAAAATTCTAGCCATGCAGAGTTATTAGAGCTTGTGACCAAGTAACAAAAATAAATTGAGAAGCTTGAGGCTAACTACAACATGCAATACCAGCTGATTATGGGTCTAACCAGGAGCACTCATTCTAAGGCATCACATATGTCAAGGATGTCAATTGGGTCTACACCATATTTTTCCAAAAAAGTGGAAACAATCCAACAAGCTCTAGAGGACAAAGAAATGGAAATAATGGACCAGGAGACCAAATCCCCAGTGGAGATTAAGCAACATGGAAATTTTTAGGGGTAAAATTTAGGACATGGGCTAGTTTTTCATGTTTTTTTTTTCCAAATAAAGATTTGTCAATTTCCATTTTTTCCTAAAATGATTTGCCCAAATTCCACAAGTTAAAAATATTTTACTCTAAACATTGCCAAAATTGTCCAAAAACTATATAAAATCCTTAAAATTTTGAATATTTTTACAAAAATATCGCAAAATATTTTATGGTTAGAAATTTAAGAATTATTAGGATTTGTCAAAATTTCTACAATTTAAGAAAATTATGAATTTTTAAAATTTTCCTTGTAACAAGAAACTAACCATACATACATCTTTCTTTAATTTTAATTAATTTATATTATTATTATTTAATACAATGTAACAACTTTTTAATACAATTTCAATTTCAATTTAAAATAAAAACTAAAACAATGTCCATTGCTCTACCAACTTTCATCCAAACATGGAAAGAGTATCGTTGTCAACATACCAAAAGAGATAATTGATATCTTCAAAAATTGATTTGTGAGTGGCAAAATAAATTGAACTATTTTGGTTAGATCACATAGCCAACGGTGTTCCAATTCGATTATGTATTAGACATTTATCCATTGAAGGTAGTTAAGAAAAAACACATGCCAAGGTGGACCTATCAGTTGACCTTATTGTGCATGATAAAGACAATGACTATAACTTCACAAAATTCAATGTTCCCTACCAAGGAAGAAATCACTATCAACCTCTAGAGTGGTATGCACGTTACTATTCTATTGCAACTAATTTATGTGCATTATTATACTCAAACTAAATATAGTTTTTGAAATAGATAGATTAATAAATATATGGATGCTTGGAACCTAACACAATAAACATCCTATCATCAAATTCTTTGAATTGAAATTGGGTAGCCAAAATCTTGATAATATATACTTTTCTGCACAATCTCTTTTGAGTAGTTGGTTTCCATTATAAAAATTATGGTACTCTCCTTTCTAGAATAAAGACGAGAGTAGCAATATTGCTTTTCAATACACTGGATTAATGAATATCTAGATGCTTGCAACCTAATATAATAAACATTTTATCAACAAATTCTTTCCATTATAACTGGGTAGTCAAAACCCACAATTATGCATTTCTAAGACATTTTTGGCATTTACTTTTTCTTTTAAGTAGTTGGTTGTCATGAAGAAAATCATTGTTCACTCTCTTTTAGAATAAAAGAGATATGAATTTAAATATTTAAAAAAAATTAAAAAAAAAAACAGATTTATAATGTATTATTTTAGTGAATATTAGAAAATTATGATTAACAAATAAATTGATATATAATTAATAATGAACTCATTGCAGTCTGCAAGGGTGTAGATCGATTGGTGAAGAAGTGAAATGATACGACATATTGTAAAAAGGTCAAAGGTTCAAACCCCTATTAGCTCGTGCCCCATGCTTGCTAGTTGTGTGGGTGCACGTAGGGATATAGTGGTATCCGACGAGAATCGACCCTATACCACATGAGTACGAGCCCTGCCCTAGTTGTTGATTCCCCTAGTAGAAAAAAAATAATGAACTCATTGCAATATACCATGTCATAGTAGTCATACTAATAGAGAGAAAGTAGTAATGTCGTTTTTACTTCAATGAGTTAAAATTTTAAAATTAGCTTTCATCTTTTAATATAGTAGAAATGACTTTCAATGTAAAAAAAATAAATTGTTATTAAGAAACAACCTTTTAAAAAATGAACATTGAAGATGATGTTTTGCAACAAAATCTTACATTATTATTAGTTATTATGAATTAAAGTAAAATTGTCATTAAAAAGGGGTGCTAGTGCAGGTTATTTCCTAGGATCGTGAAGGAATTGAAGAATCAAGTTTTTGTGTTGGGCTTGGGGAAGTTATCAACAATTTTAAAGCGAACGTGTATCCTCTTTTTCAAGGATTGAATAGTCTAAGTTGAAGAATAATAAGAAAATTATCAATTTTAAGAGATTCAACTCTAATAATTCACTCTGAAGGATTTCTCTATAAGAAGAATAATTATTAGAATTAAAAAAGATATAACAAATTTTGAAGTCATTGACTTTTATCAAATCCTTTAAGATTAAAACTCCAAAGCTAATAAGCTATCCAATTGAGCAACACAACTTGGCATTGTGATATCAAACAAAAATGGGGTGTCATTGTCATACTCTCATATCCCCTAGCACATATATCCAAACCAAAGGTAATAACCAAACTCCACATAAATCCAACATGCAAGTGAAACAAGTGGCACAAAGAGTCAATTCAAAATAATGGACATTAACATTCATATGCCCTAAATAACCCT
This sequence comes from Larix kaempferi, assembly GCA_027924585.1. Taxonomy (NCBI): domain Eukaryota; kingdom Viridiplantae; phylum Streptophyta; class Pinopsida; order Pinales; family Pinaceae; genus Larix; species Larix kaempferi. Next base: position 9,282,493 of record BSBM01000146.1, read on the forward strand.
CACGCACTTCACAATTGATGTCTAGGATGAATAATATGGGAGTTGGAGGTGCAATGGCTCATGCACATGCAGGTGGGATGATTTTCCTTCTCCCAATGTTTCTATCTCTCATGGATAGATTCAAGGGAGATGTCAAGCTTAGTAAACCAAGCTTTTGGAATAGGTTTTGTCAGGAAACAAAGGATCCTTCTATGGTAGGGTTTTCAACAATAGTTGATTGGTACCATGATAGTGTTTGGATCATTGTATTTTCTCTCTCTCAAATCAATAAATATGGAGGTACATATTCCCAATTGTTTCCCATGCTAAAGTACATAATTGAGGCAAATTCTAAGGCACCATGAGTCAATTTAGGGCGATACTTAGATAACCATGTTCAATCTAAACAATCAAAGCTAGCTATTTTGGAGGAAACCCAAAAATACAAGCATGTATAGGTACTGGAGATGATGGTAAAATAAGGAAAGCAAATAGAGATAGAGACATAATGTGGAATGATGTGCCAATTGGTACTGAGCTTAAACAAGAGCTCTAAAGTAATTTCCCATTAAAATTTGTTAATTAGGTCTACTCCAACCAACCCAACATAGGAGGAAACAATCCACAAGCTCAATAAGACATAGAAATGAAGCAAGTTGATTAGGAACAACAACAACTAGATAGCAAATATGAATCCCATAGTGGGCATGCTTTCTTTTAACTCAAGGTTTTTCTCATGTATTGAAAAATAATTAAATGTAGTTAGGACAGTGTCTTATGATGTATACTAATAGAAATTTAGATGGACATTTTTGAACTTTAAAACAACCAATATTTCAAGAAGCAAAAAAATAGCATTTGAAACTTTACAACCATTACTAATGGTAGATAGGCTCCTTTTGTTTTTATTATACTATTATATCGTATGGTTACAACACTTTTTTAATACAAATTCTATCCATTTCACTTATGCATGCACACACACACATTCAACGAAATACACATCATGGGAAACCCTCTGGGCACTTCCTCTCATTTTGAGGATGGTACCTAGGGTAAATCATTTGGTTGCATTTTTTACAACCTAACTTAGTGGGGACATTGAGTTTGGCCCACAATATGCACAAAGGCAATTAATCCAAGGACTTGACCTGTGACCTCCTACTTGCAATTCACAACACTAAACCACTCAAGCTAACCCACCAAGCTATATATATCTAAATATATTAAAAATTAATTTAATTAAATAAAAATAATAATATATTTTTTATCCAAAATACAATTTCTTTAAAATTAAATATGATAATACAATGAAGATATCATAATCAATACATATGAGCAAAATATAATTGTAATATCATAAATAATGTGAACTAAGTCAACTAAAAGGAATATAGTGATCAACCAATTTTTTAATTTTTACTTCTCTTAAAATTAAGTGTAATTATACTAATAACAAAGCGTTTTGAGAAATATAAAAAGCATAGGAAAATAAAAAGCTAGATTAAGTGAGAAGTAAATGCATAGCCTTTTATAGCACTACAAATGATGACGATGGTGGTTATTAAAGTCCACTAAGATCAACTTTGGTCTACAATACCTTAAAAAATGTAAGGAGACACTTGGTTTTCTTTGCATGAAAAACTTTAAGAGAAGCATTCCTAGATCACCATAGTTGTGATGAGTTAAAAGGTTAGGAAGGCCAGTATTGTAGAAATTATTTGAAATTGCACTCTAATGTGGCTGTATGCGGGACATTATACGAGAAAGTGATTTTCATCTTCAAACCTCTTAGAATCAGAAAGATGACAAATTCTTTCATCCCGTGACATTTTAGGAATTGTCCAATGCCCTACGCAGGTGGTGATAATTTGTTTTTATACTAGCAATATTGATTTTCTTCTTTATGCTAGTTAAAATAGAGAGATAAATATGATCTTCTAGATTAGGTTTGATCATCTCCTTATAATATCTTAATTTTCACTTATCCTCTAATTATTTATCATAACCCTTTTAGTGTCACACAAATGACAAATTCTTTCATCCCATGATGTTTAAGGAATTGTCCAATGCCTTGTTTCATTATTGGGCTCATCAGGGTTTATTCTTATTATAGTAATGTTAATTTTCTTCTTTATGCTAGTTAAAATATAGAGATACATTTGATATTTTAGATTAAGGTTGGTCACCTCCTTATAATATCTTAATTTGCTCTTATCCTCTAATTCTATATTGCACCACAACTTCTCCTTAAATTTAAATGTAATAATAGTTTTATATTATCACTATTATGTAGAGAGTCATCTTCCTTGACTCCCCAATGATTTAGCTAAGACTTGGCATCTTTATGCCAACCTCGTTTAAGCAATAGGTGGTTTTGACTAGAGTATGACCTTGCCTTATTGTAAGGTCGCTTATGGAAGTTTCATTTTTGGGGGGTTCTTATACTATGTCAAAATGATGTATAATGGGAAAACTTGATTTCTAAATACAAATATCATATTGTAATGCTAGTTATAAAAAGTAAAATGGATAATATCTCATAAAAGACTAAGTACTTAATGATGAAAGCGTGATAGTATCTTTGTGTATATCATAATGGTCATATTATGGAAAATAAATATTAGGTGTTGGCATTTCTCTCGGTGGATGTAAAACAACATTTATAAAACACCTGCTATTCCAAGAAATGCCAACACCTGCTATTCTGAAGAATATAAATGGCCAAAAAAAAAGAAATACATATACATATATGGAAATTATTATAGAAAGAGATAAAAGAGAGATACATATAAATATAAATACTATGTCAATTGGGTGTAGATCGGGTGGTTGGGAGGAATGTTGTTATCCTTCCCACACAAGTTCAAATCTCACTTTGTGACACTTGCTCCTTGGGAGTCGACTTTGACTATGTAATGATTGTAATTTTTGCCATACCTTGATTCTTCGGAATAGTAGGTGTTGGCATTTCTCCCAGTGCATGTTGCCCTCTAACAAATGGTGAACCACCAATTTAAAAAATATATATAAATATAAATACTATATATATGATCTAGAAATATTATTACAATGTAAAGTATAAATACTTTGACAATAATAAAAATTGTATTTTTATGTATCTATATTTGTATAAGTTTTAAGTTATGATTACAACTATAGTATATCTATTTCGAAGGATAGAAAGAATTACACTTCCAAGAATTTGATTCATTTTTTGATAGATTTATTGCACCGAGAGTAGCGAGGTGCTCATCCCAGTATGGGGGAGATGTTGTAACGTAACGCAACGTTACCAAAAATAAAATGTAATAAAGAAAAATTTATGTCGGCTCGTATAATAAAAAATTAAAAACAAATAAAAAGTAATTAAAAAACAATGTCGGATGTGTAAATTTTTTATTTTGAAGTGTACATTTTTCTAGACATGTAAAAAATTTAAAATTGAAAAAAAAATCACATGTCAAAAAATTGGATGCCTCTCAGTGCTTGATAGATCCGAATTTAAAATAGATCTATACTAATATTTATAAATATTAATTAATTAAACATTGATAAATAAAATTTTCATTAGTTAAAAGTTATTATAAAAACATATAAAAAATTTAAAATATAAAAACATATAAAAAACTATGTCTTGATTCGATTCATTAATTTTTTTTTTAAAATACATATTCTAATTGATAAAGTTTTATATTAATTATTTATAATTTTTTGAAATTTACAAATTATTTAAATCTAAGTAACCTTAACAATGACCTTGTTAAAATGATTTCTAAGAGGAAGATCTAGTTGAAACTATCTTTTGACTTGGAATAAGTTTATAAGCTCTTAAAGCTCACAAGCCTAGTCATCTAGTAAGAAACCCAAAGGTATTAAGAACCCAATTTTCTAAAATTAATTTCAATAACCTCTTAAACCATTGTACATCAAATACAATAATTTTCTTTTACCTTTAAAAAAAAACTTTTTCTTATTATAATCTACATAATTATTCACATTCATTACATAAGATATTTTTCTCATTATGGTCTAAGTTATTTATAATTTTGTACATCATGGTTTATTTATTTATTTTTAATGTATCTAAATATAAAGGGTGGGCAATAAATGTCGATTGGTTCGAATTTTATGTAATAAACATGTTTATTTGATTTTAAGTTTGTAAAATTCAACACTGTGGAGTCATTTTGTAGATATTAATTCAACTATATTAAAGTCACTTTTTAATTAGCAAGGTTTTTTTTTCCAAGAAAAAAAACAATTTTCCATTCATTTAAGATCAGAGAATGAAAATTTCAGTGCCTTTCAACAAAGATTAAGCTCGACCAAAAATAGAGGTCTTTAACAGTTCAAGGACCAACCACCCAAATAGATACAACTACATAGTAGCAAAAAATACAGAGATACATAGTGTCTAACAAAACTAGAACATACCACAAAATTTAACTAAAGAGAAATCCAAAGGAGGAGAAGAGGTTCCCCCTTGGAAATCTTCCAACCTCAGAGAGCCAGACTGCAACAACAAGCCTGTTTAAATAGATCGTCAGCCGCAGTATTTAACTCTCAAAAGATATGCTTATAATGAACCGAGGGAAATGTCCCATTGATCTACTTTAATTACTCCACCATGTGAACTAGGCCGCTGTTTCTTGTCTTAGCCATGCCCAACATACTATTGATCACAAGCTATGAATTGCTAAACACCAGCAACCGTTGTATTCCACACCTGATTGCTTGTTTGAGGAGGAAGAAAAGACCTTTGAATTCCGCCAAATTGTTTGTGTCAGACCCTAAACATCCCTTCCCATGAAAATAATGATACTTTGAAAAATATAGAACAAAACCAAATCCACTCTTTTGATTGTTCTCTTGATTGACCACATAGGAAAAATACCAAGGCCTACTCTCATCAATAATCAGAGGCGCAATCATTCTCATGCCTCTAGGAATAGATAAAGGGCTAAAGAATTGAAAAAGAGAGAGAGCCTATGATGCTACCTGAATGAAAGGCCTTACCTAATCCTTGAAAATGATTCCATTCATTGCTAACCAAATACCCCAAGTAACAATCAATGGAAGGGATTTAAAAGTGCTTATAGATAGAAGTTCAAAATACATTTTGAAGCATGCTTCCACTGGTTTCCTCGCCCACAAATATAAACATTTAAGCATCCTTTCATCCTCCTGCCAAACCCATTTGGAAAAAACACACTCCAAAAACAAGTGAGACACCGATTCTTCTCCATCTTTACACATAGGACAACAACCAGAACCTTGAAATTTAAACCTTTGTAGCCTGTCCCAAGTAAGAAATATATTCTCCAATATTAACCAGAAGTGTAGCACGCTCTTTGGAGGGGCTTTAATTTTCCAAAGACTCTGCCACTACCATTTGGTCTCTCTCAGATTCAACAAGAAAACAAAATTGTATCCAAGTTTGGTTGTGTATGCCCCCCTGCGAATTATAGATCCATATTAAAGCATCTGCCTCTCTAGAAATGTGAATATATTCATGTTTGAGCATACCACAATAATATTCCCAACTTACCTTCCACTCCTCTTTGAGATCCATACATTCAGTGGATGACCATCCCTGCTGACTGCATATGTCTGACTAGGTCCAAAGGAATATGGTCTCTACCCTAACTCCCCATAACTGCATCATTTCCTACTGGAACAAATTTCCCATTACCAAATTTCCAAGCTAAAAAATGAGATAGAATTGAAAAATCATTTGAGAGTGCTTTCCAATGATTTGAAACCATTTTCCTCTTTTTCTTGATTCTCCTTACCCAATCCATAACTGAATCTGGAGCTATGTATTTAGCAACCAAAATGTCTTTCTAGAAGCTCTCCTTTGTAAGGAAATTCCATACTGATTTAGTTGTTAGAACTTTATTAAAATGAAAACTATTTTTCATCCCCAAACCCCCAATGCTTTCGGGGCCCATTAACGTTTTCCATCCAACCAAATGGAAATCCTAGTAATCCTTACTATTCCTCCATAGAAAATTGGAGCATAATTTCTGAATAGAATTCAATGTCGAAACAAGAATATATTCCATTAGATGCCAATACACATGAATTGATTCCATTACTGATTTGATCAGAACTGACCTTCCTCCTCTTGAAATACACTTATTACATAATAGTTTGATTATGTATTCCACCTTAGCTATCAACCAAAGCCAATCATGCTTTCTATACATGTTAGGCTTTAGAAACAAGCCTAAATAGGGGGCTCCATCTTCCATCAAATGACACTCATAAGGAAAAAAACCCTCACCAAAATCCTCTCTCCGCCAATTGATTTTGCAAGATATAGATGGCATATTTATCATCATATATCCCCATCCCTGTTTCCCTACATAACAGATCCAAGTTCTCTTCTAGACATTGACATTCCAAAAATGATTGTGCATAAAAGAGAAAGATGTCATCAACAAACATAAGATGAGTATTTTTCTCTCTACCATTGAATGAAACCATTGTTAATCTTCTCTTGGTTCTTTCAAAATGCAAAAGCCTACTTTAACCTTCGATAACCAACACAAACAAATAAGTAGAGGGGGGGAAACCTTGCCTTAGTCCACATGAGGATTTGAAAAAAGATGAACCTGAACCATTGATCAACACTGCAAAGAATGGGGATGTCACACACCCCATTATCCAATTCATCAATTCTAGGTTGAAACCCAGATGGAGAAGCACCAGTATGATAAAGAGCCAAGAGGATTTATCATAAGCCTTTGATAGATTCAATTTAAGTGCATCCACCTTCAAATTTTGAACCTTGATTGAATGCAAACCTTGTTGAGCTGAACCCACTGCTTCATGAATCAATCGACCTTTCAGAAAGCCAAATTGTTCTCTGGATATAAATATGGAATGATGAGGTTTTAAGTAGACTACGACAATCTTCGTTATAATCTTATAAAACCCATTGCAAAGGGATATAGGCCTATAATCAGTAAAAGAGGCCAAAAAATCCCTCTTAGGGATCAAAGTAAGAAACGTGGAATCCAAGGATACTGGAATAACACCTATTAGGTACACTTCTTCAACCACTTTTAGTAAATATACATATTCCATATCGAATAAGTCAACGAAGAAATTTAGTGGTCACCCATCACGGCCCAGACTCTTATCTCTTTGAAATGATTTTAAATCTGCTAACAATTCCTCCTTCGTCACAACCTAAAACAATTCCTCATTATCCTTTGGATCCAACATATGAAGGAACTTACCAATCACCTGCAAAAAACCCCCCATATCTTGGTTTCCAAGATCCAAATATAAAAACATGAAATCAATCCACTGCTAACCCAGACAGATTCTTGAAACCCCTAACTGGATGGCCAACAGAGTCCTGAAGCTCCCAAATGAATAATTTCTTCTATGAGACGCAAATTTCTGGAAAATTTTGGTATTTTGGTCCCTTGCTTCCAGCCAAAGGGCCCAAATTTTTAGCCTCCATTCCAATTCTATATCCTCCAAAATATTTTGTTTCTCGTTCTCATTGGATACCACCTCCTATCTAAAGGATTCCAAGGGAAAAATTATAAGGGAAACTAAGTACAAAGATTCCAATTGTCTCTCAATCCCAAATAACTGAGCTTCCCTTGACCTTCATTTCCCTAGGTTCCACTTTACCACCTCCTCCTCTAATCTTTGCAAAGCTTCTGCTATATGAACACAAGCACTTGCCCCTTCTCCATCATTTATAAGCCTCCAATTCTCTTTAACTAACGATTGAAAACACGGTTCTACAACCCATCCATAGTTAAACTTAAAGGGGGTACCTGGTTCTCCTTTAGGTTTTCCAACCTCTAGAAAAATAGGAAAATGATCTAAGAATAAACTAGGCCCTACCCATGACTAAAATAAATCCAATTCCAAAGCTAAATTTTCATGCATAAAAAAATGATCTAGACGTTTTGAAATACCTTGGCCACCGATGTGCTTGTTGTTCTAAGTGGGATTGATTGCCGACATTTTGATATCCAACGATCCATTCTCCTCAAACGGATCCCTGAAAAAAGGAACTAAGGGATCCTCCCAAGCTGTCAGCCTCCAAATTTATTCCACTGACGACGTTAAATTCAATTCACCTCTAGCTATAATACCTTCTGATTGAAAACATCTCCGAGACAATAGAGACAACCATAACTCCAGCTGGTTTTCATATGGCCCGTAAATATTTAAAATCAGGAACTTTTTGTTCAGATCCCGACTATAAAGTTCGATCCCCAACACAGAGCTGCAGGAAAAAGAATTATCTATTCAAAATTTCTTTGAAAAACCAAACACCAATCCTCCATACCTTCCAACTGCATCCAACACAAAAAAAGGCATATGGGGAAAAATCTTCTCCATCCTAGCAATCGCCTCCGACCCTTCCATAATAGTTTCCTACAATAGCGAAATTGCAGGCTTTTCCACCTTCACTAGTCGCTTGAAGGATCTTACCTTGGCTTACCCTCCTAAGACATGCACATTAATGGAAGACAACTTCATTAAGAACACCTGCAAGGGTGTTTCCTGCTCAAAGGACACCAAAAATACTCATTTTTCTGCCTTGCAAAATTTCTCTCTTTGCATTTTCCCTCATGTGGAACATATGCTATTTATGTCCGAACTTTACTGGAATGGAACTTGGGGGCTCCTTCATACCTATACCTCCAGTCTAAAGAAAAAACCTTTCGACCTCAACCACATAAAATAAGGGCCTCTAGAGCTCCCCCCCCGAGAAATGATTGCCATCTTTAGTCGAAAGGGACACCTTTGACTACACCCTAGGAGAAGAATCACTAGCCAATCCAATAACTAGATCCTCCTTAAGGGTAAAGTCTGGATGGTCTTCCATCTCGCTTGGTAGGACAAGGCCCGACTTGTAAGAGTCTTTCTCTACTTCCGAAAAAAATTCTAGAGATAAGATCTTTGGACTCGAAGGCTCGACTAATTCCCTCTCCTTCACTCTACAGCCCTGCCAAATATCTGCCACCCTTTCAATTTGATGACTCGACATCCCCAGGCCATCCAATAGATCCTAAAATGAAGGGGCTTTCTCTTATGGAATAGGAGGGTCAGCCAGTAGAATAACATCTTGAATCACATCAACCCCCTAGGCTTCCTACTTTGGCACCTTTTTCCCAACCCCATGCATGGCTCCTGACTCATCCAAAGAGTGGGGTGTACTTTCATCCCCCATCAACGGATCCTTGAGATTCCTTATGTGTTTCTTAAAATTCATCAAACAGTCTGCAACCACGTGTGCGTATAAATGACACTAGGCACAATGATAGGAAACATTATGGTAATCCAGCTGTTGAGTGAAGATACACTCGCCCGCTACCAAATCTATCGATTCAAATATCCCTTAGCAGGCGTCTACCTCCACCAAAGATCGAGCCATTGATTTCCTTTGAGAATTGAATAGACATGCATCTATAGCCACAAATTTTTCGATCCCATCTCCTTTGGATTTGAATCCTTTGGGAAACTATAACTCCAAGGGAAAGTAAGGAAGCTTGATCCACATCAAAAAAGAGGCTAATGTGTCCTTCTGAGCAAAAACGATGATCATCTGAGGAGGGTTTAAAGCCTTCCACTGGAAGAGATCCATCATGGATCAATGTGGGATATTTTAGGTCTACATGCAGGGAAATATGACTGAAACGAGGGTTTGTACCCTCCATCACCACCGCCTTCAGATGAGACAAAGCCGTTATACAATATCCATCCCACCTCTCCTACCAAACATTCCACTAATTATGTGTGACAATAGCTTGTACTCTGCCGCACTCATTCACCGTACACACCTGGATGACCCAATGCTGAGATCGTCGCTGGCTCTGGGAACGAGCCAAATCGTGTAAAGAGGACTTCATCTAATAGTTGATATTGACTCCTGACCAGACTTTCAAATCCCCAACCACCCCTTGCACCACGCTCATCTCGGGGATGAGAGGGTCCAACAAAATCATGAAAGTGCTCAAATGAGATTTTACCTCTTCGTCTGAACATAACATTTTAGAATCCTACCACAATTCATCCGAATAGTTCACTAACTAGCCGCAGATCTATTCCATGCCTATGATCACTGCCAAAAACAAACTTTTTCCTTAAAACCTAACAAAAATTTACCAAAACCCTAGCTGCCGCCATCAACATATCAGGTTTATGATTATGTGTTATTAAGATGTTGGAAAATATTGTTCCTGAGAAAGTACTAATTGATTTACATGCTAATTCAGTAGGTATAAATTTCTCCAATTGGCAAGGTTAAAACTATGGTATTGAATGTTTTATTTATTTAATTTTGATTGGTTGAAACTGGGTGATGTCACCCTTGGGATTTGGAATGGGGATTCAAACTGCCATGTGTCCACAATGACATCACTATGCAATGAATTTGTGTCAAGTCTCTTGAGGCTGCAAAAGGATGACAATTTTACCAACATCTGTGCAGAAATTGAGTCTCTTAATACATTTAACTATATGAACATTAGGAGTTCAGTCTCTTCCAAAAGGAATTGAACAACTTAGTAAGATTCCATATTTAGAGGTTGAAGGTTGTCCAATAATTGAGCTAAACTTTACAAATTCATAATGAAAAATCTTTAGAGTCATAGATCAAGAAAGCACATGTTTGAACATGCCTTAAGCCTCCAACCGCTTGAAATTTGGATTGCTCACTGTGCATATGCTTAGCCTTCAAAGTATAATTCTACAAAAAACTAAAGTAACGAAGATATCAAACAACAAAGACCTTTTCCCTAGTCTTAAAACTATGAACCTTCAAGAGAAAGAATATTTAGTTGAAATTGATCTAAACCACCTCTCAAGGCTGGAGTGTCTCTCTCTGTCAGGTTGTAGCAAATTAAGGAGGTTATCAGGGGCTTCTAATCTGACAAAGCTTAAAGAGCTAGGGATAAGTGGGTGTTGCAAGCTTGAAGACCTTCCAACCTTGGCATTGAATGGTTGAAAAGAGTGAAATATTTTGAGACTTCAATATCACGACAAATCTCTTTGTCGTATGGAATTCTTTCCATGTCTCATAGGTAATTGAATAACCACACCACCACTATAATTCAAAAAACCAATTAGACTGCGTGGAGCATTGCCATGATTATTGCTTTTGAGTCTATATTGGCAAGCTACCATATGACTAATTATTTCATTTAATTTGTGAGAATGCAGAGATCAATGTGGCGAGAAAGCAGGGAGTGTGGAGCCGATCAATGGATATGGTTGAAGTAGTCTCTAATGGAAATAAGCTATTCTTATAGCAATATTTTCTCATTTTTCATCTGAAAAATGGGATTAAATTTGGCTGTGAGCGATGAGAGGTTAGATAGATCATTTCGATATCAAAATGGGTTGAATTTGAGTGATGAGAGTTTAGATAGTGGATACAACATAACCATCTCTATACACTCTTATGAATCCTTCTAGATCCTCATCCACTTTTCCTGTCTTGTGTAGTAGATGAGGAGTAGTCTTTCCCACCGACCTAATTGTATTAGGTTCTATCGAAATGGTATCCATGTAAACCTACTTTGCTACACTTTGAAAACATTTCCTGGAAGAAGTTGATGCTATGCAAGTAATCATGATAAGATTTGCATGCAGGAAAATCCTCCCTCTATGACATGTTAGTCACTTGCTCTTTAGTAGAAAGAAGATGGAAAATTATACAACTGACCATTTGATGGACGAACTAATGACTATCAGTATGAAAATTCCTACCATTGTGTTCTTGTACATGAGGACTTACATATATAGTGAGGAGTAGTAGAGGAGAACACTACGTAAACCACTTTTTATCCACTTGGAAGCTACCAAGCATCAACAATTACATGGAATACAAATTAGATTAAAATAAAAACTATCACCTTTGAAAATTTTATTCTCTATAATAGTCATTCACACCACCTTTTAAAGCATCATATTGAGTTTGGATAGAGGAGTTTTGGGATTATATCACTCAAAGTTCCATTGACCTTCTATTTTCACCTATTTTTTTGGGTCACTTTTCAATGAATGAGCTATATTTTGAAAAGTAAGCTAAATTTCTATGTAAGCTTCTGTTTGTACCTAATTTGATTATAAACTATATTTATGGAATTTCTATTTCTATTGCAACCTTGTTACATTTTCAATGAATTTGTAAATTTAAAACAACATTTGCACTAACCAATTGATTAGGATTTGACTAAGAGAAGTAAATGATATTTTATGGCAATTAGCAAAACATTTGCACTAACCATATCAAAACAATTCACGACTTGTTGTTGTCACGTACATTGCCACTTGTGGCTCTTGTTAAATATGTACATCCTCACATAACTTGGTTGTTTATGTGGTTCATTTTTCACATTTTATATTATCATTTCATGTTTTCTTATGATTTTATTAATCTCAATGATAAAAGGTTTAAATTTTTTAATTATTATCGTTAATGCACTTATAATTTTAAGTATAGTAATTTTGATTATACAAGATTTACAAATTTATGATTATTATAGTTCATGCATTAATGCTTTTATTCATATTAATTCATTTATGATTTTAACAAGAATGTTTTTATTCTATTCATAGAAATCTCAGTTGTACTGGACACTTCCCAAATCACCTCTCTTATAAGAGGGGGGGTGAAAGGTAAAATCCCATTAAATCACATTTGCATGCTAAACACTTATGATATTTGTGATTTTTCTTGTAGCACTCATTATCATACACGGTTTACAAATTTATGATCAATGTGCCTCATTTGATCACGATTTTACTTGTAGCAATGTTGGTAAAAGGAAATGTCGTGTATGCCAATGGAAATGTACAAATACTTGTCCTTTACCTGTGGATCCCAACACTATGGAGAGCAGGGTTTTTAAATTGAAGTTTCTAAAGCAGAAAGTGGTGTTATGGGAAAAGGAGAAAAAGAAGAAAGGCAATCAGGATTAACCAAGATTGAAAAATTGCTTGAAAAATACTTTGTGACTAATCCTTATGGTATTTATACTGAGGAGCAGAGGAATGTTTTGTTTGCATTGGAGAGCAAAAGAGAATTTTTTCTGAGGCAAGAAGCGATGCTCTGGAGATTGAAAAGCAAGGCTATTTAGATAGTGAATGCTGATAACAACACAAAAAAATTTCATCGGTATGCTACCTTCAGGAGGAATATCAATTCAATATGGGATCTTAAGGATGGATACGGGAATATGATTCATTCTCAAAAGGATTTAGAAAAGGTTTCTATATCTCATTTTGCTGATCATTTTAAGGATGAGGGGGGCACTGACATTGAATCACAACTTAAAGTGATTAAGCATTTTCCATCCTTCTTTACTGAAGAATAAGCCTTGAGATTGGTGCTCCTATTACTTTATCTAAAATTGAGGTGGTTCTAAATACTTTGGATAAGGATAAGAGCCCTAGGCTAGATGGATGGCTTGTAGAACTCTTTATTGCATTTTTTGATTTGATGGCTAAGGATTTGTTGGATATGGTGGAGATGTCTAGAGTTGAGGGTTATATTTTAGGTTTTATCAATGCTACTTTCATTTCCCTCATCCCTAAGTGCAACACACCCATGGAGCTTTCTGACTTTAGACCTATTTCTCTCTGCAACCTTGTTTACAAAATCATTTCCAAGATCATTTCCAACAGATTAAAACCAAAATTTGTAAAGATGATGACAAAGGAGCAATTTGGGTTCCTTACTAATAGATAGATTCCAGATGCTTTGGAAGTTACACATGAGTCCCTTCATTCTATAAAGACTAAAAATTTGGAGGCACTTATCCTAAATATGGATATGGCCAAGGCTTATGACAAGCTAAATTGGATATATCTTAGATTAATCCTTCTACAAGTTGGGCTCCTGGTATCCGTGACCAACTGGATTATGGCTTGCATAAATTCAACATGTTTTGTTGTATCCATTAATGTCTCTCCTACCAAATTTCTTAAATGTTCCTGTTAGGATATTCCTATAATCCATCCTAGTCCTACCATCATTATGTCAGTTTTGCATGCAGTCATGCAATTGCATGCATCCATGCAAATGCATGCCTTCCAGTCATCAATATGGTGTCTCCCAGCACCTAGTCCTTAGTTTACTAGCCCCATGAGCTTGTTTCCACTCTTGTTTCCACTCAGTTCCAGCCCTCCTAGTCTGTGATGCACCCTCTCTCACCTACCGCAGGAAGAAGTGCACCCTCTCTCACCTACCACCAGTGACACACTCAGTTAGTTACTAGATTTGTGGATTTGATCCTTGATTTGAGGACATATTGAATTGTTTACTAACTGATACACTCAGTGAGACCTTCAGAGAGACTATTTGATCTGTTCTGACTACAGACAGTGTCACATCTATTAGTTACACTTAGTTACATTCAGTTAGACTCAGTTAGCTCAGTTTGACACATGGACAGCCACTTGTGATTTGATGACACCACTATTGATCCGATGATTAGGACTCCTAGTGCAAATAAGCCATGCTCATGCAAGCTAATTCGAATTGCCACCTTAGCATTCAAATCCTCTCCATTGTATTATTTATTGTTCATATTATGATTAATGAATTAGTGTGATGTTATTTTGCTTCTATCTGAGTTCTATTGTATCATAGTTATGTTTCTCTTTTACACTACATTGTCCACTCTTCTTCTATTTTCCTGCTTAATCTTTCTTGTGAGGTATACATCAGCTCTTAGATTTGCTATGAGTATTTTCACATGGTATCAGAGCATGTTGAGAGTATAGTCTATCTCCATTTCTGAGAGTTTTTTTTGCAGGTTATTACGAAGATTTCGAGTGTAGCAACAGTTGCAGCAGTTTTCTGCAATAGCCGTTGCAGATATTCTCCATTGTTTTTGCAGGTCTTCTGCAACAGCTTCCATGAATCTAGAAGGAATTCCTCCTCTCTCTCCATTCAACTATGATGAGTGGAAACCAAAGATGATAGCATATTTGAAGATACATGGTCTTTTTTATTATTGTCTTGAAAGAGAGTTCGAATCCTCTTGCAGGTCTTTTGCAACAGCTTCCATGAATCTAGAAGGAATTCCTCCTCTCTCTCCATTCAACTATGATGAGTGGAAACCAAAGATGATAGCATATTTGAAGATACATGGTCTTTTTTATTATTGTCTTGAAAGAGAGTTTGAATCCTCTGAAGAGGAGAATGATTGGTTAAATGAAGGTGATAGAGCCTATGGAGCAATGTTGACTGCTATGTCTTGTTGTATGTTACCCCACTTCCATGATTCTACTAAATCTCCAAAATAGCTATGGGCCCAACTGGATGAAAGATTTGGAAAACAGAATGAAGGGATTGGTGCAAACTATTTGGAGAGCAAGCCCAGTGATGCATTCACCCTCCTTGATGGTCTCTCTGATCATGATTCAATATCAAACATATCTCATAATGAAGTTGTCCAAAAAGAAGAAGAACTTGCAGATTCAACACTCATGTTCTCAATGTCTTCTATTTCGAATTTTGAGCCATCTCACACTCTAGAAACTGAAGAGGTTCTTAAATCCTCTCTTGCACAAGAGTCTGTTGGTTTGCATAATGATGATCTATTGAATGTTTTGGAGGTTAAATCAACAATTGGAGGTGATGCATTCGATCTCCTTGATCACTTACCTCTTATGTACTACTATATGATCATTTGTACATGCTCTCAGAAGTTCATTGAAGATGTAGGGAATTGCCATTCGCTTGGGATCATTTCTCATGCATATCATGGTTTATTTGGTTTTGATCTCACCCTTGATGGTTCAAAGGAGATCTCAAGAAACCATTCATCATTTCTTGGAGCTGATTTGAAATCCAAGCCATTACTATTGTTTCATGGTTCATTTGGTTTTGATCTCACTCCTGCTGGTTCAAAGGAGATCTCAAGAAACCATTTATCAAGTCCTGGAGCTGATTTGAAGTTCAAACAACCACTATCATGTGATGGTTCTTTTGGGCATGATCTCACCTATGATGGTTCCAAGGAGATAAAAAAAGACTATGTACACATTCATGGATTTGATCCTACCTCAGCTAATTCGAATCACAGGTTCCAGGATCATCCTCATACCTTTGGATTTGTTCTCATCACATTCAGTCTGAAGAGAAAGTACAAGCACATGTCTCCATATTCGCTTGCATCCACTGAAGGAGAACACAAGCACATGTTTTTGGAGCATGAACCACTTCTTCCCAAGAAGAATATACCTCCAGACATATGACCAAGCATCACACCTGCTTGAGTTTGGAGCATTTATTTTTTGGTGTGCCTTACAGTCTCTTTTGAGGGGGGGTATTTTTCCCATAGGTTTTTCCCCATTTCCTTGTTTCATGGACTATTCTTTATTATTCATTGTATTGGGTGACCTTTGGTCTCAGTTACCAGTGCCCAGGATGGATTAAGGGGGGGTGTTAGGATATTCCTATACTCCATCCTAGTCGTACCAGCATTATGTCAGTTCTGCATGCAACAGTTTTGCATGCAGTCATGCAATTGCATGCATCCATGCAAATGCATGCCTTCCAGTCATCAGTATGGTGTCTCCTAGCACCTAGTGCTTAGTTTACTAGCCCCGAGAGCCTGTTTCCACTCAGTTCCAACCCTCCTAGTCTGTGATGCGCCCTCTCTCACCTACCACGGGAAGAAGTGCGCCCTCTCTCACCTACCACCAGTGACACACTCAGTTAGTTACTATATTTTTGGATCTGATCCTTGATCTGAGGACATATTGACTTGTTTACTGACTGATACACTCAGTGAGACCTTCAGAGAGACTAGTTGATCTGTTCTGACTACAGACAGTGTCACATCTATCAGTTACACTTAGTTACATCCAGTTAGACTTAGTTACATTCAGTTAGCTCAGTTTGACACATGGACAACCACTTGTGATTTGATGACACCACTACTGATCCGATGATTAGGAATCCTAGTGTAGATAAGCCATGCTCATGCAGGCTAATTTGAATTTCCACCTTAGCATTCGAATCCTCTCCATTATATTATTTATTGTTCATATTATGATTAACGAATTAGTGTGATGTTATTCTGCTTCTATCTGAGTTCTACTGTATCATAATTCTGCTGCTATTTTATACTGCATTGTCCAGTCTTCTTCTATTTTCCTGTTTAATCTTTCTTTTGAGGTATACATCAGCGCTTAGATCTGCTTTGAGGATTTTCACAGTTCCAGGGGCCTTAGACAAGGGTGTCCACTTTCCCCTTTACTTTTCCTATTGGTTATTGAAGGCCTAAGTGAGATGAATTTCTGTTGATAAAATTGAAGGGAAATTATAGGGTATCAAAATTGCATCAAGGCTCTACATTGCACATTTATTATTTGTTGATGATGTGGTTTTGTTTGGGATAAGCATTGTGGAGGAGTGGATTGTTTTTGCTGAACTCATCAATCTATTTTGCGTAGCTTCGGGCATGGAGGTGAGTGCCACTAATTCAACCTTAATCATGAATAATGCAACTAGCATTGTTATTCAACATATATCCTCCTTTTTAACTTTTCAAGTGACTGAGCTTGAAGATGGTGTTAAATATCTTGGATACTTCTTCAAAACCAAACTGCTATAGTCTAAAAGACTAGTCCTGGCTGATAAAAAATATAGAGAAGAGGATTGGTAACTGGACATATAGACTTCCTTCTTTGGGATGAAGGCTTACACTTGTCAAAGAGGTGTTGGTTGGGATATCGGTTTACTAATTCTCCTTAGCACATGTTCCTCATTCCATTTTACAGAAAATCAGAAGGCCGATGTTCAATTTTCTCTGGTTTGGATCCAATGGTGATAACAAGATAAATCTAGTCAGATGGGATAGGATTTCTATTCCTACATATTTTGGTGGCTGGGATATTAAGAGTCTACATTGGTTTAGTACAAATTTGGGTGTGAAAAGCTTATGGTGAGGCATGTTTGAGTCTATCCTGTGGTGTGAGGTGCTTAGGGAAAAATATGTTAAGGGTGATATTCTCAAGTGGATTAGGAACCCTATTAAATGTGTAAGAAATGTTTCCAACTTCTGGAATGGTTTTATTCATTCTTTTACTTGGATAAGCAGAGGCCTTTTGTGGAAAGTGGGTAGTGGTTCCAATGTACTGGTGGGGGTTGACCCTCTTGTTTGTATGGAGGAGAATTATACTCTGTCCCCTTTCATATTAAGTTATATGGATGAATTTGGATTTACTACCCTTGCACATATTAAAATACCATAGTGGTTAGGACATTCTAAGTCCTATTGGCTATAGGCAGGGGATCTGGGCCTTGGTAGCCACTAGGGTACTGAATGGAATGGCTGCATTTCAACACTAAACATGGTTGGGATTGGGCTTGGTGAGAATGATGATACATTAGTCTGGTCATTGAATGTTGTTACTAGACATGTGTGTGCTAAGTCTGTTTATGTTGAAATTTCCAAATGTCACTCTATTGCTGATATAAAATGGTGGTTTGGCAGAATTTGGAAATGGAACTTGCCACAAAAACTTAAATTTTTTATATGGTTTTCCTTGGAAAACTATTTGTTGACCTAGGATAATATAATACGTAGGGGATGGAAGGGCCCAAACATTTGTATTTTGTGCAGATTAATGGGTGAATCCATTAATCATATGTTTATTCATTGTACCTTTAGTAAGAAGGTATGGAAGTTGGTTACTAAGGAACTATGTATTGCTCAGGATTGGGTTGCTGACTCTGTTGGTGAAAATATGGAACATTGGATGAGTAAGTATCCACATCACAATACTCTGCCTATCTTCATCTGTTGGGAAACTTCCAGAAAACTAGGAATTATGCTATGTTTGAAAATCACCCTTGAAGTGTTGTTTTCAATGCCTTAAGGATACTTAGTATATTCAAGGATTACATACCTACAACAATTGTGAAAAAAATACGTAACATTACAACTCCACATGGTCAGTTCTATGCTATAGGATATTTTGACGGAGCAACTGCTCAGATGGGATCATGTGGGGTAGGTGTTATACTGTAGATTAATTGTGATCACTACTTCAAGCTGTTGTTGAATTATAGTTAAGGAACCAATACAAAGGTGAAACTTTTAGATCTTTGGTGTTTACTCTGTTTTGCTTCTACTATCGGTGTGGATTCTCTCTAGGTATTTGGGGATTCCTTGTGTATTTGAATCAGGAAAAAAAAGTTCATAGGATGCAGATCCTTTCTTTGGAACAATGGTGTATTAGGACTGAGGCTCTCATGGGGAACTTTGGGACTCTTCAAATTAACCATATATTTAGAGAGCTTAATGTGGAGGTTGATGGTATTACAAAAACAACCATTGATGGTGATGAAGGATTTCTGCATATTGAGGAGTATATTGAAGACACTCTCTCTTATATTGGCTCTACCTTTTTCCTTCATTAGTCTAGTGGTGGAATGGAGGTTTCTACTTTATTTTGCTTCGTTTGTTGGGATGCTTTCTGTTGGTGTTGAACAATATATCTGATACTTTGTTATTAGTATTTGGTATGTAGATTATAGTGATGATGTAATTCTTCTTTGGGAGAGGATTGCATCCTTTTTTTGTGTAATGTCCCCATTCAAATAAATCTCAAAAGAGGAAATTCCAACAATCTACTAGCTTCCTAGGTTGGGGTGGAAACATTAGATTTGGAATAAGGAGACTATAAAACCCCAAATGGCCATTAGCTTGACATAAATATATAAAAGGGGTTAAACAAATATTTATGATAGGAAAATAAGGTGGCACTTGGTCATGGAGACACATTGGTGGTGTGGGACCCACACAAAGCTAGATTCCTCATGCCACATGGCATCCTATTCTCACCCATTCGAATCCAAGGTGGAGTCTAATGTTTTTGGGGAGTTGGAAGGTCAATATACTTGGCATGACTCAATGAAGGTCGAATTGGAGTGGAAGATTAACTTCCATGGAAGAGGAAGAAGCATTTGAGAGATATTGAGACACTTGGGCTAGATTCCCTAGCTTCTATGACAACAATGATGAAGACTCTATGACACTTATGACACAAATCATACCTGATTTCTAAAATCTTACACATATGAAATGTTAGGGATAAAAATAGCCTCCAAGAGGGCGCACAAGGGAGTTAGGGCAGCCAAAGAGTCATCCATTCGAATTGAGTGAAGGAGGAGGCTAGGAATGGAGGGACAAGTGGCACACATTGGAATCTCTTCCCAATTCGAGTTGGCATGAAGCTCAAGGATGGAATTCGATATAAGGAGGTATTTGGAAGTTTATAAAAGTCAAGAACAAATAAGGAGATTATATTTTGATCATTTCTCATTTTGCTTATTGGAGAGCATGGCTTGTCCATACTTGTGGAGTGTTTACTCTACTTGCCTTAGTACCAATTTCAAGGGTAAAAGACTCCCATCCTAATTGGAAATTGGAGAGGCCATTCATAACTTTAATTTGGAGCTACAATTGAGTCATTTGTTTCAGGTTGAAGCTACAGGGTTGCTTGTGAAATTCTCTTCTTCAACTTGTTTCCATACCTTTCTCACTTTTCTCTTCATAATTTGGCTCTTGGAGGAAGGGCCCACTTGGTGAGATGATGATCTATTTGGGGGAGCTAGTGTGGCCCCATTTATTTTTAATATGATTTATTTAATCTGTATTTTCTTCTCAGAATATCCTCAGGTCTAAATACCAAGTGAAACTATGTCAAAATACCAAACAATGTATAAATGGTGCCATTTTCCTCATATCTTGTTATGAAAGCTTGAAGTTGCTTTATTTCGACTTGTATCAGTTCATATATGTGATTTTTATGATTTATGGAGAGTCATTAATGTCCTGAATAAGTTTAATATACATTACATAAGCCTTTGGAACATAAATCTCGAATTTCATAGCAAATGGATCCTACCATTTCCCCCTAGGTGAAGACATGTCCACAAACCTATGATTTATGGGAGTTGAAACAGCCCTTAAGAACTAATTAATGATTCATTTTGGATCCCATTGAAGTACTTTAACAATTCCATGTCTCTGTTTTGAAATTAGGGAGGTTCATACTGCATTTGGAAATCCATTTTTGTCCCCTACCCATGAGGGTTTTGAACCTTGAATTGACTAGTAAATTTCCCTATTTTATCCTGATTGTAAATAAATGTTGCAGAAGTATTTTGAGAGTGTCCAAAAATCTATCAGCCTCATTTTTATGTCTTAATACCTTTCAAATACATTCAGATCCAATTTGGAATCATTGGAGTCATAACTAGTCTAAGGGTTGAATTGGCGAAAAAGAGCAATTTTTCGAAATTTATAAAAAGGGACACTACAAGTGGTATTAGAGCATGGTCCCTGCACCTGTGCATTAGGGTCACCCATTGAATAATAATTTTCAACCATGTCTTACTATTATGATGACTCCTATGAGTACAATTCGTATGAGCAATATGAAGCAGAATGTGGATGGTTTGAGGAAGAGGTGCCATCATGCAACACTTCTTACAATTTCATAAGGAATGAGGGTTATTATTATGACCTTGAATCTAATGAATATTAGTGTGTCACACTACCAAAGGATAATTCCATGAATGAATTACAAATATTGAGAGCAACATGTAAAACCTTGCCCCAACAATATTAGGCATATCTTGATCTGTATAAGGGAGATACACAAAAGGCCACTCCTTTCGAAGACTTTGCTGATTGGGTGTTTTAAAATAGTCCCAAAAATGAATATGTGGAGTTAGTGAAGAAAGGTCTATGCCCTTCTTGCAAAATACCTTGGAGAGAAAATCACATATGTTTGAGTAAAAAGGAGGAGACCCATGAGCCACCTAGTTCTGAAATAGGTGAAGTAGAAGAAGAAGTACATGAAGAGGATCGAAAGTCACTCCAAAGTGACTCTAAAAAATATGAATATACATCACATGAGCATGAAGAATACTCTATTGAAAATATTGAAGATCATTTCGAGACATATTCTACCTTGGACATGAATCAAAGAGCATCTACTGATGGATGCTTGAACTATGAAGGAGTACCTACTGATGGGTGCTCACACCTCTATGTTGGTGACATAGAGATCACTTTTGAAAGTGTTGCTGCAAGCCAAAATTCCATTAAGAATGAAAATGAAGACCTTGTTGTAGTTGAAGAAGAACCAAGATCAACTTCCCCATCACCACTTGAGCTTCATGAAGTTGGTCCAAGCAAGAAGGAAGAAGATGAGGAGGCTCATTTGAAAGAGCCTCATTTTATTGAAGGGTCCTTGAAGGTGAATTAAAAGAATACCCGAGAGACCCTTAACATACTCCATGACACTCAAGCATTGGTGTCAAATTATTGTTGGAGAGTTTCTTCATTGAAGGATCCATCCTTCCTTGAAGATATGGAGAAGATTCAAATAGCAATGTGCAACATCAAAGGTAATTTCATGTCTTTGCTTTTTGATAGAAACAATTTGGTTGAGCTTAATGAATGGTTACATGGAGCATACTTGAATAATAATGAGGATATTCATAAGCTCTTATTGCAAAATGAGCAACTTCTTGATAGGTTGCAAGATACTTGTTCTTCCTCCTATGTTTCAGATTTTCAAATGGTAGATTGCTTGGAGGATTCTCATGACATGATGGATCATGAGAAACATGGAAAATTGCAGGTGCTTGATGTGTTTGAAGATGAGCTTGATGAGAACCAAGCACTTGTTCTGGTTTTTTCCACTCAATTGAATATTACAAAAATGTCTTGCCATTACCAAGTAAATTTATTTGAAAGAGATTTTTCCAATTTCATATTATGAAAGTGACACATATAGATGTATTGCCACAATATCATAGTGTTGTGCTAAAATGTCAACAAATGTATTCTTTCCTTCATCATCCCACTAAGTCCCCAACACAATGTCATAAACTTATCTGGGGGATCCGAAAGGATCTTTCACTTCCCCTCTCTATAATGGCCTCAAGCTCCGTGATGCTTATAAAGCATTTTATTCTTCTACTATTTTGTATAATATCTAAGTTTAAGTGGGGATCCCTATGGCATCTCAATGCTTAATTTATGAGGGTAAGCAAAGCAAGGATCAACTTATGTTATCTAACTATATTTTTTCAAGGATTCTACTCTTTTCCTAGCTATCAAATTGTGTGGAGGAGTTGTGAGAAATGGTGTAACGTATTCATCCAAACCCTTGTTCAAAGATGTGGTAAACAATAAATCAGTTACTTCATCTAACTTGAATCCCTCTTTCCCATTGCATATATAGTGGACAAGTAAGAAGAGGTGTCACTGTTGGAAGTGTATGCCCAAGAAGTCTACTATATTCACTCCCATGATTAAAAAACAGTAATTTGTAGGTTTAAGGGTTGCTGGACAACTTCTAAAATATTTGTATAAATGGATTCATATAAATTGGGCAGATGAGTGTGAGATATCACTATGTTTTAAATAATGTTTTATTGTCTATTTTTTCAATCATAATGTAATAAAAAAATGACGGAGGATGGTCCTTGGTATTGGGGACAACGAGACTGTATATAATGCCATGTTTTCTAAAATACGACCTTAATACTTTGTCACCAACCATAATGCCTATATGAGTCTACTTGTTCAATTTACCATTTCAGAATTGGCATTTGAAGATTACTTCAAACCTTAATTCTTTGAAGAAGAAAAAAATAATATTCATTCTAAGATCTATATGGTTGAATATTTTTTAATGATTCTAAAGTATATATTTCTATTGTGTTTCATATATCTAAATGATGCGATTTCCAATCTTTTTAAAAGTAAAAATTGTAATTTTTTTTATGAAAAAAACGAAATTAAGATTTATATTTCTCCATAAATTTCACAACTAATTTAAATAATAATAATATATCATTAAAAAAATAAAAAAACGTAATTTGAATAAAAAATTTTAAAACCCAATTCTCTATATTCAAAAATTTCATAAACAAAACTATCCTTCTTTTTAATATATAGAATTAAATCTATGAAATATAATGATATGTTTATATGAAAAAAACAACAAAACAATAATAATTTAATGTATATATTTTTAAAATTTTAAATATACAGTTAAATTAAAATAATTAGATTTAACTAATAATTTATATATATAATAAAAACATATATACTTAATAAAATTTAAATACGTAATTATCACATCAATATCAACAGCTAAACAATCTCTATCTCCAACTTTCATACCACATGGAAAGAGTATCATTGTCACCAAACAAAAGAAAAATCAAAAGCACCTTCCAATCTGAATTATTTGAGTGACAAATTCTCACGTTTTTTATCATCTCACATGGAGCAACAAGTTTCCAATTGGATTTTGTGGATAGGGTTTTGATTAATGATCACATGCCAGGTTGTATACATAAGTGGAGCCATCGATTGACCTTATTTTGCATTATACACCAATGATTATAAAACACAAACTTCCATGCTTATTTTAATTCAAGTTAGGGATGAACATTACTTTTCATTTTTTAATTATAGAGTAGGAATAATTCCATTCTTATTTTAATTCAAATGAGGAGTGAACATTGTTTTTTATATTTTTATTATAGAGTGGAATGGTAAGTGATGAAATTGAGTAACATAAAAGAATTTTTATAAGAAATAAAAATTAGGGATGGTATGAAACACATTATTATATAATTTATTATTTATTTTAGTATTTTTGGATGGAAAAATTAAAGTTATTAATTTGTTAGGGGTAGTTTTGTTTTTGTGATTTTAGGTTTAAAAACTCTTGGAACATGTTTGAGATTTTAAGTAGTCAATTTTAGGATAAAAAAATTGCAAACAAAGTTCACAACCTCTTAATGTTGTTCTATACTTTGAGATCTTTATAGCAACACAAATATCACCTCAACTGGAGTTCGTATGTAGAAGTTATACCTTTTACAAGTTGACCTGTTTTGTTGACCACCATGGTACCCAATGGATTCCACGTAGCTCACATTATTCTCACATGTGGATTTTCAAGAATATTATATAGGGTCCAAAACCCTAACTCTAATTGGGAGTTAAGGTATGAGAAAACACTAACCCTCATCCTAAATGGCTATCAGGCCATGTTAAATATTAGGCCACTAGGATAGGAAGAGGTTTCAACCTTATGGTATTGTTTATTGTTTCATAGTTGACTATAGCATATGTGATTGAGATATTGAAGTAAACCAAGGGAAGTAAAAGATCTTATAGCAACCATACATGTCATAGTGTCCATGGCAACTCTATATTGAGTGTACTTTCTTTGTCTTTGCATTTCATAACCAAAAAAATGCATAGGTGTTTCCTTGTAGCTGGGTTTTTCTCATATTAAATCTTCCCATGTTAGATATTGTGTTCATTATATGGATAATGTGTTATTTGCTTAGCTCCATTAATTTTAGTTTCATTTTGTTTTCAATATTTTGTGTTCTAAACTAGTAATTTTAAATCTGAAATTTAAAGTAAAACACCACATCATAAGATATTATAAAATATTGTAACATTTATTGTGATGAATTGTTTAAAGAATATCAATGGTAGTAAATCAAAGAATGAAGATAATGTTCATATCTAAGTTTTACATTGTTAAAAGTAAAACATTGTTATTAAGGATTTGACTAGCTTTTTTTTCCAAGATAAAAAACTATTATATTTGCTATTGCAAGATGAAATCAAAATATACATGTGTAGCTCCGTGGATTAATATTGAGTTCAGACCTCAATGGGCATTCTAATACAAAAAAGATCTTGTCAACTCCCATGGTATTACTATCTTCCTACACTCTTATGTTCACAAAGAGCTTAACCAAAACAATGATAGAAACCCAACAAGGTATTTCTCATAATAAAACTATATTCCAATAATTTGCCTCAGTTCACATAAAATAACAGAACCAACCATATGATAGATCCAAAAAAATTTACTTAATGGACATAAAGTAAAAGAGATTTCCAAAATTGAATATATGGAAAAGGTAACTAGTGCAAGCACCTCTTCCCCTCTGGATTACTTTGTTACCAACATTCCGTCCTATAGCTTAACAACATCCTTTGAGAGCCCATCAACCTTTTGATTTAATTCTCCGTGTAAGTGTCCAAATGTGAGACGAACAAATTGTGATCTTGCTTCCTCAATATGATGGAGAAGGGGAAACAACTGTAGATTTGTAATTTGATGCACACCATTACACTAATACACTAGCAATTTTGAATAACTAAATACTTGAAAGGCAATCAAATTAGTATCCCAAGGCATATCTTAGTAAAATCCATAATGCACAAAGCTCCACTATGTTGTTAGTACCATGTTCTACTCCAAATTTTAATGTGCAGTAATGAATGTTTGTGAGATAACTAATTGCTCTTTCACCACAAATAGTTGAATCACCTTAACAAAGATTTGATTCACTATTCAAATTGGGATGGTAATTTCTTCATTGAAGTTTTATTCAAATTGGGATGGTAATTTTCTTCATTGATGTTTAATTTACTCATAGTGTTGGTGTCATGATATGATTATTTATTTAAAAACAATCATAACCAATCAAAATAGGTGAAGTATGACCATGGACAAAGTTGCTAACCTTTAATTTTATCAACATTTGCCACTTGAGGTTGGTTAGATGACTCTAATTAAGTTTAGAGGGGCCATTCTAAAAGTTCACAAATTAAAATGTCAATATCAAAAGAAACTTAAAGATGTAATAACAATGGAATGTGGAGCCTCGCATGGTCTTAAAGATGATATAACCTTGGCTTGTTGTAAGGATGGTGAGAAGTTTCACTTCTAGCTTTTGTAGTAGCTATTTATTTATTTGCATGTACAAAGATTAATTTTCAAATAAATATTTAGTGATAATAAAAGGAAAATGTAAATTTTTGTATACAAAGATAAATGATCTAAATATAAATATAATATAGTTTCTTTTATTATATAAAATAATGGATGATATTTTGTGAAAATAAATTGATGAATAAGATATTGAATAAGTGAATATGTCATAAAATGGCAAGTCCATTCAAATTATGGTTGAATATAGAAATTGAGAAAATAAAGTGGAAATCACAAAAACATGTTTTTTATTATAGATTTGTCATATCAACAAGAGCCACGTGGTGGCAATGTCTTTGACATTGCCACATGCTCTACTCGCAGAAAGTTGTAGGGATGAGCTATTTGTGTTGAGACATGGACAATTGATAGAGATCAAGAATAATTTAATTCAATAAAACAATTGATCTATTACTAATTTGGTGAGAGAGCATAAATACATATATAATCAAATTTTCAGAAAACAAATTTTAAAATATAATAAATTCAATTTTTTGAAGATTTTTTAAATAACTAACAAAAATAAGTTCCACCAGCATGTTTGAAAAATAGCAAGAGCATGGATTTTGTGGTTTGTTCAATTTGTGTATTATGGAAATTCACAGAGAAAAGAAAGCAGGTTTCCAATTTCCAAAAAGAAAAAATCTATATCCATGTATAGTCTGTAGAGCAAGAAAAGGATATTTAAACAAACAATATTCATATCTATATTTTGTAGTAAGTAATTGGGCTATGAACATTATCAATTAACACGTGATAAAACAAGTACATTGCAGCCATTGACAACAGAAATTTACAAGCATTTGCATATATACAGTGGCTATAGTTTGATGGAAGAGAAATTTAACATGTAAATTCTAAATTCTAAGGAAAAATAAACTTATCATGTAATAAAAGAAGAGTTTGTTAATTGAAAGAGCATACATTCTTGAAATTTGAAAGTTTGTTCATATTAACACAATGATGTGGCATAGTTTTAAGATGATGTACAAAGAGACCAATGACAAAAGTTGGGTTGTTATCATCCCAGAGATTGAGTACATGTAAGAAAGAGCTATTCAAATATGACATAACATTAACAATAATTTGGTTCAGTTTCCTTTGCTGACAAAGCTAAATAAACTAAATGAGCAAGAGACTGTGGCTGCAACGACTTCAACAATCTTAAAGCATGTTGTTGTATGCAAAGAAAGTGTCAAACTGTAGAAGCTTCTTTGCAAAAAGAAAGAAGTATAGTTGCTTTGTATTTGAACACCCAAAAATGCCAGCCATGTCCAAAATTGCATTTCGCAGTGGCATAATCGGTGCTACGACAGAATTGCCAAGGTTTCTTTCTTGCATATTGCAAAAAGATAATGAGCAGCTTTCTTTACATGGTTTTTGCAATTGATCGTAAACTGAATTTGCAAGGACGCTTATCTCTTTTGATTGAAAAAGACATTCTGCATCAAACATTGGTATGCTCATTTAAACAAGTATGTAATCATGGCTGATCAAATGATCAATTATATCAACTAATATGCAGTTCACTTTACCATGCGTTTTGTTTCGATATCAAGATGAAATGATTTTTATGAATACTTTGCAACCCTACTTAAGTTCATTTGAAATTTATCCATTTTGACAATTGAGTTGTGCATGGAAACAGAAAGGTTGTATGTTGCAAATGTTTTCTATGAAGCATAGACAATTAAAGAAATAAACTTAATCATGTATTCTTATCTACCTTAATTGTATAGGATTAATCAAATGCTGACCTCAAATTTGAAAATTGAAAAAGATAAAAGTGGCAAGACATGAGTTGTATGCATTTACCACATTTTTTCATTGATAGATGCAAGGTTGGAAACCTGTTTCATGGATTTGTAAAGGGACTGATTATTGACAATAACTATTATTGTGAATCTTTTTAGACTTTTAGATCAACTATTGAAAGGCAAATCGCCAAGTGGAAGAATCTAAAGTTGTAGTCTGTGACATATTTGCATGTTTCCAAAATTGTAATTTTTTGGCCAAATTCCATGGTTTGATATGCAGCCGCACCCACCAGGTAAAATTTAGAAAATGAGTAGTAGTACTTTATGAATAATTTCAAAAGACATATTCCACTAACATAAATGATCTAGATAGGGAAAGGCGGAAGAACCTAATGAAAAACTTAAGTCTTTTGGTGTTCAACAGAGCATATCTGATGATATAAATGAAAGTTAATTCTACCAAGAGCTAACTGGATGAACACTGGCTATGTTTTGATTGAAATTCTAACATCAAGTATCCAGCCATGACTAAGTACTTTATAAGTCGACACTGAAGCTTTATCTGTGAGCATAAACACTGCTCATTGGGCACCAAAAGATATTTGGTCCTTGGATTCTCAGGTGACAGGCACATAGTTTTTCATTACTGACGTGAACTTCACTGAATTAGATTACAAGTCCAAGGGTTGCCCAACATTGAGAATATTTTGATTTTTTAAGCATTGATAATAATACAACCATTTCACCTGTCAGAGCCAAATATTTTTCCCATCCAACAGAAACAGAGATTAAGTTTCTGCATCTTAAAGGACAGGTTAAAGTGAAGTCACAACTCATGCACGCAGCATAACCATTCGAAAAGAAATTCTACTTTTAGTAATGTTTTAATTGCAATGACTCTGAAGATTGATAATCAACAGACAAGAAAAGTAGTCACACAAGTATAATGCAGGAGATGGATGTGTTGATCGGTGCAAGGACAGAATACATGAAATATGTGATTTTGGAAATTTGATTGGAGCATTTGCAAGTGCTTAGAAAATAATCAATCTGGAATGAAAAAAGAATGGAAGGAAGTTTCAAGTTCAATGTTGCAAGAAACAATTCTTCTAAAAACATATAAAAAATGCAGTTGACATAAATAAAGAAGCGGCGTGTTATTTTTAGGGTAAGGCATCGACAGGTTTAGATGGCAATTCAATCGGTTTCTATAGCATGGTGAAGATCAAATGAAGCAGAGATGCAGATTA
This sequence comes from Larix kaempferi, assembly GCA_027924585.1. Lineage (NCBI taxonomy): Eukaryota > Viridiplantae > Streptophyta > Pinopsida > Pinales > Pinaceae > Larix > Larix kaempferi. The sequence goes on from BSBM01000146.1 coordinate 9,312,326, forward strand.
GTTTTTGGATCCTCATTCCATGTTTTTGTTTGGTGCATTGACATTTTTTTTTTGGATATGGGAAAAGACAAAGGAAAAATTGAAGACAACTATATGGAGATCAGAAAGTCTGTCTGCAATTTGCACCATTTTTTTCCCTATAGTTATGTGAGAATAAGTTATGCAGTCAAAAGCAGAAATCTGATTCTGATGGTTAGTTTTTTCTATATGTAGAGGGATTTACTAATAAAGATGTCTAGATCACTTGTTTTTTTCTGCATTGGCATAGGATGTTGATTTTGCAAATACATGTGTTTTGAATATATGGTTTAACAAATTTGTTTTAGACTATGAACTTGACCCCTATGGGTTTGTGATTCTTTGCTTGGCTTGGTAGAATCAGATGATTACAGATTTGCTAATTAGTTGAAAGTATAGTAGATTGGAAAGGATAGAAATCCACCTCTTCCTGCCTTCACTAATATATCAATTAATGAGAATGACTAAGACGAAGTTTGACTAGGAATTTGCCTAGATTTTCTTTTTTAGTTGATTTAGTTGCTCTGTTCATTGTAGATGAATGGAACTGAACATAAAAATAGAGAATCCAAGTTTCAAAAGTATAGTGTGAGCTTGTCATCAAGATATTCCTGAATGCATTGTAGTAGAGGTTTGTGAGGGTAGGCTCGAGCTAATAGGTCCGACTCTCGAGCATAAATAAATATGGAGGGATGGACACACCATCCCAAGAGGCTCAAGGCAAATTTGTCTTCGACCGAGAACTTAGATCATTAGCTAAAAGAAGCCTTTTTCCCAATACCTTAGGAAGGCTTATAGATTACCTCTGAACATAAGGATGTATGTAGTTTGGCCATAATGAATTAACAGGGTCATCTTTGGAGTTGACTCCTGCCTGTAGACGTACATTGTAGGGTTGGGGTCCAACCAACTCATATAGAGTTCCAGGGAGCCTTTGACCCAAGGACTGAAGGAAAGATTTAAAGTATCTTTGGAACAATTTATACACCAAAATGATGCAAAAAAAGAGATAAATAACAGGCATTTAGAATTGGTAAAACTGCTTCAAATTATGAGCAAAAGATACAGCCATGAACAACAATAACACAAAGTCTCCATCTCTTGATTTAAAAGGCTAAATGAAAATGACTCAACCACAAATTATAGATAACAGAAGAAAATGGTTCGGTGAACAAATGAAAGGTACAAAATTGACATTAAAAGGCTAACTAACATTAAACATATAATGTAATTATTATAGTTCTATTATGTAAACCACATCATCATTGACTTCAACACAGCCATGTATCCACTTCACAGGTAGGCACAGCTATGAAAAAAACAACCAAGATAGCAGTTAAAGCTTGCACACCTGATTCCTCAATTTCACCTTGGCATGAGTTGTTGAAAGACGAATTACAGTCTCCAGTGAACGGGCAATGATTGGTAATGTCCCTCCTCCAGACTGCAGCACAAACAGAAAAGGAATTTCATTATGGATATCCAACAAAACCAACAACCCATGATCTTCATGTGTGAATTAATAATTAATAGCAATTGTAAAAAAAAATCTCAGATGACAAGTAGGGCAGTTATCTCCGACCTTTGCTTCTGCACTTGCATTACACATCTTAGCATATGTAGATGCAATATGTTCTGATGCCTGTAAGTTATCACCATACAAACACTGTCATTCAGCAAGATTATTTGATTCCACTTGGGCATGCAAAATATAATAAGACAATTACAAGACATAAATAAATGTATAGGTACAAGTTCGAGATAGAAGATCACCTCATCTGTCAGCACAGGTTGATGTCTGATTTTAGAATAATGAATGTACTTCTTCAAGAATTTAATAGTGAGGTTCTCATTTTTGGAATGCCTTGCTTTCCTCTCACCATGCAGCAGACGATTGTATTTCACAAAAATAGATGTTGCCAACTCTGCATCATCTTCTTCTGCCCGTCTTGAATTGTTGTCAGCCACCACCATACCTGCAGAAATTGACATCTAGAGGGATATCATTTCAGCAGTCTTCACACAGAAATATTATCAAGTGCAAGGAATAAAATGTCTTCATCATTTTAGCACAGCAGATGCTGACCGCCATCTTCACCTGAAGAGCGATAACAATGCATGCGTAAAACATGCTCAGATATTCGGCGATCAACATCAGGATCCATTTGATCAAGCACAATAAATAGTAGATCAAAACGAGAGAGTAAAGAATATGGAAGACCAATATACTTGGTTGGAGTAAGGGAGCGGTCGTACTGAACAAACAAAATTATTAAGAGAATATTAGCCCAAAAGGTATTCAGAAACACAATCACCAGGGAATGCAAACAAATTATATACAATACAACATCTCAGCCAAGAATACCAAGTGGTGAATGATACCTTGTGCAGAAAAAGGAAAATAGCTTGAAAATTCAATGCATTTATGCAACTGTTGTTATGGGGCATTAAAAATGTGGAAAAGACTTACCGTGCCATAAACAGGATTTGCAGCAGCATCCACACCACAACGTGCATTAAGTGATGCATGAATGCCAGCTTTAGAAATTGTTACTGTCTGTTGTTCCATAACCTTGTGGATGGACGCACGATCTTGATTACTCATCTTATCAAATTCATCAATATAAACAACACCACGGTCGGCCAAAACCATTGCTCTAGCTTCTAACCGGCGTTCACCTGAATTGCTTACAGCCAGTTAGTTAAGGACTTCAGATCATGATTTCTATAATTCAACTTATATAGAGTTTGAGCCACAAGAAGAATAAATCATTCTCTGTGATAAGATGTACACAGAAAATATTTACCAGTCTCTTGGTCAGAGGTAACAGCTGCTGTCAAACCTAAACCAGAGTATCCTCGGCCTGTGATTGAAATTGCTAAAGGAGCAATATTCATAATAGCCCTCAACATTTGGGACTTAACCACAGAAGGATCACCAACCATCATCATTTTGATGTCACTGTAAATGAGGCGAAGTGAATAGCATGAACTCAATAACCTCAATGCAAAGAATTGTAGAGAAAAAATGGGTTTCAATTATTTACCGTCTTAAGTGAGTTCCATTCTTAAGGTTCTTCTCCACTCCCCCTAGTAGCTGCAAAATAACAGCTTTCTTTATCCATGTATGCCCACAGATTGATGGAGCCAGTGACTCTGCTAGTAGACCAAATGTATCCTGTCTATTTGCTATTTTCTTGATGTTTTTGATATCATCACTAGTAAAAACAGGTGTATTTATCTCTTTGTTTAGCTGGGAGACATTATTGGAAACAATAACAGTCCTGCATCAAGATTAAGCTCAACATGTCACATGCAAACAGACCCAACAAACCAGCTAATCAAACCTTGGGAAACTATAACAGATTTATAGCATTCAGAAACAACAACCATGATACCTGAAGACACCATTAACACTGCCCTTGCTTTTGCAAGGCCACAAGAAAAATAGTTTTTGTCGAATAAGCTGTCATATAGATACAGTTATGTCATCTATGAATCTTAGTTCCTCAGAAAATGCTTCTCCAGCATCTTCTTACGAATCATTAATGTCTACCAACATATTTCGCATTCTTTCAGTCAAGCACCATGAAAAGGTAGAAGCAAATAAATCTCCATATCAAGATTGCAGAGGTTACATCGTCGCAGTTAACGGGTGGCAATTCCAATCTAGACCAGAACATTAGTCCCCATGAAATCACATATTCTAATGCTTAGTACCCATGAATGTCAGCGAACTAGGGCCACAACACCAAAAGCTATCAGCCTACCATAACCTATGGTATTACACTTTGGAACTCCTTTCTTACACTCAAACTTCCATAACCTATGGTTGAGGAAGCAAATGGTGAACAATTTCTATTAAACTTTGAAACTCCTTTCTTACACTCGAACTTCCATAACCTATGGTTGTCTTTGTGTGCATTTTAATTAGGCTTGTATGCATTCCCAGCTTGCTAACAACCTTATTCATAATTTGAGTTTCTTAACAAAGTTCAATCCTCACTCTTCCCAAACATAAAGAGTGCACTAAAAATCCAAACAACGACCTATATTCATTTTCTTCTGACATAAACAATGCACCAAAAATCCAACAACAACCTATATTCAATTTGCAGCATTATTTCAATGAGCAGACCTATCTAGTCTATTTCCTAATCTAAAGATTGGGTATATTAAGTGGGTTTGTCCAATGATTAGTGCATCTCTTTAATGGGGTCGCGAGACCAATCCCTGTTGTCTCTTCCCATTCACATATACCACATAGTAGACCGACAGTGACTCGCAAGAAACCTAAAATCACATAGGGAAACTCAAAAGCACAGAATAAAATATCACGAAGAATCATAGAAGAAAATATCGCAAAGGGAAGGAATACGGTTTTCCTAACATTTTACTCAAGTCCATAAAGCATCTACTGAAAGTGTATTCATATCAAAGTGATGGGCATGAGGAAATTTGAGAAATCAAAACTAGATACATGTAACTATCTCCAGTTAACATTCATATGCAAACACTTATCTGAAAGAAAAAACACCCAAATAGCACTTACCAGTGTCTGAAAACTTTGCATCTCGCACAACGCTTTGAAGCAGTCCTGAAACAAACAACACACTCATACTGAGGTGGTGTGTCAACTATAACATAATTACTACTCATGTACTCACCCTCGCCCTCAACCAAAGAAAATGTTTCTTGCGCTTCCAAGACCACCAACTTTCTGTTCTCCCCCTTCTTAGCTGCCGTATTAGCCTTCCATTTCAATACCATCAAGACACAAACCAAGTAAATTACCACCCAGGTGGCTGAAAAAAAGCCCAGGATTCCTGTTCTCCTGTGATCATGCTTTTAATAAGTTCCACTCTAAATGCACCTATTAATCGGCAATGCAAAGTTCTGACCATTGAATATGACACAGGAAAAATCTTCTTCTGTGTCCAATTGTATACTCTTAGCTCCAACATACACACATCCAAAATTTTCGAGGGTTTCGAGTCTTGGATGGATCCCAACAAGAAAGGTTTTAAGCACGGCAAAACAAATAAAATTCTATTGGGTTTCTAATTGAAGTCCTTTCAGCTCAAATACACACACCCACTTCCACAATTTCATCCTTCCGAGTTCCGACCTCAAAATCCTTTCGCGGATCAACAGCATTAAAGATTTCAGACCTCATGAATCCCTGCATGAAGTTCTTGATCTTGCAAAAACACATAACATTCATGCGGGCGTCCAATTAAAGTCGTAATGGAGGTTACCCACTACGGAAATTTTTCAGATTTCTAGAGAAAATGAACAATGGTGCTACGAATGTCAACAGGAAGCTTGGATCATTGAATGTAGATATCATTAATGCCAAGGACCTGCAAACCATGCAGTGACCTTTTAATGCCTACAGTGGACTAGCTATCAGAGGTACCTGGTTGATGCAAGCTCGCCGCCGGGGCTTGGGGCACACCACCCCAGGAAAGCGTCACCAACACTGCACCAGTACAGCACCAATGGAAAGCAACATAAATAAGTTTTTAAAAAATAAATTAAATCAAAATAAAAACAAACTATAGAGAAACTATTTAAAATTGCAAAAATTTGAATTCAAACCCTAAACTAATGGCTTCTCTCGAATCATATATGTCAAAGACATAATAATAAGTATTTGTCCTCAGCAAACATTTAATAAAAATATATAGAATTGATCACATCAAAACCAAAACATCACATAAGAAGTGACAACAATCTTTTATTTTTATTTAGTAAATAAAAGTCAACAATGAAATGTCAAAGTAGCTAAATAACATTCTTAGAAAATTCCATATTAAATGTTTTTAATATTATTCTTTTTGTTTTAAAAATAAAGTCACACTCTTTCATTGATAACCACTTACCTAATAAAAAATAAAATAAGTGAAAAAAAAAAAACGAAATTTATTTTAATTTTAAAAAAAATGAATTTAATAAATTGTTTTTGAAAACATTATAAAAAATTCAATTTAATAAATTGTTTTTGAAAACATTATAAAAATTCTAACATAAAATTGAATTAATATAAAATGAAAACAATTTACTTACAAACTTAAAATAGAATTAATATAAAATGAAAACAATTTACTTACAAACTTAAAATATATTGAAAGAAAAATTTGAGTTAATCCTCAATAATAAATTTTAAAGAAATTATAGTATGGATATGTATTTAAAGATTATTTTTAAAATTTATGTACTTTAAATGAAAATTTGTTAAGATAGCACCTTTATTACCAAGTTGTGACAACTTTATTACCAAGTTGTGACAAATTTATTGAGTTGTACATTCTAGTTTTCAAGTTGTGAAAAATTTATTGAGTTGTACATGTTAGTTTTTTATGATTTAAATTTGTTAAGATAACACCTTCATTACCAAGTTGTGACAAATTTATTGAGTTGTACATGTTAGTTTTCAAGTTGTGACAAATTTATTGAGTTGTACATGTTAGTTTTTTATGATTTAGGGCACTTGAAGATTTTTTAATTTAAAGCACGTGTGAAAATGAAAGTCTAACAAAACGAATTGCAAGTGAAGAAGTGTGGGGTTTACATAATGCAAATCATGGCTTTGGCACGAAGGAAGAAAATGTATTTAAGATAAGGGAAGATAGTAAGGACGGCACCAACAAAGAGTATATGGATGATGCTACTAAGTAGTATACGAAAGAGTACAATAAGGAGTATATAAGAGAAATAATACATTACCAAGGTAGAGAAGAAGTTGATGTAGGAAATTAAAGTGTTAGTCATAAAAATTAACAAGATGATAATCATTTGAGTTACAAATAAGAAATTGAGTTGAAATTTAATTAGGGACTAAATTAATAGAACAGTAAGAGTTTGAGATTTATAAGATATGTTTTATATATTTAAATATTAGTGATTAATTGGATGTAATTTAAATAATTAAGAAAAAAAGTTGTTATTCTCATCACTCAAATTTAAAATCTATTTTGTGACATATTTGTTTTAGTGAATAAATTATTAATAAATTCTATATAATTTATTGATATATATTTGAATTGACATTTTATTTTAAAAATCTAGAGAAAAAATACATACATAATTATTTTTCCTTAATAAATAATTATTTAACATATTATAGTACACTATATTGTGACTATTTGCAAATCATTTTAAGATTAACTATATTGTGACTATTTACAAATAATTGTAATATTAACAAGAATATGTAAGAATTAAGACACCATGCCCCCACCAACTTCAATTGGATTTAAAAAGGGTGTGGGTAACATTTCTATGCAAAGTGCCATTAAGATTACTTCAAATTGACTTAGTCCATCATCAAGGAATATGCTAAAGAGATTCTCAATTGGTAGTTATTTCAAGGTTAGTGTCATGACGTGTTGGTTGGAGTAAGGATATGCTATGAGGGCGTGAGTTAAGACTTTATACGAAGGACCATATTTAGACAACCACGAGGGGACATGGAAACATATGTTTTTTTTTTACCATAACATTGGGAAGATTTGAATTAAAAAACAGTGGCAAGCCACTGGGTTCATTACATCGAAAGAGAGTTTCTATAACTCAGTGATTCAAAAAACCTAGCAGACTTGCTTCAATATGTAAAAGCTACTTGGAGATAGCTATTTCAGCGAGCCTGTTCGGCTGCGTGTCATTACATCTGTCCGGGACTGGGTAGATTTTTTTTTCCTTTTGGTAACGGTCTGCCATTCGCTACTTTGGTCTTGATCGTGGGTTTCCCGCTGACCTCGTGCTTCTTCAGCATCGGCCATATCCACCCAGCTTGAGGCTCGTTGGATTGTCTTTGGCGATGTGGGCAGTGGTCTTTCTGCTGGTTCTATTTCTAGAATAAGTTCTTTGGAGTCAGAGTCGGCTTCCTCTTCCGGGACTGATGCCGGGATCTTCCCTTCAGCTTGCTTCTCCGGAGGTGCATCCTTCCACCAGGTGGGCCTTTGGCTTCGATGCGATCTTCTTTTTTCGGCTGATTTCTCGCAGTTTCGGGCAATATGTCCTGTTTCATGGCATATCCTGCATCTGAAGCAGAGATTCTCATAGTCGATCCTCTGGGTCCAAGAGTAGCCCTTGCCGCAGAAAGAGATTTCTACAGGGAACCCCTTTTTGAAGTCCATTTCTACACAGATCCTTGCAAACGTGGTTCGGTCTAAGCTTGGATCTGGACTAGTGCTGAGATATTTCCCGAGACCATTACCTATAGCTTCCAGAGATTTGGCCCCCCAGAAATGCAGAGGGAGAGACGGGAGCCTTACCCAGACCGGAGCGGAGGAGATGGAAGTCGTGGATGGGTCAAAGTCAGGGGTCCATGGTTTCATAGACAGCCCTGCTCTGCCCCAGAACCACGGCCCTGAGCTAGAGACCTTGAATCTATCTTCAGAGGATTCAAAAATAGCCACGAAGAAACCCTTGGCACAAGGGCAAGCTACAACCTCACCATCAAGCAGAGGGGACCAAGACGAGGAGATCCAGGAGCGGAGATCTGCCAGGGTAGGCCAGAGGCCATTGAATCTGCACACCAAGGCGGAATTGCTTAACACATCAGCAAACTCCAGGACGACCTCCGGCATCTGGATGGAGATCGCTGGGGATTCCGGGATCGCAGCAGGCATGGCAGAGGGCTTCCCCCGTCGAGAGGCCACATCTTTGAAAGAAGGGCTGTCCCTCCGAAGAGAGGCCACGACCTTGGAGAAGGAAGGAGGAGGGGCGGCGCTGGAAGAAACCCCAGGAGGAGGTCGAGCAGGGGAAGCACGCGCAGGAGCTGAATCAGAGCTGCAACCAAGCTCGGCCGCCATGGCACCTCCATCCGAACGGACGCCAGCTGAAGGGGGACCCGAAGGGGAACCAAGCGAAGCAGAGGAAGCAAGGACGCCTGAATCAGGAGGAGCGCGCGAAGCAGCATAAGGGCCGCCACCCAAAACGAAGCACTCAGGGATCGCCATCGGGGACGCAGGAGCAGGACGCCGGGAGGGAGCCAGGAGGCCGAGCAGCCAGCGGGAGGCCGCGAGGCAAACGGGTCAAAGCCCTAGCCGCGCAGGAGCAGGAACCCTAGCTATTCAAAAAACCAATTCCTCTCTCGATTCATTTCATCTTCACATGGAAACATATGTTATTATTATTTTTAAAGAGATTTTCGATTGATAGGTGATTTCAAGGCCATGCTTTGATTTGTGGGAAGGAAATGTAAAAGAAAATATCTTCATGGCATTACTTAAAAAAATACGATGCACGAAATAATAACATCATAGGTAAACAATATATTAATTATCTATTTTATCAATAAACATATAATTTATGGATTTTATTTATTTATTATTTTATATAAGTTGAATGTCATTATTATAGATTTATAGCAGCATATTTTAGGAAAAATATAGTATTTAGGGTAAAATTTATACTTTTAAGAATATATGATTAGGTTAATAATTTATGAATAATATATATATATATGTTCACTAAAAATAACATGTTATAAAATGAGATTTATATCCAAATAGAGATGATAAAATATTACATTTATAACCACTTAAGTTACACTCAAGTGATATATAATTATTATGCTTGAGCTAATATTTGCTTTGAAAAGTTCCGCTTATGATTTTGGTATCAAATTTAACCATATATAATGTTGAAATATTGTAACTTCGAAGAATATTCTATTGTATTTTATTGTTGTAATTTATTTGGAGATGTTTTGTTCCTCCGTCGGGATGTCATTATTGTATTTGATTATGTAAAGTCATTGAGGTAAATCCTCTCTTGTAAGTCGGGGCAATAGATCCCCTTTGAGTCATTTGTAATGGGGTGTTTAAGTCCCCTAGAGGAGTCGCCTCAATTAGCATTAAGTTGAGTGGTTAAGTTGTTGGGACCACCCTAGTTAGGGAAAAAGTCAGGTGAAAGATAAACTATAAATAGAGGTGGTGTATTCCTCATTTGAACACACTCACTCACTTGTGGATTGCGCATTAGGAGAGAGAGAGAGAGATATCTGTGAAGGAGAAGGAGCTCTTGTTTGGGGATTTCATATTTGTACCTTTTGATCATCTATATTGAGGAAGTTTTGCTGGGTTTTCTACCCCATGAGGGTTTCCCAGGATAAACTGTGTCTCTTGTGTTTATGTTGTTCTTGTTATTCTTTCAGTGATCCTGTATATGCTATTGTTGTGAAATTGAATTGAATACCGATGTTATATATCTTAGCATATTGAATCTTAACATGGTATCAGAGCTAGCCTGAAGGAACGCAATGTATGGCATTTACGACACTTGTTTCACTTGCGACAATTTGAAAGCTAGGGATTTGTATAGCAAAACCTAGTCATCGTGTAACTTTCAATATAAATACCTTTTGGAGAAGGTTCAGGATCTAAAACTTGGACAGGCCGAAGATGACATGCTCCTGTACCTTGTGTCCAAGTTTCAGCCTCCGTTTCGTTGTACTTTGTGAGATATGATCCATACAAGTTAGGGTTTCTGCCTCTTCCAGAATGTAGCCCTAAACAGGTGACTTAGGGAAGAAGGGCATATCTCGGGATAGGAAGCTCCAAATGGAATTCTGTAAAAAGTGACAGTTAGGGAACGACATATAGTTTCACAAGTCCGAGTATCAGAGGCCGAAGTTGAAATAGTGACACATGTCACTCCGTACAAGTTCGCTATGATGTTTCATCCCATAAAAAGGTCATGTTGGGAAACTTAGCATATCTCTCTCATGAAGAATCCAATGAAGCTCAAATATGTGGGGTTGGAAAGATGACAGCTCAGGATACCACAAGCCAAAGTTTCAGACCCTGAGGATACGAAATTTCATATATACACCAGAAACAATAAGGTACATTTGAAATAGCTCAACGGAGGAAATCAAAGAAGAGGAGGAAGAAGCTCTCACTCTGGGTTTTCAGTTTTTTTAGGTATGGAAGGACTTGATGCAAAATTGGAAACTTTGAAAATGGATTTGGAATCCCTTCATCATATATATTAATCTTCCATCAAATTTTGTGGGAGGAAGGAGATTGAAAATTAGGGTTTCCAAGTAAAAAGAAATCCTGGCAAGGTTGGGAGACTCATAGGGAAGCAATGAAGGAGGTTTAAATGGCACTGATATTCTATCATCCTAGCACCATGAACCTATATATGATGTTTACAAGTGATCTACCTTGGATGATTAGGGTTTTATCCTTATAGAAACAACTACAAGCAATCTCGACAGGTATGACTTGAGGAGATGCAGGTATGTTTTGAATCTGTTTCATTTAATTGATGATTAAGTTCATGATATGTGTGTCTTCATATTATTGAGGTTAGTACAATCATGATTAATTTTAGACTTGTATAGTAAAAGTATGAATGCATGTGAATGATAAAAGACATTCATTGATTAGGGTTGTGACACTTATGATTGTATTAATGCACTTGTGGTGTTGTATGAGGATGATGTTGTCTGCTAACATGAAAGGTACATCAAGAAAGAAAAATCAAGTTCTAGATCAAGAATATATGACCATGATGACATGAATACAAAGACTCATCCATATTCTTTGATCACATAGAAGCTCTACTTACGAGGTATGCATGATTTGGTTCTACTATGCTTAACTTATGAGATATGCAGGTTACTAGCATAAGGTCTCTAAATCATTGAAGAGAACAAAGAAGATATTGTTTGGGTATGTTAGACATAACTAGCAAGCATGCTAATCCAGGTATGTTTTCCTATATCGAGTTAGAATCCTACTTTGTGTTAGGATCTTAGATAAGTATACTTTCATATGGTTGACAATGATTATTCCTGAAAAATAGAGTTTAGATAATCAAGGCTTTATGCATATTATGTTTCACAGTTTGATTAATGATTATGACCGTACTTGTTTAAGATTATTTAGGGTTATAATGTTTTAATATTATTGAGCTTATACTAATGAATGTGTGATTATGTATGAGATATTGAGGATGACACAATGATGAAACTAGTGCACATTTAAGGGTGAATAGTGCTACATGATGGATAAAAGCTCAAAGACACAAGTTCATGATACTATCATGACATGGAAAGGAAGTAGAGATCAAGAAGGAAGCAAAGATCCAGATGGAGGAAATCCCACAAAACATAAAAAAGAAGATAAGTTTTTGAATTACTTCTTGAATATCTGAATGGTTAATGATATTAATAGTTGTATGCATATTTGTAGTCCTAGAATCAAGAAATGTATCATGCATAGGGTAAACATTCATTGAATAGTGTACTACTAATATTCATGGTAAGTAGCCAATAGTGTTTGATAACATTCCATTGTTGCTTGTCTAGAATGAAACCTCTTTGCTAACATCCTGGGAGCAGCGCACGTTCTTGATAATATGTTCTGGTAGAGATGGAAGGCATTTAGATAGTCACCGTATACATATGGGATATGGAAAAGTGTTGTGCCAAAGCATTGGCCAATATAGTTGCATAACTATGTGAATCATATCAGTATGCATAAAAGGTTATCATTAACATGATTTGATAATTATGAAGTGTTACTAAACATGTAATTGAATTTGATTTGTAGGAAAGATCGTGTGCTATGATCTACAAAAGAAAGAGGATGAACACTTGTTCCGAAGAACAAGTGATGACTGTTCAACAAGAAGACTTACAAATCAAACATACTATAGAAGTACAAAGTAGGGCTCAGGATCATGATGAGATGTTTGCTCCAATGGCTAGACACACTTCCAAAGATAGATTACACCCATGGATGACAATATTGTTCTCTTGAATGGTGTAATTGAAGAAGAAGTGCATATTGAGCAAACTCCCAAGATCTGAAAGAGAATCACATGATTGAAGAAGGCTTTGTAAGGGTTCAATAGGTACCTAGGATCGATAATCATTTGACAAGCTTGATGATCACCACGAGTGATGCGGATTTCAACCTTTTCTACAAGTTTGAAGATGGTTTCTATATACAGATGACATGCTTCGCTCAGATGGATGCAAGAAAGAACTTACCATAGAGTTTGAGTGATATTGAGGCTCATATCAGGAGACCCATCTGACAGGAGATGGCACAGATAGATATGCAGAAGATCACTCAATGTAGAATGTTCAGTCACAGAGGGGGGACAATACTCAAATGTAGAAAAATCCACTTCAGAGGGAGTAGATCTTAGAGTTAAAGAATCTTGGCATGATTCTTATGATTATATATGTGGCTGAGATCAGATGATATTTTTCCTTAGCCAAGGAAAATGTGAAGTAGAGATCTGAGATGGTGGACAGTGGTTTATACAGTTTACAGACAGATGATTGGTTCATTGATGTATTTGATGAATACCAGGCCAGATATATGCTTTGCTGTGAACACCCTGAGTTAGTATCTAGTTGAGCCTAGACATGTTCACTTGGTAGCTGCAAAGCATGTGATGAGGTCCCTGAAAGGTACGATAGACTTTGTTCTATACTATGTTGGAGATCATGACTATAGACTATATGGTTATACAGATGCAGATTGGGATGGAATTGTCTTAGACAGAAAGAGCACATCGGGTGGATGTTATTGTCTGGGATCTGCTATGATCTCATGGTTTAGCAGGAAGCAGTCCAGTTTGGCTCTCAGCACAGCTGAAGCAGAATATATAGCAGCTTGATCTGCTAGTTATGAAGCCATATGGCTTCGGAAGCTGTTGTCAGGACTATTTGACTTAGAGATGGACTCCACTGTGATCCTGTGTGACAACCAGAGTTGTATCAAGATGACAGAGAATCCAGTGCTCCATGATAAGTCAAATCACATAGAGATCTGATATTTCTATATACGGGATATGGTGCAGAAGGGAGCTATAAAGCTCAGGTATGTGAGCACTGATGAGCAAGTTGCTAATGTATTGACCAAACCTCTGTCTCGAGTAAAGGTTGAGTATTTCCGAGACAAGCTTGGTGTAGTTCAAAGGGACCCTCCTCGAAAGGGGGAGTGATGAGGTCGATGATGAGGATGCTTGTACCGACGATGAGGTCGATGATGAGGATGCTTGTACCGACGATGAGGTCGATGATGAGGATGATTGTATCGACAATGAGGTCGATGATGAGAATGCTTGTACCGACGATGAGGTCGATGATGAGGATTCTTGTACCAACGATGAGGTCGATGATGAGGATACCTGCACCGATGATGAGGTCGATGAGTGGTCCTTAGACTTGGTCTAAGTTGACGATTGGATTGCATCATCCCTGGACTTTAGTCCTAAATGAATCCGGAGACTTGTGTCTTCGTGAGTGGTCCTTAGACTTTGTCTAAGTTGACGAGAGGATTGCATTGTCCTTAGACATGGTGTGATGTATTAAAGTTATAGGGATTGATCATCTTATAAGTAGATAAGGATCGCATCATCCTTAGACAAGGTGTGATGTCTTAAAGTGATAGGTATTGATCATCTCGTAAGTAGATCAGGATTGCATCGTCCTTAGACATGGTGTTATGTCTTAAAGTGATAGGGATTGATCATCCTGTAAGTAGATCAGGATTGCATCATCCTTAGACATGGTGTGATGTCTAAAAGTGATAGGGATTGATCACCCCGTAAGTGGATCAGGATTGTATCATCCTTGGACTTATGTCCTAAAGTGAGAGGGACTGATCATCCTGTAATTGGATCAGGATTGCATCATCCTTAGCATTATGTCCTAAAGTGTGAGGGACTGATCATCCCGTAATTGGATCGGGATTGCATCATCCTTGGCATTATGTCCTAAAGTGAGAGGGATTGATCATCCCGTAATTGGATCATTTGTGTTGCAGGTTATGCTGCTATGATGATGTTGTTGATCGAAAGATCAAGATGATGATGTTGTTGATCGAAAGATCAAGATGATGATGTTGTTGCTGATCGAAAGATCCAGATGTTGATGTTGTTGTTGCTGTAGACGATCAAGTGATTGAGTGCTACAGAAGATGAAGGCTTAGTACTGTAGAAGATGATGTTCCAGTATTGAAGATGTTGAAGATATACCGGTAGCTATTCCAGTTGCTGATGATGTTGAAGAAAACTCCGATGATATATAGATGTATCACCATGATGCTGTTGATGATGCTCTCTCTCCTTGCTCCTTCAGTTGATGTTGATGATGTCAGTAGAATACCCTTCTCGTTAAGGGGGAGTGTTGAAATATTGTAACTTCGAAGAATATTCTATTGTATTTTATTGTTGTAATTTATTCGGAGATGTTTTATTCCTCCGTCGGGATGTCATTATTGTATTTGATTATGTAAATTCATTGAGGTAAATCCTCTCTTGTAAGTCGGGGCAATAGATCCCCTTTGAGTCATTTGTAATGGGGTGTTTAAGTCCCCTAGAGGAGTCGCCCCAGTCAACATTAAGTTGAGTGGTTAAGTTGTTGGGGCCGACCTAGTTAGGGAAAATGTCAAGTGAAAGATAAATTATAAATAGAGGTGTTGTATTCCTCATTTGAACACACACACTCACTTGTGGATTGCACATTAGCAGAGAGAGAGAGATATCTGTGAAGGAGAAGGAGCTCTTGTTTGGGGGTTTCATCTTTGTACCTTTTGATCATCTATATTGAGGAAGTTTTGCTAGGTTTTATACCCCATGAGGGTTTCCCAGGATAAATTGTGTCTCTTGTGTTTATGTTGTGCTTGTTATTCTTTCAGTGATCCTATATATTCTATTGTTGTGAAATTGAATTGAATACTGATGTTATATATCTTAGCATATTGAATCTTAGCATATAAAAAGGCTGAGGCTTAGTTCCTCAATGGCTCATCTAAGGGGTCATGGAATTTTTAGATGTAGTTTATGTATTTATAATGATACATATGAAAATATTATATAATCAATTTTTGATTAAAAAACAAATAAAGAAGGTTGTATATATATTTATGTAGATGTATGGTTTGTTAGAGCCAAGTTATTTAATATAGATTCTATTTTTCAAAGCTAAATCAACCAGGATTATGTTACTTGAATTAATATAAAGAGATATTGTTTTCATCTTTAGTTTAGGATATTTAGCATAAGATTACCCTTTTCACAAGGTTGTATTATATAATTTATTATATTGATGTGGTATTTGGTATATTAGATTTCAACAAATAGAATGGATTTTTAGTGATATGTTTTTCTTAATCTATGGCTTTGTATCATTAGATTCACTAGAGATCAACTACTTCCTACTTGGTTGCTAAGTAAGGTCAGTATTTATATCATGCTCGTTCAACATCAATGATGTAGCAACATTTTCCTGTTAGAAAAACAAGACCGCGGAGCAATACCAATAAACAATATGCAAATATAAATCACATAAACACAATACAAGAGAGACACCAATATACGTGGTTCACCCAATTTGGGTTATGTCCAAAGATAAATTGCCAGTCCTTTTATTTTACCATCCAACAAAATGAAGGGATACAACCCACAGCACATCTGCTGCAATTTCCTCTTCACTCTCCCACAGTCTCTCTTACATAATCATAGAGATCTTTACAGTGCTGGAATACATAGCCATATTACAACCCCCCGCTCCCCCCCCCGTTATGGGATGGGATCCAGACACGACTGAAACACAACCTCCGAATAAGGAATATCGAGCTACACAACCAACATTTCCCTCTCTCCTGAAAGCATTGGAGGCCAACGCTTCTGTTTTTGGGAGGAATGATAGGGATTTTTGTGGTATGTTTTTCTTAGTCTATGGTTTGTCTCATATGAAATATTAGTCTCGTATTATTATTATTATTTGTATGGTGAGCTTATTATTGTGGCTTTTGTTTGACGTAGCCTTTTTAGTCTCCCATTGCAAAATCATGCACAAATGCACTATCACATTTTCTTTTGGTCCTAAAATTGTGGATAAAGTCACTTGTGATGTGACCGATATAGACTGTTATGGTCTATTGCTTTTTAAATTTTATAAGTATAACCAAAAGGCCCAATATCATATCTTGAACAACACTTAATTACGCCATAAAGACAACGTGTTGAGCCCAGAATTGGCCCTTTTTAATCATCATTAATCATCTTTCCTGCCCCTGTCCTACACCACTTATCATGGCAATCAGACCTATTGTCCTTACCTTATTCCCCAAATTACCAAGGTATGGATGATCATTGTTTTATTTTATTAATGCTTATGATTGTGATAATTAAAGCTGTGCATCTCTCAATTGTGCTAACATGTTACGATTTATGAAGGTAGTTGAGATAAATGGACTGCAGGAAGATCGGGGCTGAACAAGTCATGAAGGAAGGGATGTTCGTTGCTTGTAGAGGGATCCTTGGGGCTCGAATTATCAATTAAGGCACAGCTGTAACAAAATGCACCATTTTGAGTATGTTGCTGCTCGAGTCTAGCTGTGATTTGGAAGGACCGCTACTCTTGGGTCAATTGATAACTCTCTCATATTTCGATGTCTCTGCTCTGCCCACGTATTGTAACAGCTAGTTATTTAGGGCGCCTGAAGATCAGAGATCTTCATGGCTGCCCGATTATAGGGTTTGTTATGATTTGTATGTATAAATACGGGGAGTTGCTTCGACCCATGGGTTGAACAACAGACAATTAATTCATTGTATTAGCAGCCGAGCAAACTGTGTAATCATTCTTCTGTTAATATAAGGGGTTGCTTCTGAGCTAAAAGAGTTTGCGTTGTTCAGCCAGCGTCTCTGTGTGAAGGCTGGGCCCATCTTCCACAGAGATTGCTAAGTTAATTTAGGATTCTTTAATTTATTATTGTGTGATGCTTTGTTCAAGATATTTCTTCTGTACGCAGCAGTAGTAGTTATTGTGTGGATTTTCATCATCGTTAAAGATTGTATTTCTGTGAGATTGGTGAATGGTGTAGAATAACAATCGACTGAGTAAGGGTTGCTTTATGCGTTTCATTTGCAGTTACACACATCCGTGTTCATCTTATGGTTAAAGTTGTGATCCCATGAGTCCTGACAATTTATCTTTTTTGTTATGATCGTTGATTTCCATTCTGCAATTCAATTTCTTAGAATAGTTGACTCAATCTTTTGCAATTGGATTTCTAGATTAATGTTCAGTTTATGCTTTATGATTTCCAGAGTGATTAGATCAGACAAATGATTATTCTAGAATACAAATGATATTTCTTCCCTGCAATTGTTGATTAGATCTGATACCATTTCTTATTGATGCATGATAGAGAGGAATTGAAGTGTAGTAGTTAGAAGGCAATTGGGATTGCATAGATTTTTGGGATGAACATGGATGATAGGAGATAAAAGTATTTACTTCTAATGGTTTGGTGTTTAAGCATAGATTGTGCACTTATCCTTTGAAATAAAAAGACTTTCTCGGGTTGACAATAAATTTCATATGCTCTGTGTGTATTGGTAACAATTTATCTGCATATAGAGTGCTTGACATTTTGGCGCCGTTGCCGGGGAAGGATAAAAATTAAACACTAGTCATTAGTTGCATTTGATAATTGTTTTTAGTCAGTCTCTTCTTTGCTGAAATGATCTGCTTCGCATGAATACAAGGAGGGTAAAACGTGATCACCTCCCAACCCCCAAAACCCCACAAAATACTAACAGCGTAGGTGGTTCGAGTCGTGGTCGAGGGCCACCGTTGGGTAGAAGAACATTCATCGACGATCTTGTTGACAGAACTGATTCAGCTACCAGGACTCGTCAACGGGAGACTCCTATCAGAAGAAGCCCTGCTGATCCTGGAGCGCCAGCGTCAGGATCCACGGTGGAAAATATAGAAGCAGCCGTGATTCCCGCATATACCCCTACTAAAGAAGGTACAGCTGATTCAGCTGTTCCAACTGAAGAATACGCAACTGTTCCAACTGAAGAATACGCAGCTGTTCCAACTGAAGAATACGCAGCTGTTACAACTGAAGAATACGCAGCTGCTACAACTGAGGTAAAGAACGCAGGAACAAACGAAGAAGAGGATACAGAAGAAAAGATGAATAACAGACATGAGAACGAAGAGGAAGAAGCAGTGGTAGAATACCATCATGAAAATGATTCCCTGCCAGAAGGAACTACGGCTACATTACAATTTCCAATACAGCAGCTAGAAGGGACAGCTCCTACATCTCACCATCAGTGTTGCCTCGCTTCCATGGCAGGGCGGCAGAAGATCCAGACGAATTCCTTTTTGAATTTGATATCCTCTGTCGCAGCTATGATTACGTCACAGATGCTCAAAAGCTGAAACTTTTTCCTGCCACCTTGAAGGACAATGCATTACGATGGTTCATGAGCCTTGGGGGAGGAACTGTTGCTAATTGGAATAAGATGAAGCAAGTGTTCCTGGAAAAATATCAAGAATATTGCAACACCAGGGACAAAAGAGAGGAATTATTCAAGATGGTGTAGAAGGAGGATGAAAGTATGGAGGATTTTGTAGAAAGGCTGCTGTACAATGTGCAAAGAGCTAGGTAGACAAACATGGGGCTGGACGTGCTCAAGATAATCTTTCTTAGAGGGATCAGGGATGATTGTTTAGACATGTTAAATCTGTTAGGAAAGGGAGATATCTCCAAAGAACCCTTAGAGACGATTGTGGAATTATGTAAGAGATACTCCAGGGGATCTTCCAGGAATAATAAGCGAGATAAACGAGATAAGCTGGAACGTGATGTCTTCGACAGAACTCAGAAGTCATCTAATGGAGGAGCTACACGTGCAGAGATAGGCAATCTCCTTGAAAATTTTAAAACAGAAATGATGAGCTCCATCTCTTCGGAGATTGATGTCCTGAAGGCCAAACAGAAACAGGCAGTGGAGGATCTCACACTAGGTGTGTTCTGTCCCTGATGTAGAAAGAATCATCCACTGAAAGAATTCCCTCTTGACAAAATACAAGTATGTCAGCTGTGTGAACTGAACCATGACATGAAGGAATGTCCCACACTTCCTCAAGTGAAGGCTGTCTTGCAGGCATCAACTCCAGAAGTAGAATCAACTTATTTCATTGCGCAGAAGAAACCTTGGCAGCCTCGAAATCAAGGTATGCCTCCGGACTCGTTTCCATTTTTGAATAATATGAACAATAGGAGTAATAATATGCAAAATGTGAATACACAATTCCCTTCAAATTATGCTCAGTGGAATCCTTCTCAACCTGCAATGCAAAATTATAACTCATGGAGTCCTTGGACACAGCCGCCACATCAACCTACGTCATGGTCTCCTGGATGGAGGAACTTCCATCTTGGGAACCAGTTTCCTCAACCACCTTCACCTCAACAGTCACCATATTCTCCTCCATACCCTCAATTTCCTCAATTTCCTCAATATCCTCAATACCCACCTCAGCAGTCGCAGCTGCATCTGCAGAATAATCCTGTTCCTAATATACCATTACGGCCTCAGCTGCCTGCCCAACCTAATCCTAACCCGAATAATAAAACAGTCCATCAATTGGAGACTGTCAATATGCCGGCCTACTCTCTCTCCCCTGTACCTTGTAATGATATTCGTTTATGATCTGGGAAGATAATAGAACCTGTAATTACAGAAGATAGTCCACCTTCTGTGCATGAAAAAGGAGAGAGTTCACAGCATCCATCCGATCCGGTTCCTATCACTGAAGGTGCTGAGCATCCCTTAGATGGGACAGATGAAACATTAAATGAGAAATTAGATAATACACAGCCTACCCAGCTGGTAAGGTAACCACCATACCCTGAGAGACTAATGCTACCAAAAATAGGGGGGCAACCTCAGTTCAACCTCCTAGGAGAGTTGAAGAATCTTTATGTTAAAATCCCCCTTCTGCAAGCCCTTCAAGACGTGCCTATTTATGCCAAAACCGTTCGGGACCTGTGCACTAAGAAACCAGGGAGGAAACCTAGAGACCCTCCCACTATTCACGTCATAGGGAATTTATCTGCTTTAATAATAGGAAAAACCCCCGTGACCAAGTATGACGACCCTGGCAATCCTACTGTCACTGTACATATAGGACAAACGCAGATACCCAATGTGGTAGTCGACTTAGGAGCAGCGATCAATGTCATAACAATTGAGACTATGAGGAAGCTTGGACTCACTAATTTTAGGCCGACCCCTACCATTTTAGAATTGGCAAACAGATCCACCATTAGACCCGAAGGGATTCTGGACGACCTTGTCATCTTAGTAGATGCATGGGAATACCCTGCTGAATTTTTGATATTGCAACCAAAATCATAGCTGGGGGGACATCCATTGATCCTGGGGAGGCCTTGGTTGGTCACAGCTGATGCTTGCATCAGCTGTCGATTTGGGTCCATGACTATATCTGATGGTACAGAGATTAAAAACCTCACCCTGTATCCTCCAGCTCGGCTAAGTTTAGAGGCTGAAACTTCTCTCTGGATAGAGCAGGAAGAGGAGGAGGATGTTCAGCCACTATTAACAATAGGGAAGGCCTTAACTTTTAAAAATGAAACAGAAGACGATGCCATCAGTAATTTCATTAGCGAACCTGCTTCAGTGGATAAAGAAGTTTATCAACTCCTGAACATTACCCTTTGTAAGGAAGAACAAGAACAACTTACGGAGGAAGCACTAGTCGATGACGCAAACATAATCCCAGTTTTGAAAAACTCTAGAAGCATTCCTATTGAGGTAGAGCTTGGAAGAACTTTGAACATCAACCCTGGTCTCTCCTCAGAAGAACAGATGCGCCTAATCAGTCTCTTGAAGGAACATAAGGGGGCATTCGCCTGGGATTATACAGACATGAAGGGTATCCCTTCTAATCTGTGCACTCATCATATTTACATTAAAAACGACTCCTGGCCTGTATGTCAACCCCAACGACGCATGAACCCCAATCTGAGGGATATAGTGAAGGAGGAAATCCAGAAACTTTTGGAAGCAGGATTTATTTACCCTATTTTAGATAGTGAGTGGGTTTCCCCACTTGTAATTGTGCCCAAGAAAAATGGTAAATGGAGAGTCTGTGTTGATTATAGGGAGCTAAACAAAGCTACACAAAAGGATCATTTCCCTCTCCCCTTTATTGACCAAGTACTTGATACCCTATCAGGGAAGAAGTTCTTCTCCTTCTTGGATGGGTTCAGCGGGTACAACCAAATTCAGATTGCTCCAGAGGACCAGGATAAGACCACCTTCACTTGCCCCTGGGGAACGTTTGCCTACAGGGTGCTTCCCTTTGGTTTATGTAATGCACCAGCAACGTTCCAAAGAGCTGTAATTGGCATATTTTCTGAATTAGTTAATGATAGCATGGAAGTCTTTATGGATGATTTTACTCCCTATGGCAAGGACTTTGAGGAAGCACTGGAAAATTTAAAGAAGGTTTTAATTCGCTGTGAACAATCTCGCCTTTCATTAAGCACTGAAAAATGCCATATGATGATGAGTGAGGGGGTGGTATTAGGACATTTCATCTCTACCGATGGCATTCAGGTGGATCCTTAAAAAATTAAGGTGATAAAAAATATACCTACTCCTTCAATGCAGAAAGAAGTGCGAAGTTTTCTGGGACATGCTGGATATTACAGGAGGTTTATAGAAAACTTCTCCAAACTTGCTTCCCCTTTGTTTTCATTGTTAATGAAGGACGCACAGTTTGTGTGGAGTGAAGCATGCCAGACAGCATTTGATAAGCTTAAAGAGAAGCTGTCCACAGCCCCTATTCTAAGGGGACCTAATTGGACCATACCTTTCCACATTTCTTTAGATGCTTCTGATACCGCCATTGGAGCAGTACTAGGACAGCAGGATGGTCAAGTGCCTTATGCTATCTATTATATTAGTAAAAACTTAGCCCCTGCTGAACTTAATTATACTGTTACTGAAAAAGAATTCCTTGCTATTGTTTATTCTATTAATAAATTTCGGCATTACATTACTGGGTATCCTACATTTGTGCACACTAACCACTCTGCCATTAAGTATTTGATGAACAAAACTGTCACCAATGCCAGAGTAACCAGGTGGCTTTTATTATTACAGGAATTTGATATTACCATTATAGATAAACCTGGAAAAGAAAATGTTGTTGCTGATTTTTTATCACGATTTACTAACAGTGATGACAGTTCGCCTGTTGATGATTCTTTCCCAGATGAACATTTATTCGCACTCTCAGCTCATTCACCCTGGTATGCAGACGTTGCTAATTATTTGGTTGCAGGAAAGCTTCCGCCACATATGTCTAAACGAGAGAAGAGAAAAATCATCCAGCAAAGTGCCAGGTATTGTTGGCTCAATGGTCATCTCTTTTACATAGGACCCGATCTTGAGATTAGGAGATGTGTAAGGGAAGATGAGATCTTTCATATACTGAAGGCCTGTCATGATGAACCTTGTGGAGGACACTTTGCAGACAAAAGAACATGGCATAAAGCGCTGTGGATGGGATACTATTGGCCGACACTGTTTAGGGACGCTAAAAGATATGTTCAGTCCTGTGACATCTGCCAAAGGATGGGCCAACCTAATAAAACAGATCAGATTCCTTTACAGCCCCAAGTGGTACTAGAACCGTTTGATAGATGGGCATTGGATTTTGTTGGCCCTATCAGCCCTCCTTCCAGATAGAAGGTTTACATTCTGGTGTGTATAGATTACTTGACCAAGTGGGTAGAAGCTGTAGCTTTGGCTAAGGCTAATGACCAGGCGATGATTGATTTTCTATACAGTGAAATCTTTACCCGCTTTGGGGTACCAAAGGAAGTAGTTACCGATGGGGAACCGCAATTCATCTCACACCAATTTGAATCCTTGCTCCGGAAGTATCATGTGCAACATAGGATAGCTTCACCTTACCATCCCCAGGCCAATGGTCAGGTGGAAAGTACTAATAAAGTTATTGAAGCAATCCTTACTAAAACAGTTAAAAGCCATCGAAAGGATTGGGCTGACAGGCTTCCAGAAGCACTGTGGGCATATCGCACAACTTGGTGCAACACCACAGGGCTTTCTCCCTATGATCTAGTATATGGAAAGAGTGCCATCTTTCCAATTGAGTTTGAGATCAAAACCCTGAAAACAGCCACAGAAATGAGTCTGGATGTAACAGAAGCCCAGAAGAGAAGATTGAATCAATTAAATGAACTGGATGAGAAACGGGTAGCTGCAGTAGACCAGACTGTGCTGCTTCAGCAACAGAGATCCAACTGGCATGACCGATTCATCAAAAAGAAAATCTTTCGTGAAGGAGACTGGGCGCTATTATACGACTCCAGATTCAAGAAGGATTTTAAAGGTAAATTACACACAAGATGGCTGGGTCCATATTTGTTCGACAGGGTATTTGACAACGGCACTGTTTTCCTGGTGACCATTGATGAAAACCGTATACCATTACTTGCTAACGGCCACAGACTGCGACTGTATCGTAAGCCCATATCGAAAGATGCATTCATTTCACAAATTGCTGCCGATCCAGATTTTCAGTTGGCACCAGAGCAGGAATTTTTCTCTGCCTTTGCCAATCCTTAAACTGAAAATCGTATTTGCTGTATATAAATAATTTCCTCCTGTAGCGTATAATTGTTGTTTTCTTTCTCTTTGCATTTGATCTTTTCGTTTGCTGTCATTTTTCAAAAATTTTCAAGGAAGCGCCAGCAGAACGACCAGTTTGGGCCCGTCAAGCGAAATTCTCCTTGTGCCGTCCTGCGCTGTATTTTCCTTTTGCTAAAAAAAAAAAAAAAAAAAAATCCGGCAGCTGCAACATATTTTTCGGCAGCTGCATTATCTTTTCCGGCAACCGTGACATCATTACCTGTCAACCGTAAATTCATTTCCCCACTGCCGCAAACATCTTTTCCGGCAGCTGCAACATTTTTCCCGGCAGCTGCAACATCGGTAGCTGCAACATCCTTTTCGGCAGCTGCAACACCATGTCCCAGTGGCCGCCACCTCATTTCCCATCGCCTGCCACATCATTTCCCCGCGGCCGCAAATCCATATTCCCGGCTGCCGTTAATCTTTCCTGGTAGCTGCAACATCGGCAGCTGCAACATATTTTTTGGGCTGCCACCTCATTTTCCCAGCGGCTGCCATCTCATTCCTCATCGGCTACCACCTCATTTCCTAGCAGCCGTAATATCCTTTTTCCCGTCTGCCGTCAATCTTTTCTGGCAGCTGCAACATCTTTTTCCGCAGCTGCAGCATCATTTCCCAGCGGCTGCCATCTCATTCCCCAGCAGCTGCCACATCATTTCCCAGCAGCCGTAAACCTTCATTCCCGGCAGCTGCAACTTCTTTCCAGTGGCTGCAACATTTTGTCACAGCGGCTGCAACATCATTTCCCAGCATCCGCGTTATCATTTTCCACCGACCGTAAAATTATTTTTCCCGGCAGCCGTTAATCCTTTTTCCCAGCGGCTGTGAACCATTTTCCCGTAGCTGCAACTTCTTTCCAGTGGCTGCAACATAATGTCACAGCGGCTGCAACATAATTTCCCAGCGGCTGCGTTATCATTTTCCGTCTTCTGGTAAAATCTTTTTCCCGGCAGCTGTGAACTTTTTCCGATGGACGTGAACTATTTTCCGGCAGCCGCAACCATTCTCCCGTAGCTGCAACAACTTTCCCTACAGGCTGCAACATATTTCCCACAGTCGTAAAACTTTTCCCGCCAGCTGTAATTTTTCCCACCGCCGTAAAACTTTTCCGTGACAGTCGTAATTTTCCCCGATACTCTAAATTCTTTTTCCGGCTGCCGTGAATTCTTTTCCGGTGGCTGTAACTTCTTTCCTGGCAGCTGCAACATGTTTTTTTTGGCGACTACAACATCTTTTTTGTCGGTTGTGCTATCATTTTTTTTGGCAACTTGCAGTGGTAACTCCTGTGTTAACAGAAGAATTGTTCCAAACCTACTAATCATGGTGCTGATTCACCTCAGTCGTGCCGGCGAACTCATCATTCCGACCCCAAGGACGCGATGGTTTGTGTTTCACCGGTGGAAGAACTTATTGCCTTATCCGAGTCATCATGATCACACGTCTGACTGTGCATGAGTTCAGCTCCGTGACGTCACCAACTGCATGCTCCACCATTTTCCGCAGCATTCCGACGCACAGTTTTATGAGGTATGGCTTTCATTTATCACGTGATTAAGCATTGATATCATTTAAACAATATTAGTCATACCTTCACTCGTACTACCATTATACCTGATTAAACCTTTCCCTCGTACGACGTAAACGCTAATAATTGCCACCTTCCCCAATTCGGCATGGAAATTTCAAACGCTGTTTTGTGCTCAACTTTCCAAATTTTCCCATTCTCTCAACGTCTCCGCTCAGCGATTCGTGCATCCTCTGTGCTGCAACTTCCATTATGGGATCCTGTAATCAATGGAATAGCAACTTCAGCTTGTAGCCAGGACCATGGGGATTCCAGTTCGCCATGAACCTTTCAATACATGACAACTCAGGCGAAATCTTCAAGTTCTTGCCATTTTTCAAGCTGCTGGATGGCTCGAATTCTTTGAACGATTGGACGGATTCGATCGGGACACAACCCTGCAATTTGCTTTGAATCTTACCAAAACTCACTCCACGGTGTGGGGGCTGCGCATAGAAGTCTCTGAGATCATTATATCTGAGGTTACAGCCATCCCGATGGTGGGAAAACCATGGTTTAACCGACGAGTCCCTGCAACGGTTGCACGCGAAGAATTTTTACTCGCAGGGGAGCAAGTTGAAGCGTCCAGAAGAGGGATTGCACTGAACTCACTGCCGCGGCCATGGGACCGGGTTGCTGTCTTTCTCAAGAAGTACATTACTTGTGAAGGTAGATAGCAAACTGTGTATAACTCTGAACTTCCTTTGCTTTCTCATCTCCGCCATGGCATTTTATTGAACATTCCATACTATTTATTGCACGACTTGCGTCATATGGCCACATTTGTTCAGTCTGCTAAGCATCCACTTTCCTCTCTCACCCACCATGGCCTTATCAAATTAATTATTATAAGGACCCTTTCCCAACACCATATAACCTGGGAACAGTTCATAAACCGACCTCAGCAACCCGTTCCCTTGCGGGTCGTCCCATTACAGCAAATACTGGTTCCACCACAACAGGAGGACCGGAGTTCCTCCATTGAAGTTGGGGGGAGGGATGAAATGGGAGAAGAACAGCAATCGGGGGCACAGGCAGGACCACCCGGGGTGGATGAAACCACAGTAGAAGAACAGCAACCGGGGGCACAAGCTGGGCTATCTGGGGGGGAAACTATATTAGAGGAAGAACAACCAGGGGCACAATCAGAGCCATTCGGTGGAAATGAATCTCCGGCACAAGCAGAACCATTGGGGGATGAAAATGCATTTGAAGGAGAGAAAGGGGAGGCACAAACAGAGCCATTAGGCGATGGTGTAGATGAAACCTTTGTGGAAAACCCAGATAACAGGGCAGCTCCGACAGCAGAAGGTGAAATTGGAGCAGCATCAAATGCTGCGACAATGGAACCTGAAGATGACAGAGCCAGGGTAATGGAAGAAGACATTGAGCTGGTAACAATTGAGTCTTCACCAGAGTGGGAAGGAGGAGGAGCTGTAATTGAAGAAGAACAGCATCAGAGGCAAGAACACATTCCCTCGATCTCAGCTTTGATCCCTTATGTACCAGCTCCACAGAAGGAAACACCACAGAAGGAAACACCACAAAAGAAAACACAATAGAAGAAAAGAAAGAGAGCCACCAATGAATTTAATCTAATATCACCAATCAGAAAGAAAAGAACTCGATCAGCCACAACAGCAGAGGCAGCCAGGAAAAGATGGGAAACCCTAGAGGCATAGGTTGAGCCCCCAATCCTTGTACCAAGACCGAGGGATGCTCCACAAAGGCTAGTGGAGGAAGAACCTGGAATTGAAGGACTTCTGGCTGAGAATGCAATGTTAAAAGAGGACCTCCAAGTGCTCAGGAGGGAATTGGAAATCTGGAAGGAAACCTGCAGAAAACAGGGTGAAAGAAAAATGTATACGTTGATAGAGGCTGCAGACCAAGTGGAGGAATCAGATTCTGCTGGAGCTAGGGAGGAGGATGAACGAATACTCTGCCCCACCTGTGGAGAAATCTTTAAGGAAGCAGGCCATAAAATTCTACTTAACACTTATTCAGAACAATAGCCCGTGGCCACAGTGGGGGAAGCAGTGGAAAAAGAAGGTGCTGCCACACAAGAACCAACACTTTTAAACATCCTTGCTGAAGCTGCCACTTCCCACGATGCAGAAATTATGGAACAGGTAGGAGAATAACATGGGATGGGGGACGCTCTGGAGCTTATAAAGGAATATAGTGAAACCCCAGAGTGTTCCCACGATACAGAGATCATAGATCAGATGGGAGAAGAACTTGGAATGAAGGATACTTTGGAGGCCAATGAAGAATTTTATGCTGTAACCCCAGAATGCTCCCAGGACACAGAAATTTTAGAAGAAGAGACACAAAGGCAGGACAGTGATAAATTGGAACAGGGTGCTGCAACACAAGAACCAGCAAACCTGAATATACTTGTCCAATCGGCCAAACAAATGGGAGAAGAACCTGGAACAGAGGAGACTCTCGAGTTTAATGATGAACTCTGGGTTGTAACCCCAGAGGACTCCCATGACACAGAGCTCATAGGAGAAGAGTTGCAACAACAGAAGGATGAAGAGGCAAGCCAGGATGTTGCTACACAAGAACCAACACCCTTGGAAGCTGCAGCAGGAATTCCTGCATTTCATTCAAAAGATAACCCTGGAGTGGATATCATTCCCGATACACAGTGGAGTGAAGATGAACAGGTACAGACACCATGCTTAGGTGACACTGAAATCTTGGAGGAAGGGTTGCACGATGAGAAGGATATCCAATCTCAGCAGCAGAAGGACAAAGAAGACACTGTTACACAGGAACCAGTGTCTCCAAAATCAATAAATGTAGCTACTGAAGAAGGTTTAAAGGATGTTGCTGTTACACAAGAACCAACAACTCTCTTGTTAAACCTAGATGTGCTGGAAGACACTGTCCCACAAGAACCAGTGCTTCCACCCCCTATAGATGTCATTGAGTTGGATTCAGATTAAGGATTTCCTTTCAACTCCCCCAGGCACAGCATAATGAGACTGCAGGAAGATTTCCACTACACCAACTGCATTCCCAGACACCAGCAAGTAGCAGTGGAAGGGGAACAGTGAGGTTGAAAGATATTGGGTTACTCACAGAGGCCTCTCAAAAGATAGATAAGGTGCCTGAGTTTCCTACAATTCTTCCTCTCTCTCCTAGGATAAGGCTCAGTACAGGATTCATATGCAAGTTGTTGCATGAGGACATGCAACAGGGTAGTTGGGGGGAGATGTTGAGCCCAGAATTGGCCCTTTTTAATCATCATTAATCATCTTTCCTGCCCCTGTCCTACACCACTTATCATGGCAATCAGACCTATTGTCCTTACCTTATTCCCCAAATTACCAAGGTATGGCTGATCATTGTTTTATTTTATTAATGCTTATGATTGTGATAATTAAAGCTGTGCATCTCTCAATTGTGCTAACATGTTACGATTTATGAAGGTAGTTGAGATAAATGGACTGCAGGAAGATCGGGGCTGAACAAGTCATGAAGGAAGGGATGTTCGTTGCTTGTAGAGGGATCCTTGGGGCTCGAATTATCAGTTAAGGCACAGCTGTGACAAGGCAGCTGTAACAAAATGCGCCATTTTGAGTATGTTGTTGCTCGAGTCTAGCTGTGATTTGGAAGGACCGCTACTCTTGGGTCAATTGATAACTCTCTCATATTTCGATGTCTCTGCTCTGCCCACGTATTGTAACAGCTAGTTATTTAGGGTGCCTGAAGATCAGAGATCTTCATGGCTGCCCGATTATAGGGTTTGTTATGATTTGTATGTATAAATACGGGGAGTTGCTTCGACCCAGGGGTTGAACAGCAGACAATTAATTCATTGTATTAGCAACCGAGCAAACTGTGTAATCATTCTTCTGTTAATATAAGGGGTTGCTTCTGAGCTAAAAGAGTTTGCGTTGTTCAGCCAACGTCTCTGTGTGAAGGCTGGGCCCGTCTTCCACAGAGATTGCTGAGTTAATTTAGGATTATTTAATTTATTATTGTGTGATGCTTTGTTCAAGATATTTCTTCTGTACGCAGCAGTAGTAGTTATTGTGTGGATTTTCATCATCGTTAAAGATTGTATTTCTGTGAGATTGGTGAATGGTGTAGAATAACAGTCGACTGAGTAAGGGTTGCTTTATGCGTTTCATTTGCAGTTACACACAGCCGTGTTCATCTTATGGTTAAAGTTGTGATCCCATGAGTCCTGGCAATTTATCTTTTCTGTTATGATCGTTGATTTCCATTCTGCAATTCAATTTCTTAGAATAGTTGACTCAATCTTTTGCAATTGGATTTCTAGATTAATGTTCAGTTTATGCTTTATGATTTCCATAGTGATTAGATCAGACAAGTGATTATTCTAGAATACAAATGAGATTTCTTCCCTGCAATTGTTGATTAGATTTGATACCATTTCTTATTGATGCATGATAGAGAGGAATTGAAGTGTAGCAGTTAGAAGGCAATTGGGATTGCATAGATTTTTGGGATGAACATGGATGATAGGAGATAAAAGTATTTACTTCTAATGGTTTGGTGTTTAAGCATAGATTGTGCACTTATCCTTTGAAATAAAAAGACTTTCTCGGGTTGACAATAAATTTCATATGCTCTGTGTGTATTGGTAACAATTTATCTGCATATAGAGTGCTTGACACAACGCTTTGTATCGTATTCGCATTACACTTGAACTACCACAACAAGATGATCCTCATAAGCATTCTTTGACTTTTGTTTGGAAACCTAGTCAACAACATCATTCTATTCTAGATGTGTAGCCATGTAGGTCCATTCAATAGTTTTAGAGGACTCTTGTTCGTGTCCTCCTTCAACATTTGCTTTATTCTCTCATTGACCTCAGTTGCCTTGAGATACTATATCAAGTGGACTTTCTATAAACTTCAAAGTTTCTCACTTGTCACAAAGTTCTCTCCCCACTTGGAAGTTCATATTTGGTAGCCTCTTTGTATCATTTCACAATCCAGTTCGATATCATTCATCACCTAAATATTTCCTTCAAGTTAACATTTTTTTCCACTCTGATATTCCAAATCAGCTGAGCATCCATGATGATTTCAACACATATCATGACTTAGTTATTGTTCCAAATCATCTTCCACACATTGCATATCAAGCTCAATGGATTTCTTATAATTTGATTCAATATCATTTCCCCTCTCTCCTGAAAGCATTGGAGGCCAATGCCTCTATTGTTGGGAGGAATGATAAGGATTTTTAGAGATATATTTTAGTCTAAGGTTTGTCTCATGAGATATTAGCCTCATATTATTTGTATGGTGTTCTTATTATTGAGGCTTTTGTTTAACGTATCCCTTTTAGTCTTATATCTCATGTAGTAGCTGAGATAGTTTCCCATTCTCATGGAGAAATTTAGATGTTATCCCTAACCGTTAGCTCCATTATAAGTAGTTTCTAGTCTTTAGGATCTTGTTGAGATCTTATCTCTTAGTTTGTGGAGTTGATTTTTCACATGTAAATTTATAAAAAGCTTGTTCTCCTTTGGGAAAAATGGTAATTTTTTTTGGCATTTTGCACCTTCGTGTGTTGAACTCTACTCATGAGTGGATTTGATCCACATAATCATGGGTTGAGGTCACCTTATTTCCATTCCCTTTAAAATTAGTAGACCTCAAATATCAACCGCTCATGTCACCATTTTCTTAGAGTTTGAGGTTTAACCTCTTATCACCCGGTATTGATTCCCATTATTAGCTTATTGGACTAACTTCATTAATAAGTTATAGTCTCTTCTTGTGCTCCATTCTTCCATGCATTTAACTAAGTAGGGATACTCACACTCCTAGTATGTGGAGTTATGGTTATTTCATGTAATTTTGTCCTAGATATTAACAATATTCCACCATCCAAATCTTTGTCCTTGATACGAGAGTTCCTAAATGGGACATTCAAAAATAAATTATGCAATATGTTCATAGAGAATATTAATATTTGTGTATAGTTTACAAGGAGAGTCACTTTCTGCTAAATTTCATAGTTATTATTATACTTATCTCTATATTGAAAAGAGTTCTATCATTAGTTTGAACTATCCTAGGGGCCAATTCTCTCATAGTATTTGCTTTCAACATGGGTAGGGTTTGTTCTCACCATATTAGGTTGGATATTGAGCACCACATACCTTATTATCAACATCATGTAAGATATGTAACAAATATTTTGAATCAAAATAACACTTCAAAGTTTATCAGACCTATGCCGTATAATATCTCCTATTTAGAGACCATCAAGCTTTGATATATTAGGTTCATTATAAATATTAGATGTGTGTTTCCATTTTCATTAGAAAGCTTACTCAATCTCAGAGGATGTTGTTAGATATCCCCAAATCTAGTGAACAATGTGATAGGGTAGGTTATTTATAAATCACCTTGAATATTCCAATGGTTGACTCACCAAAATATATTTAAACAAAAAATGACTATAGTAAGTCTATGCTTTATTACTCAACTATTTTAAAAATAAATAAATTAATGCCTTAACATAAATAAAAACACACTATTTATATTCTTTCACTAAATTTGTAACATATGGAATATACTATAGTAGAAAAAACACAAACTGGAACACAATTTTTTCCTTATGACCCATGCATCAAATCCAACATTCAATGAAGGATTGTGCCTTCAATCTTCTTATATTGTGGAGATTACAATATATATTAATTTTTTTCCTGATATTAATGTGAAGCTATGAGACACTATGATCTCGTAGAGTCCTTAACAATATGTTTTTTTCCTCTACACTATTAGTATCTCTTCCACACTCTTGCTCATACTATGGAGCAACTAAGAACTAGTGAAAATGTGAACCCTTTTCCCTCCTTATGTAGGTTTTAAAAAGCTAGAATTCAAGTTAGGATTAGAGTTTAAACTCCATGATTCTTTCAGAAGTCTCTTATGGTGAGTTGACATGGTTGCCATTTGGCCATGTGAGGAATATTTTTATTATTACATTGTTGGGGCCCTATATTTTACATATGAGCTCATTTTTAGGTGCTTGCTATCTCATTGCAAAGATATCAATGAGAAGAGAAATTTCACTACCATGGAGGAAATTCTACAATATCCCTTAGTCATCATATGGCCCAATGAACACTATTTAGGGCTCAAAAAATGTGTCAAAAGACAATGTCATGAAATTTGAAAAAATCAAGACCATATCTGAGATGTCCTAGGTCCTAATATCCCTAGTCAATATCATCAATAAATTCATATGATGCTTATGTAGGTCCATTTGGGATCATCCCTCACCATTTGTGAGGGTTTTGGTCTCCAAAAAATTTTGTTTTGAAAGATATGATGAAACAATTCATCAAATTTCCCCTTGGAGTACCATTTGGCCTTGGCTGGTAGCTAAGTCTTCAATGAAAAGCATCTAGGAATACAAGGATACAGTTCAGACTGGTAAGGATAGTTTGGGGAATACAGTTCAGGCTGGTAAGGAAGTACTTATATGAATAAATTATCTACTCCCCCTTGGCCAATACGGGACAAAACAATCCTATTTAAATTGGGGTGAATAAGAATGCATTCAGCTCCTGCACCATCATTAGACTTGGCCCCATAAGAGAAAGTTTCCAGAAACTGGGGGAATACCAAGATACTTACATTGGCACTTATTATGTTACAATAAGGAGTAGATACCTACCAAAATAATTTTTGACACAACTTATCCCATATTAATGTCCAAAATACATAAATAAATCTAGCATTTCTATTAGAAATGATGTTGCTTGGAATCCTAAAGTGCAACCAAACCCTTTCAAAGAATAAGCTTGTAGCTTCTTATTCATTGATGGTCTTCTTACAATCCATCAAAACACACATTTTATTGAACCTATCTATTACATATAGGTATTCAATCTCATTTCCCATCCTAGACAAACCCCCAAAAAATATCGTGGAGATGATTTCCCATAGCATTATAAGGATGGGAAATGGACTACATAGTCCCTACTTCTTATTACTAGGCTTCTTGGTACAACATAAAATATAATCTCACATAAATATAGCTACTTATTCCTGCACCTTGGGCCAATACACACACCTCTACAAGTTAGTCACAATCTTCCCCATACCAAAATGACCAAGAATGTTAGAGGTGTGAGCCTCCCTCCCTTGTTGTACTATTTCTTCCTTCAGTACACAGAGATACCCCATATTGTAGAGCAATCCATTTTGGAGATGCTAATAAACATATGCAATTTCTTCAAACATTATTGTTTAAAGTTAGTTTTGGTTGATTATTGTAATTGGATAGACATTTGTCATGATTATGTAATGAGTCGGGCAACTAATGGATTGGAATGATGTAATTTGAAGTGATTACCAATGTAATGGATTATTCTAAACATTAGTGGAAGAAGCCACCCATTAAAATTTTTGATTATTCCCTACTTATATGGTGATGATGTTGCTTTTTTCTATTCTATATTGCTGTGAAGGAATGAGAATGACTCTAATTGATTCGTGTTGCACTTGCAAGTATGATGGTAGCTTTGGAATGTAATATTTTATATTTTCTTTTTAACATTTGACAATATGTTGTGGCAAGTTAAGTAATGGTTGGGTAAACCCATGATAATTGATGCAAGTTTCAATCATGACAACGATCTTGTGTGACACCCATGTTATATTTAGTCATGGCATAACACTTTGGGTGAGACCTTCCCCTTCCTAGGAATTGGATATGCTAATGCTTAAACAACAACAAACCCCTTTTGTTGGACTCCAATGCAAATCCTAGTCTAAAATTAAACCAACCACTAGCACATAATATGAATCTCTCATAATGGATTCATTCAAGTTGCCTCTTCCTTAACACACTCACCCTTTTAGGATTAGGCATCATAACCCACACACCAAAATACATGTATACAAAACCCAAACATGAATAGGGTCCCATTTCCCTCCCTTGCTCTCAACCCTATACATAATATTCACAACAACGTATATAAAACATCAATGCCAAATTCTACCAAGGAGAAACTTTAGCGCATGACTTTGTATCCTTACAATTAACCTCCATTGTAGCTCCTTTGGATTAGTTGGTTGAATGCCATCTACTGAATGAAGTGTTGTTCAACATTTATTTCCAATGTATTCTACTCCTTGTAAAGCTCCAACAACCTATCACCTCTTGAACAGACAGATCCATAAAACACAAATCCGAATATGCAAATTGAAAGCTCCTTGAAAACCCAACTCACATTTGCTCTCCTTTATCCATAATGTTCACCCAAATAACCAATGCCAATCCCCTTCACCTTTGCAATTGACTATCTCCCCTCTTTCTCTCACACACATTCAATTCAATGGATTCAATAGTCAAATTCGACATAACATTGGAAAAATGCAAAGTATACATTAATTAAGTACCTTTAACCCATTCTCCACATTTGAATTTGGTATTTTAAATGTGACTATTGATGTCATATGGCTTCCATAAAACCACGTCATCAAGAGGTAGTTAGTTGGTAATGTTGTTTAAACATATGTACAAATTATTGTAAGAAATGGGAAGATGAATGGACTTTTGACAATTATTTACCTTTGGATTTGGTGGTCCTCTCAAAGACTTAATGAGAAACAATTAGTTCCAACTCTTAATTTTGTGAATTTAAAGAATGGATTTTCTTAGAGATTTTGTTAAATGTTCATAGCATATCCCCTCACGTGGGTGACCTCAACCTCTATGTCCCAAACTACATTCGGTGGATGACCTCTCACCCTGTGTGTCCCAAGCAAAACCCATGGATGAAAAAAAAATACTTTAGTTGATAAACCCTTGGGGATATTCTTAAGTAAGAATCCCATTATCACATGGCTTGGAAGGCAATGCTAGTCCCATTGTCACATGGCTTGGAAGGCAATGTTAGCTTACTGAGACAACACACTTATACAACGAAGCTTCAAGCTTTTCCTTCAATTCTAAACAAGATGCTTGCGTACATAGTTTTGATTTTTTTGGACACTTAATGTAATTGGGTGGCCATTTTTCAAAGGTTCAAACATCACTTTAATATTTTTGTTAGGTAATGTTACTCTCATGTATTTTTTTTCTAAATCTTGAAATTGAAAAAGTGAAAAATAGGAATACGAATCTTAAATTTTAGTTAAAAATTATTTCACTTTAATGTGTTTGTCAGGTAATGTTCATGTCATGTTATTTTTTTTTAAATCTTGAAATTGGAAAAGTGAAAAATAAGAATATGAATTATAAAATTTAGTTAAAAATTATTTATAAAAAAATTAATAGCAAGGCTTATTTTACATTTATCAAAATGTAAATAAATATGTTGTATTATTAATATGTTTTTAACTATTAATATTTTTATTAGTCTTTGCAAAAGCAGGGATTATAGTGATAAGTTGATCATAAACAAGTTTGCTTTATATTAATACCAAAAAAATTATAATGTTTTTCAAAGTTTTGTAATATTTATATATTAAATTTAATATTCTATAAAAAATTTAAAATTTGTTATTTCTATTTTATGATTGGCTAAAAACTATGAAGCGACAAATTATTTCTACTGGGATTTGAAATTATTTAAACAAAATATTAATTTAAATTTAAAAAATTTAATTTTTTTTCCTAACTTAGATCCTTGTACTAAAGGTTTCATTAATGATAATGAATATTATCATTTTTGTACAATATGTTATTGATAATAAGTACACAAGTGTCCCTTATTATTACATGTCCTCTCATCTTTTAAATGCAATGTATTTTGGCTTTTATAGACCTTAAATTCATGTACTAATTACTAATTTTTAAAACTTAAAAGCTAAAACTAATTCTTTTTATTAATATCTAAAAAAATATAATATATAATTACAACAAGCCATTATTAAAAAAAAAAAAAAAAAAAACTAACTTTAAAATTTAAAACAATTAAAATTAAAAAAAAAAACAATTATTAGTTATTAATTAATTATTAAAATATTAAAAAAACTAGAAACTAGAAACTTATTTTTAAACAAAAAAACAAAAAACAAAAAATAGTAAACAATTATTAATTAATTATTAAAAAACTTTAATTATTAATTATTAAAAATAAAAATAAAAAACTTTAAAAACTATGAATTTTTTTAAAAATTAAAACTTAAATTTTTAATATATCATCATCAATTATACAAAATAATTTATATAATATCATACATCAATTATACAAAAGATAATAAGATCAAGTTTACAAAATATAACATAATCTTATTTATACAAAATTGTTGTTAGGGAAAGTTTCATATAGCTGAGGTGAGACTACCAACGTACAGGGGTGAAAGATAAACATTTAGAGTTATGCAAATACAATTATTAAGCAAAGGGTTTAGGGTTTGAGATAATGTGTACCTTATTCAGAAGGTTGATCCAAGCCTCTCTTCTTACTCTCCAATGCAACAACCTGCAAAAACATTCCAAAAGACCTTCCTCAAACGAGTTTGACTACAGATAAAAGATTGACATTTATAAGAGAATAAAACATCAAATTGTAATCAGATCTGAAACATACATGAACAAAGGTATTTGGAAAGGAAAGAATGTCCAATATTTATTAATAAATGAAGCAAGTACATCAAATTACCTTCCTTCAAGCATAACACTTCATGAAACCAAGATTCAAGGTCTCTTGCTCCTCTCTTCCAAGGATCCCAACCTCTGATCAAATGTGATAGGGTTTATAGGAAACTATGGCACAAGTGAGGGGGATGTGAGTCCCAATTCCTCCAGCATAACATTACAACGGGCTTGAGTCTTCTTCATGGTCCACTCTCCCTCTCTTATATAGCAAAGGAAGAATATAGGGTCAGGTAGGAAGTAGTCACAACTGAAGAGATGGTTAACAAAACCACCAATTTTTTGAGATTTATATATATTTTTGTTATTTTTGAGATACTCGCTGGTGGAAAATGGACAACAAGTGGGTAACATGCGAGTTTACCATGTACAACCTGTGTTTTTGTAGAAAAATGGTGAAAAACAACCTTTTCTGAAGGTTTTCAAGAGAAGTTTTGGTCTCCAAAAATGTTCCTAAGCTTCCTACCTATCAAATGGGCCATGAATTAGGTAATGCCATCCTTCTAAAGTCCCAAATATGGCTCTTCCATCCCAAATGTCCTTTTGTGAGACTCACAATAATCTCATGAAATGTCGTCATGCGACCAAAATATGTAAGTGTCGTCACAGACGGAGAAGTGCCAAATTTGGCTATAACAGATGCCCCCTACTGTATGAGGTCATAGGGTAAGACGATGGCCAAAATACATTATAAATAATAAAGTTTGGGTCATGGAGTCAGAGAAACCGGAGAAACCAAGAATCGTAGTCTCAAAAGAAGTACCTAAAAGAAAAGAAAATGTGAAATAATCTCATCCCTGGGATAAATGTCCATGCTCAAATGGTGAAACATGACTTCCAGGAGGATACAATGATGATCCAAAACATATGTATAACTGATTCATATATATTGGCCACTAGAATACATGCGTGGATCCATGAGAAACATAAGTATGAACATAGGCACCGAAATACAAAGGTGGATCTATGTCAAAACTGGAGATCATAGCCATAGTGAACAAATTGGATCTATGTCTTATCAAGATCCAAAATAAATGTGGATTAGTCTTGCACAGTTTGGGAAATACCAGGATATGATGATGTTATTATAGGCCCAAGGTCTTCAATCCAAACCATCTTAAGGTACGAATCCTAACCATGCGAATAAATGAGTTGATGTCGAACATGGAGGATACTGTTTGATTACCGACCATTGATGTAAACCGTTAACAAATGCAAGGGAACCCACCAAAAATGAAAATCGGACCCAAGGTACCTATTATATTCTTACAAGTGTGAATAAGCGGTCTTGAAGTCGAACACCTGAAGAATCCATCGAGTAAGATACATTGATGTATTCCAATAACTCAATGGCGAGGGAAATTTCCACTGATGACTGCAATCCCCAAGGCACTACAAAAAACTCTAAACTTCCCTCCCAGAGCAATATGAGTTGAAGTTGATGGGAAGAAGTCCGTTGGAAGAGAGGCCTTAAGGCATACTCCATCATCCAACACGAGAAACAATCAAAGGTTGATTTGATTTGGAGTAGGACTAAGTACATGATGAAACGTACTGACACTAGGGAATGGCAGACACATGAGGTCAAGGCAACTGCAGAATGGATGACACAAGTTTTATCCTTGAACAATGATCACAGCATGGGAGTGACTTTGGCAGCTTTGAACACAAAGGGACCATGATATAAATTTGCAATGTAGGAGACATTAACAAATTCTCCATATGATTGGAAGAGTAACCAATCATATGTGTACAAACTCTAAGATCAGGTTATCCTAAGGTCAAAACTAGAACCCAACTTGTTTGATAGACTCAAAACATGTGCTTTGTTCAAGGACATAGTTGAATTGCTGCCATTATATTGAAAGAAAGTTGACATTCTTCCCTTCCCTTTTCTCTTTTTACGTACCTTTTTCATTTTTTAATGAGCTTGACAAAGAACTAAAGCCTGCTCGGTAAGGATCCAACCATTTATAGTTTTATGAGTCCATGGGAGGGAAACTCAAGATTTTCTTCATTTTTTTACAAGTTTGAAGACAAGATAGAATATTACTCGATAAAGTAATGATCCTTGGATTTTAATATCGAGCCCGGATATGTTCATGCTCGCCGGTGTTTTCATATTTAAAGAGTCTGAAAAACTTAAACAAGAACTCTAAACACCTTCTCATGGATTTCACATCGAGCATGAGTTGGTATATGCTCACAAGTGTTTTCATATTTAGAGAGTCTTAAAATCCTAAAGAAGACTCCAAAGGGTACTTTTTCATAAAGTTAGTCTCCTCGCCCGAAAAAGGGTAAAAAAATGCGAGAGAGAACTCTTCTAGCCAAGTATGACTAGAGTATTCATTTTTTGTACATAGTCTAAATGGTCCTGAAAAAGGGTCAAACTTATATCGTAGAGATTACCTTTCAATTACTTTAACGAGTATGAAAGATACAAGCTGACTCAACAATATTTTCCTATTTAAGGAGTCTAAAAAGAGCTTAAAGAGGAATCCATAAAAATATTTTCCATAAAGGTTTAATGAGCTCGAAAAAGTAAACTCGTGACCTTTTTACTGTTTTTAACAAGTGCAAAGGAGATATGGAAGAATTCTCGTAGCCTCCTTAATGTTTTTAAAGCTCGAAGGAAGGATGGAAGAATGCTCATAATGGGAGGAGAGGAGTGTCAAGGGCATGCAAGACTAGTTCCAAGCGCATGGAACAAAGCTATACATAATGCAAGGAACATGAGCAAGATAAGGACACTCAAGGTGTGTCTCCTCCGGGTAAAAGCTGTCAAATCGTAATGCAAAAATGATACACGGCTTAAAGGAAATGAGATAAGATATGGAGGATTATATAACAAGTTCAAAGCTCCGTAGGAGTTTTTTTTTCGTATCGCGTTAGCTACTCCGTACTCTAACCCTCGCGCGCCTAGCTAGGGTTCCCTACTCGTAGCCCTCCACGGCTTGGGATGGATCCCCCACCAGACTCCATCCCAGTTGCTCGTCGGCGTCTTCAGGATGAAGCCTTCAGGGCACTGGTGGCCGCCTCACCTCCGCCCGCTGTCGCCTCCGCCTCCGGGGATGGCTTTGTTAAACTGTCTGAGGCTCCCAAGATTCAGATCAAGTCGGCAGCTTCAAGGTTGAAAGCCATTGCGTTAAGTGAGTGTGGCCTGATCGGACAGTTCACCGGTATTTGGGCGTCGCTGAAGACCATGGATACTTGGATAAAAAAGAATTGGATTCCCTTGATCTCTGGGGAATCCGGCATTGTTTTTTTGGTAAGGATTTCTTCACTTTTCTATTTGAAGCTAAAGAGGACGGAGATCTCATTTTTCGCAGCAGGCCTTACTTCATGGGTCCTTGAGGGCTCTACCTCAACTGCTGGGGCTGATCTTTTGACCCAAAAAAAGATGTGCCATATGTTGTTCCTGTTTGGGTACGGCTTCCGTATCTGCCCTTGCATTGTTGGAACGACGAGTCTCTTCAGGTAATAGGTAACTCATTTGGAAAGTATATTGATAAAGCTGAGCCAAAAGGCCCATTATTCTCCTCTGCTAGAATTTGTGTGGAAGTGGACTTGGAGAAGGGGCTTTCGGAGGTTGTCAGTCTATGTATGGATGGTTGGGAATATGCACAGCAAGTTTACTATGAGCAACTGTCCTTCAAGTGCAAGAAATGCCACGAATACGACCACTTCGTCAAAAACTGCCCAAAAATCGCTAAGGAGGCCCATGAGAAAATGCAAGAGGAAGAATGGCACCAAGTGAAAAAAGGAAAGAGAACCCTTGCTCCAAACCCAGAATCAAAATGGCAACAGCAAGGAAAAGGAAAAGAAAAAGTTCAGGAAGCGACAGACGGCTCCGCCAAGAATCAGCTTGGAAGTGTTCAGATCGGAATAGCCATCCCAGCCAGCAACCAATTCGAAGCACTAAATGTTGAAGAAGGGGAGATAGCTGAACCTGAGGACCCTGAAGCGGACGCTGAACTCATTGTGGCCGTGTCCAATTGCACCTCAATCCCTAATTTTGAACCCATCAAAGAAATTCCAGCTCGAGATGGATCTCCTCCGCTTGACAGCTCTTGGGCGGACATGGTCAAGTAGAGAAAAGTAGTCCTGTTAGTCCTAAAGTTTGTACTGACTGCTGAGCACAAAGTTTAGGCACCTCGACTTAAATGAATATGGAATTTAGGAGTGGTTCTGTAGGGGTCAAGAGATGAATTCACATGGAGAAAGCATAAGATAGCTGAAAACATCAGGTTCTGTGGTAATCATGGATGACAAACTAAAGGAAGAGTCAGATCAGGATGACCGAGGTTCAAAGAAAATTGTTAATATGTGGAGCAAACAGCTCATTGAGATATTAACATAAAGAAACATGTTCAGAAAAACTTTCCAAAGATGGAATCTGAAATACTAAATCTCAGCATGGGCAATCACAATAAAAACATTATTGATCAGGAATCCATAACTAAGACCAATTAAAACATAACTGCACAGTATTTTCAGATTGAAAAACAACTAGAACCTGGCTCAAAACTGATACAATCCTCTTCAGATAATAATCTCCCAAGATTAAAACAAAAAATGTCTTCAGATCCCCAGTCTCATTACAATTTTCTCTCACAGCCCCTCGGCTGGAAACTCCTCCTCCTCCCTTTACAAATTGATGGAATATATATTACGTAAATTGAACTGTTACTAACATTTAAGAATGAAACTCTATCAACAACTAGGGATAACTACAATGTCGAATAATATGCAAAGAATATCAAACAGTTGGAGTCAGATGCCTTTTGAATCTGGGAGCAATTGCTTGACTGTGTCCTCAAATGCAAAACTCTGTCCCAACTGATGCCATAAAATCTGGAGTTGATTCGCTTGTATTCCTGAAATCCTGGGACTACTTTAATTGATTGTTAAACTTGTGCCCACAAATCTAGAAGTTTCTAGAAACTGTGCCACGAAGCACGGTTTTCTGCATGCAATAGATATAATTTTGTCGAAAACAAGATCATAAACTCATTGCTTCAATGACCTCTCTGGTTTGAAATCCACTGCATTCTTTTGTTCAGTTTTCATCGAAGCTATGCCTATTTCCATAATTTGCCATTGAGATAGAAGCATCAAAATATACAAATTCAGCATCAAAATAAGTTATATCGACCAAATGAAACTGCTTACCATCCATTTCATTATGGGGTAATACCAACCGCTGCTGCAAAATCAGTAATGCATTTAACTGTCAAAAAGCACAAAAGCGAAGTATCCTTTCATGTTCTTGACATTTGCATTAACATTGGAGGTTACTTGTTAATTAATCTGAACAATTCAATCAGCTCGAGCACTTCGAATTGAGACTTGGCGTTCTGAGCACTTGGAAGCCTGCTTAACAATCTATAGT
Source organism: Larix kaempferi (assembly GCA_027924585.1). Lineage (NCBI taxonomy): Eukaryota > Viridiplantae > Streptophyta > Pinopsida > Pinales > Pinaceae > Larix > Larix kaempferi. Next base: position 9,355,459 of record BSBM01000146.1, read on the forward strand.
CTCTATTAAAATCATGAGAACAAGACCCTGCTATTTCTTTGACCCTGCAAATGATAGTGTATTTGATATCTTCTATGGGCAGTAGCCTGCATACACGGAGATGCTACAATCCTGGCATTTAAAAATTGACACAAAGCTAAATACACTCCTTCCGGCAAATGTCGAGGATGCTTATCTGGACTCGATGCTCATTGCTTTTGGTTTTATCTCAGACACGTCCCACATGCAATGGGATCCAAAGTATTTGTAGTTTATATCCATGCATTGATACTCTATATACTGACTTGTTGAGCACAAGAAATTATGTGGGCGCTTGTTTGGTCGCTTTGGGCACTTAGGTACTTGTGTCAATGGTGGGTAGAGACCTTGACGGATGAGCTGTAACAATGTCATTGATAATGAGACAAAAGACTAAAATGTTTTATGCTTTTCTGTTTTTTTTAATCCCTTTGAATTCTCGTACTCATTGGAAAGGAATTATGAAAAGGGCTTATGGGTAAAGGTGAATGTATAAATTATTAAATAATATTTTTATTTTTCAATAAAGTTATTATTTAAAAATAAAAATAATGTTGAGAGTGGTGATGGTGGTATGACATTCTTGCAATATGGATTTGAGATGAAGAAAATTGATCAAGCTTACACAAACATTTGAGTTTTTGGGAAAAATGTTATTGGACTTTCCAATAAAGGAATTTGGGGTCCGTCCTTATTTGTGCGTCGTCAAAATTTAATTTTTTTCAATTGAGGTAGACTTTAGTACCAACAAGTCCCATTCTCAGGAACTCCCGAATCCTCCTCAATAGGATCCCAAGAATACTTTGAACAAGGGCCTCCCCCAAACACGAGAGGCAGAAAATTTCTACGCTATCACCAAGAGCAAGAGGCAGAAAGAGAACTAGAATTAGGGCAGCAAAGAGGCATAGAGGAAATGAAGCTACTCCAGAACACTAAAAACAAGCCAAACGGACGAGCTCGGGCAGGCCAGCAATAGGGGAAGAAGTAATGAAGCTAGTCTGTTGGAACTGTAGGTGTCTCGGGGGACCTATTAACCTCAAGGATTTGAAAGAAATGGTCAGCTCAGAAAAACCAGACATCCTATTGATTCAAGAGACAAAGATGAGTGATGTGGAGATCTTGGCACTCACACACCACTTCTGGACAGATTTCCATGGAAATGCAACAAGCTCAAGAGAAGCCTCTAGAGGTATCGCCTCAATCTTTTCAAGTAAGTATTCCTTTAAAGTTGTGAAAGAACGCCATCATTGGACTCTAAATGAGCTTAGTAACAAGGAGTATAACTTCACTTTCTACGTTTGCAATGTCTACGGCCCTACCCATTATAGGGATAAGCAGTCCTTTTGGAACAGTCTTACCTCCCTCAAGGATATTATCAATAACAAGGAAATCATCATAGCTGGGAACTTTAACGCTACTATTCCCCAGTCCTAGAAGCGTGGCGGGTCTAAAGTTAGGGATCCTTTCGAGGAAAATTTGGAAGATCTGATAGCTGATGTGGATCTGCTTGATCCTCCTCTCAAGAATGGAAACTTCACCTGGAACAATCGTCGTGTGAGGGTTGTCCACATTGCTTCCAGGCTAGACTGCTTCCTCATCAGTTCTTCGTTCCTTCAACTAAATCTCATCCCTTTCTCCTTTGCGATCCCTTCCGCTATTTCGGACCACAAACCGATTTCCCTCTCTCTCTCTCCACCCTTGCTAATCTAGGCCCTATCCCATTTCGGTTTAGTCCCTCCTGGCTTCAGGATGAGAAAGCCTTGTTTTTAATAGCTAAAGCCTGGAATTACCCTTGCTTCAGCTCTCCGAGCTATGTTTGGGAGAGCAAGCTTAGGAATGTCCGTTATGAGCTGAAAAGCTGGGCGAAAAAGGATTTCAAAAGTCCGAGCCACATCAAAAAACAGTTACAATTCGACCTTGCAACTCTTTAGTCAGATATGGAAAAGATTGACATCACTCTCGCCCTTATCTGCCACGAGCAGGATTTTAACAACAAAATTCTCATAGCTGCCATAAAGGAAGAGGATGTTCGACGACTCAAATCCAGGAAATTATGGTTAAAGGGGGAGACAACAACATCAGCTATTTCCATAAGCAAACCAAGGCAAGGCTAAGTTTCAACATGATTAAGGAACTCAGGGATAAAGATGGGATAAGTATCCAAAACCAAGATGAAATAAAATCCCACATATTCCAGCACTTTCAGGAGCTCTTTTTAGATAAAGATGAGACCAATCCCTTGGCTCAGGCTGATCTTCTATCTGATATTCCTTCTCTAATATCAGAAGAAGATAATAGGGAGCTCTCTAAACACATTCAGGAGTTTGAAATTAGAGAATCCATTTGGTCCTTGTGTGTTGATAAAGCCCTGGGCCCGGACGGCTTCACAATCAAATTTTACAAGGCTGCTTGGGAAATTATCAAGGAAGATTTAAAAAAATGCTGAACTGGACTCGGAAAAAGGATAAGATCAGAGGAGCTACAAAATCCTCTTTTATGGCCCTAATTCCTAAAGATAAGAAGCCCCTATCTATAGATCAATTCAGGCCAATTTCACTATGCAATTCGTCCTACAAAATTTTGGCTAAAATCCTGGCAACTAGAATGAAGAAAGTCATGGGTAAACTAATCTCAGAAACTCAGGGAGGATTTATTGTTAGGAGACAAATTCTTGACAATATCATCATAGTGCAGGAAGCTATACATTCTAGCATGGAACGCAAGCATCAAGGTATGGCAATAAAGCTCGATATGGCTAATTCATTTGATAGGGTTAACCATTTCTTTCTGTTTGAAATTATGTCAAAATTTGGGTTCTCTCAAGAATTTGTCAGGTGGATCAAGGCCTGTATCAGCAGCCCTTGGATCGCTCCTTTAGTCAATGGTCGTCCAACCAATTTCTTTCAAGCCTCTTGTGGTATTCGTCGGGGCTGCCCGCTCTCTCCTTTCCTCTATATCCTAGTTGCTGACTCCTTGAGCAGAAGACTTAAGCGTCTTCAAACCTCTGGGGATCTGAAAGGCATCAGAATTGCAAGAGGAGTTCGTGCAACAAACAATGCGCAATTTGCTGATGATACTATCTTACTGGGCGAAGCGTCTAATGTTATTGCTGAAAGATTCAAAAAAGTTTTAACAACCTTCCTTAATGCCTTAGATGGAAAAATCAGTGAACTCAAATCAAAAGTGTACGGCTGGAATTTCCTGTCAGCTACCATGGCAAGAATCTCTAGAACCCTTGGCTTTGAAGGAATCACAAATTGGAATTCCTTCAACTATCTCGGAGTCCTAATTTTCAAAGGGAGGAAAAGGAAGGAGGATTGGCAAGGGCTAATCAATAAAATTAAAAAGAAGATCTCTGCTTGGGGCTTTAGATGGTTAAATCCTGCAGGAAAGCTTACCTTGATTAAATCCATCTTGTCCGTCTATCCGATTTATGTCTGCTCTATCTCCCTTGCACCCAGCTTTATAATCCAGGCAATCAATAAAGAAATTCGTAACTTTCTTTGGCAAGGGGGCAGAGAAAGCAACACTAGGAAGTACCACCTAATAAATTGGAGCATTGTTTGCAGCTCCAAGTCAAGAGGAGCGGCTAGTGCGAACGATCCAAATTTAATGAACTTGTCTCTCGAAGCAAAAATCCTGTGGAGACTCGTCAAGGACAAAGATGCCTGGTGGAAGAAAGTGATGCAGAAAAAATATATGAGGGGAACCAGACTTAGATGTATTGATAATATCAACATGGAGAAGAAAGGATCCCTTGTATGGGAATTGTGCAAGAAGGCAGCGTTCATAATCAAAGAAAAAGTACACTGGATTGCTGGAAACGACAAAAACATCAAGATCTGGTATGACCAGCTAGGGAGGTCATCTCCTGCCAACTTTTGTCATTAGCTAAGAAACTTGCAAAATTGGCTCGAAAGCAGTAACATCCACTCCTTGTATGACATCTCGAACTAGTCAAACAACGGCAGATGGGCCGGTTGGAAGGATTTGGATCTACCCGTTCACCTGCAAATGGATTACAAAGTCCTTCTCTCCCTCCTCCAGGAACAATGTCCAATCAGCCTCTCTCTCAAAGACAAAGGGGGTTGGGGAAAATCGGGATCCTATTCGGTGAAGGAGGGGTATCAGCATGTTCTCACCAACAGGGATGGAGGCTCTAAAGACACCAAATGGTCAAAGGTTTGGTGCAAAGATGGGCTTCCAAAGGTGAATGTCTTTTTTTGGGTTCTGGCCCACAGGAAAACGCTTACGGCAGATAATCTGAGAAAATGCGGAATTAAGGGACCTCTCAGCTGTGTTTTATGCAAGGAGGCTAAAGAGATGCTGGATCATCTTTTCCTGAATTGCAGTTTCACTCTTGAGGTTTGGAATTATGCCACCGGTAGTCTAAACATCAATCTGGTAATTCCAACCACTTGGAATGACTTATTTAAATGTTGGAAGGATTTTGATCAAGGCTCCCTCTCCGGAAAACCGGATTTCACTAGAGCCTGGGAAGCTCTCCCCAGGTTTATATGTTGGAAAGTCTGGACTGCCAGAAATAAAGAAATATTTGAGGGGTTTCCCTCCTATCCTCGCAGGACCTCTATTGCTGCTAAGGCTCTCTGGTTCGAAGCCTTATCATCGAGGGGTGTGCCCAGTATACATAAGGAACCATTGAATGTTGAAGAAAGAAACTGGATGGCTGATTTCCTATTGCCTCCAACCAATCTCTTTTGGATAAAACCCCCCCAAAAAATAAAGCCTTTGAGCTGGAAAGTAAGGATGAGCAATGAGGAATTCCAACTATGGAGGACTCAAGTGGGAAGTAGCATGTTATTCTTCGATGGTGCCTCGAAAGGAAATCTTGGGTTGGCAGGTGCGGGGGGAGTAATTTTCGACTCTAAGGGGAACAAGCAGAAGGAATTTGCCTGGGGCTTAGGAAGGAAAACCAATAATGGAGCGGAGTGGCTTGGCCTCATCAAAGCGTTGGAGATCGCCAACTCCCTAGGGATAACAAGACTCACAGTCTTAGGAGATTTATTAATCATTATCAGAGAAGCTAGAAGTATTGTTGGCAAAAGAAAAAAATCCCACCTCAAAAATTCATCATCTTCTCCTCTGTATTAGCAGGGATTTTCATGAGATTATCTTTATGCATATTCTTCGAGGTCAAAATGGACAAGCTGATGAAATGGCCAATCGGGCTGTTAGGATTTCCTATGGTTTGCTAAGTTATAACAATGAGTGTTTAGAAAATGCATGGCTTCCATAGACCTTGGCAAGCCTTAATGAATCGGGCTCTTGCCCTCTCTTTTTGGCACCTTTCTCCTCCTTGGTCTCATCATGTTAGGGGGTTATTTTTTTCAAAATTTTGGAATCTCTCATTTAATCTTTCGATGGCTCCTACTATCCTTGTAGGCTGCCCCTACATGCTTGAATTTATTGCAATCACACTGCTTTCCAATTGGATGACAGGCGTGAAGGTTTTCGGGGTTTATTACTGCATCTGGAAGCTATCCTCCTTTCATTCCTTCGTTCCCAGTTCTCTGCGTTTGCCGTTTGTTTCTTCGGTGCTCCTCTGCGTTGACAGGAGTATGGATTTTCATGGCTTAGGGCGTCCACAGGGCAGGGTAGATGTGTTTTATCATGGTGCTAGTCGGCTGCTGGGATGGGGAGAAGTAATACAGAAATGTGGCAGGTGTTTCAAGCCAGGGAGACGTCTTGGAGGAGGCTGCAGTCGTGGAATGCAGCAGGAGGAGTAGAGAGGAGACTCAGCAGAGGCAGAGTGTAATCATGGGTTCGGCCCTTGCTGCAGGCACGTTGGGGATGGGAGTTATCGGGGCCAGTCTAGAAACCAGGGTATCTCCAAATTCGAAGTCGAATTCTAGGACCGTTTACAGGAATTAGAGCTGCAAGTTAGGTTAATTAGAAGTGAAAGTCTAGAGCAGAAGAAAATCCTAACTCGCCTATACAATCTCGCATATGCTACTCATATAGAGGCTAAAGCACATCAACAGAGCATTGTTGAGAAAGTGGAGCATCTTGAAGAGACCTTGGGCCTAGCCTATCCTCACAAGGTCCGAAAGCATAAATTCTCGGGCAGAGAACTTGAAGACATCAACAGGAAAATGGAGAAGCTGTAGAAATTCATGGCCAATGCTGGAAACTTTGTGGACCTCAGCATGGAGAAGAATGGGGTAGCGAGTTCTGCTGGTGCTGCCATGGACGCGGGGCTGCAGTAGTTGCTCGTCGGTTTGGGTCTCGGGTTGGGCTCCTTTTAGCTCTGTTTTGGTTTTTATGTATTTCAGTAATTTGCTTATGGTTTTTAGAACTCATAGAACTGATACCAGCTGCAATTTTGGTTTGAAAATCTAGTTTTTTGTATAAGGCAGAACCTCATATTTTTTTTTTCGGCATACTCCTCATAGGGCAGTTCATAAGATGTTATAGTTTTCATAGGATAGGAAGATACAATGACAGTTATCAGTTAGAACATGATGAACTCGGTGTGATGGATGTCTTCCTCTTATGGGAGCAATCTGATCATTCTCTGTTTTGTAATTTTCATCTTTTTATCTAATATAAGCTTGCTAGCTATTTTTGTTAAAAAAAAAAACAAGTTCAAAGTGTGGAAGCAAGCATGAGGTTCATAAGCACAAGCGGGATCAAAGTAAATGCATATGCAACTGAAACACAAAAATGGGAGCCTTATAAGGAATGGCCAGAAATATATGAAGAAGAAATATATGAGACTTCTTCTCAAAATCATGGTAAATATAAAAAGGCTCTCGATCCTATGGTAAATACTCAGCATGGGCACCAAAATGGCATAAAGGTGCTGAATAGGGTGACCCATGTTAGGCAGGCTCTACAGTCAGACTGGTGCACAATGCATATATAGATGGATAACACACCAAGATCTAATAGGTTCTTCCCTATGGCGAATTCAGATAGAAAACAGTTCAGATGCATCATAACAACGGGGAATCCTAAACCTATATGCTGTTGATGTATATGTAACTTCGGAATGTATTTCATCTGTATATTATATTTATATTTATTGTACCCTTATAAGAGATGTGTTATTGCTCTATAAGGAAGTGTCGTCATGTGGATTGACAAGTGTCGCAAGTGTGTGTACTTGCCGATGGGTTATTAGACCACCTTATGGGGTCGGCCCTGATTAATATATAATATATTGTGGGTGTATCAAAGTAGACAAGTCGGCCCCAGTAGGTCACTGGGCAAAAAGGTGAGTATAAATAGAGATAGGAGATCTCTATTTTACTCACTCGGAAAAGTAACTATCTCTCTCTCTGAAAAGTGGCGCACTAGTGAGGAGGAGGAGGATCATCTGCTAGGAGACTATCTCAGTGTTATTTGGTTGTATTTTGGTTGAGCCATTGCTCTCTCTATCTCTGAGGAAGTTGTGGGGTTTTTCACCTTAGGGTTTTCCCCACGGAAACTCTGTGTCTCTTGTCTCTATGCTTTTGATTCTTGTGATGCTTGTGATGCTTGTCATATTATGATTGTCATGCATTGATATACTGTAGATGTTATTCTCTCAGCAAAGATCCTACAGTATTGTGATTTAATACTAAAAATTTAACATGGTATCAGAGCTTAACTGAGAAGAAGACATTTTGCAGTGACGGAAGCTTGTATTCCTTGTTTATTGGGTTTCTCTCCACAGATTTTTGAAATTCAGTATAGTAGATTGGATCTACTCATCAAGGCGCATCTATCTGTCCAATCAGAATTCAGTTCCGAGCATTTTCAGATTTGGCCCTAAAAATTAGGGTTTCCACAAAAATAGGAATTTCTGGAAACTGAAGGTATAGCTGGAAGCTCCTTGCAAAAATCGAAGGTTTGAGCTTTGGATCGAGATTTTTGGCTGGGTAGATCTCCGGGAAACTCAAACCCTAATTCAGGGCTCTCCCTAGTGAACCCGGGAGGACAAAAAGGCAATTTTGAAGGGCAAGACTTTGCTGATCTCAAATTCTGAATGTACTAGGCTGATCAGCTCTCCAAGGCGCATCTTTCTATCCTTTCGGAATTTTGAAATTCACATTTTGAATTTTTAGGGTTTCTCTGACAAACCCTAATCCAGGACCAGATCCAGTTTTCAGCACTTCAAGTGGTAAGTCCTAAATCTTTTCTATTTCCATTTGAAGTACTCTTAAAGATGTCTCTCCACACCAAGCTTGAGGATAAGCTTGAAGGGGCTGATAACTTCCGAGCCTGGAAGTATAGGATTGGGCTAATCCTGGAAGAGAATGAGTTGGACTCATATGTGAAAGAAGACATCCCTATCCCAGAGGATGAAGAGGCCAAGGCATTGCACAAGAAGAACTTGGTCAAGGCAAAGAGAATCATTGCTGATTCTATCAAAGACCATCTCATTCCCCATGTGTCTTCTCTCAAGACACCCAAGGAGATGTTTGAATCCTTGACCAAGCTATTTGAAGGAAAGAACATAAATCGGAAGATGACCCTGCGGAACCAATTGAAGGCAGTAAAGTTTCAGAATGGAGAAACCATTCAATCTTGCTTTTCAAGGGTCTCTCAAATCAAGGAACAATTAGAAGCAGTAGATGAAATGGTGGAGAATGGTGAGGTGGTGATGACTACTCTAAATGGCCTACCCAGGTCATGGGATTCCTTTATTCAAGGAATTTGTGCAAGGAAAAAGTTGATCTCTTTCAGTAGACTTCGGGAGGAATGTTCTCAAGAAGAAGCTAGACTTATAGCTCGTGAGGAAAAGATGGGAGGAGAAGATCAAGCTCTTGCAGCTCACACCAAAAGAAGCAAAACCAAGAAGGATCTCTCTCGCCTCAATAGATCCCATCAAAAGAAGAACAAGAAAGACCTAAGATGCTTCACATGCAATGAGAAGGGTCACTTTGCTTCAGATTGTCCTAAGAACAAAAGGGATAATAACAACAACTCTAGTAAGAAGAAGAAGGGCAGCAAAAGAAGGTTTCATGCTCATGCTACCGAAGATGATGAACCCCCAAAGAAGAAGGCTAAGGAAGAAAGTAGTAGTGATGATGACTCATCAAGTGAAGAAGAGTATGTTATGATCTCTGCACTCACTGGTACCATCTCCCATGGTTGTAATGATTGGTTGATTGATAGTGGGGCCTCCAAAGACATGACTGGGTTCAAGGAATCCTTTGTGAACCTTTCTGAACATGAATCACCCCATAAGGTGAAACTTGGGGATGATTATCAATATCCAATCAAAGGAAGTGGTGAAGCCTCCTACAACCTAGATTCTGTAAAATCATTAAAGATGAAAGAAGTACTGTATGTACCTGGACTCAAGAAGAACTTACTCTCCATCTCTGCATTGGATGCAAAAGGTATGAGGGTTGCATTTGTGGATGGCCAAGTCCTAATGTGGCCAAAGGGAAAGAACATAGATGATGCAGTAGTGATTGGAGAGCAAGAGGGATGCTTGTATAAATTGAAGGGACAACTTGAACATGCCATGGTACATGAATCCATGGAACCAAGTGAACTTTGGCATAGAAGACTTGCTCATATGCACTATAGGGCACTTCCAATTGCAAGCAAGGCAGTAGAGGGTCTTCCTGAAATCAAGACCAAGCATGAAGGTGTCTGCAAAGGATGTGCAAAAGGTAAGAACACTAAGAAGGCTTTCCCAAGCAGTGAAAGCAAGGCAAAAGACATTCTGGAAATCATCCACTCAGATGTATGTGGCCCCATGTCATCCAGTTCCCTAAGTGGGTATGTTTACTATGTATCATTTATTGATGACTTCTCCAGAAAGACTTGGGTATACTTCTTGAAAGGAAAGATGAGGTGCTTGACAAATTCAAGGAATTTAAAAACTTGATGGAGAATCAAATTGACAAGAAGATCAAAACTCTCAGATCCGACAATGGTGGAGAATTCACCTCAAATGACTTCAAGAAGCTTTGCAGTGATTCAGGGATTAAGAGGGAGTTGACTGCTCCTTATAATCCTCAACAGAATGGAGTTGCAGAAAGGAAGAACAGAACTATCATGGAAGCAGCAAGGGCAATGTTGCATGACCAGGATCTTCCTATGCATCTATGGGCAGAAGCAGCTAGAACAGCTGTATATGTACAGAACAGAACACCCCACAAGATATTGGACAACAAGACACCAGAAGAGGTCTTTTCTGGTAAGAAACCTGAAGTCAGCCATCTCAGAATATTCGGTTGTCCAGTATATACTCATGTCCCAAAAGAGAAGAGGACTAAACTAGATCCTTCAGGAAAGAAGGGCATCTTTGTGGGATATAGTGAAAGCTCGAAGGCTTACAGAATATACTTTCCAGGGTTCAAGAAAATTGATGTCAGCAGGGATGTAACATTTGATGAAAACTCAGCATTCATCAAATCAAGGAAGGCACCTACCGAAGTTTATAAAGAACCTAAGGAAACAAGATTTCAGGACACTACCATGACTGAAGCAGTTCCAGAAGTTGTTCGTGAGTTTGAAGATCCACAAGAACCTGTAGATCCACCCCGTGAGGATAACTCTCACAAGAGGAAACCTGTATGGGCTAGAGAGCTCATTCATGATGCAGAAAGATTTGGCATTCCAGAAGAAGAACACAGAGCAAAGAAGAGAACCAGATCATACACCAGTTATGTTGCTTTACTCTGTGACATCATGAACAAAGAGCCTTCTAGTTATGAAGAGGCAGCGAAAAAGAAAGAATGGAAGGATGCTATGATCGAGGAATACCAATCAATAATGAAGAATGATGTTTGGGATGTTGTCCCAAGACCTAAAGAGAAGTCTGTTGTGACTTCAAAATGGATCTACAAAATCAAGCATGCTGCAGATGGCAGCGTGGAGAAGTACAAAGCAAGATTCGTAGCTCGAGGATTCTCTCAGAAAGAGGGAATAGATTATGAAGAAACCTTTGCACCTGTAGCCAGATATACTTCCATCAGAATAGTACTTGCTCTGGCTGCAGCAATGAAATGGAAGATACACCAGATGGATGTCAAGACTGCTTTCCTGAACGGTGTAGTAGAAGAGGAAGTATATGTGGAACAACCACTCGATTTTGAAATACATAAAAGGGAATCATATGTATGCAGATTGAAGAAAGCCTTGTATGGCTTGAAGCAAGCTCCCAGAAATTGGTATGGTAGGATGGACAGTTTCCTATCTAGTTTGGGCTTTACCAAGAGTAAAGCAGATTCCAACCTTTACTACAAGGTTGAGGAAGGGAATCCTGTGATTCTACTACTGTATGTGGATGACCTATTTGTGACAGGAGATGACAGACTGATTGCGGATACCAAGAGGAAGCTTGCAGCTGAATTCGATATGAAAGACTTGGGAATGATGCACTATTTCCTAGGTATGGAGGTGTGGCAGAATGCAGGTGGGATCTTCCTTGGTCAAGGGAAGTACACAGTAGATATCCTGAAGAGATTCAGGATGATGGATTGCAAGGCCATGGCCACACCGATGGCATCGAATCTAAAGCTTCTATGTGATGCTTCATCTGAGCCAGTTGATGTCTCTATGTATCGTTAGATGATTGGGTCCTTGATGTACCTGACGAACACGAGACCAGACATTTTCTTTGCTGTGAACACATTGAGCCAGTTCCTGACAGATCCAACAAGTGTTCACCTGGTTGCTGTAAAGCATGTTCTGAGGTACCTAAAGGGTACAGTGGATTATGGGCTCAGGTATGAGGCGAATCAAAAGTTTAACCTGCAGGGTTATGTTGATTCAGACTGGGCTGGCAGTGCTGCAGACAGGAAGAGCACATCTGGGTGTTGCTTCAGTATGGGATCAGGTGTGATCTCTTGGTTTAGCAGGAAGCAGTCCTGCGTAGCACTAAGTACAGCTGAGGCAGAGTATGTTGCCGCCTGTTCAGCTAGTTGTGAGGCAGTATGGCTACGGAAGCTACTGTCTGAGTTATTTGATCTCCCGTTGGAGGCTACTGGTATCTTCTGTGATAACCAGAGTTGTGTGAAGCTGTCTGAGAACCCAGTGTTTCATGACAGGTCGAAACACATAGAGATCAAATATCACTATATCAGGGATATGGTGCAGAGAGGAGCTGTGAAGCTCCTGTATGTTGCGACGGACGAGCAGATTGCAGATGTGCTAACGAAGCCACTAGCCAGGGTGAAGTTCGAGTACTTCAGAGAGAGGCTTGGCGTGCTTCAGATCGAGGATACTTCGAGAAAGAAGTGATGAACACATTTGCTGAAGCCATTCCAAGCATGTTGGAAGGAGGATCCTTCACATGGCTGTGGATGTAAGCGCTGGATGATGAGTATCAGGTTGGTGTTCTGGTTTCTGCTTGGATATGATCAGTTGGATCATTTTATGTATGTATGTACGCATCATGTGGATGCTGGATATGATCAGTTGGATCATTTTATGTATGTATGTACGCATCATGTGGATGCTGGATATGATCAGTTGGATCATTTTATGTATGTATGTATGCATCATGTTGGATGCTTGGACCATGTATCTGTATATGTATCAGGTGGATACATTGTATGATCAGGTGGATCATGTATGGTGATATGTATCATGTATTTGTATTTGTATCAGGTGGATACATTGATGATCAGGAGGATCATGTATGATGATATGTATCAGGTAGATACTTGGTATGCATCAGGTAGATGCATTGATGATCAGGAGGATCATGTATGATGATATGTATCAGGTAGATACTTGGTATGCATCAGGTAGATGCATTGATGATCAGGAGGATCATGTATGATGATATGTATCATGTATTTGTATCAGGTGGATACATTGATGATCAGGAGGACCATGTATGATACTTGGTATGCATCAGGTAGATGCATTGATGATCAGGTGGATCATGCAGCAGGATGTTGCAGTGATGATCAGGATGATCATAGATGACGAGCTTCAGGATGTTGCTCCAGATGACACGCAGCAGTGATGATCAGGATGATCATAGATGACGAGCTTCAGGATGTTGCTCCAGATGACATGCAGCAGGATGTTGCAGTGATGATCAGGATGATCATAGATGACGAGCTTCAGGATGTTGCTCCAGATGACATGCAGCAAGACGTTGCAGTGATGATGATCAGGATGATCATGGATACATCAGGATGATGTATGGTGAGTATAAGGTTGATACTCTATGGCCGTGGATCAGGTTGTGCAGATGAGCATGTAATTCGTTGCCCTGGGAGATTTGCAGATGGTCTTTCGAGGTTTTGCCTATGGCATGTAATTCGGTGCCCTGGGACATCTGGCAAATGCTCTTTCGAGGTTTTGCTCTGGGAGGACATGTAATTCGTTGCCCTGGGAGATCTGCAGATAGTCTTTCGAGGTTTTGCCTATGGCATATAATAACGCCCTAGGATATCTGGCAGATGCTCTTGCGAGGTTTTGTCCTATGGCATGTAATTCGTTTCCCTGGGAGATCCGATAGGTTGGGCTGTGTGCCTGTAATCAGTCCTGGGATGCTCTTGCGAGGTTTTGCCATGACCACATGTAATTCGTTGCCCTGGGAGATCCTATAGGTAGAGCTGTGTGCTCGTAACAGCCTGGGATGCTCTTGCGAGGTTTTGTGGTGAGGTCACATGTAATTCGTTGCCCTGGGAGATCCTATAGGTAGAGCTGTGTGCTCGTAACAACCTGGGATGCTCTTTCGAGGTTTTGTGACGCACGTAAAAGTCCTGAGGATTCCACAGTATGGCTAGTGATGACGAAGACCTGTAGGTAGTGGGCCTACATCCAGTATGAAAAAGGACTGGCTCTGTAGAACTTCCTATGACGAGTAGAGACAGAGATTGGTTGAGATAGTAGCAGCAGTGACGATGATGATGACGATGCATCGATGACGATGATCCAGAGAAGAAGACTTGTCTAGCAGATCTGTGTCGAGAAATACCTTCCTAGTTAAGAGGGAGTGTTGATGTATATGTAACTTCGGAATGTATTTCATCTGTATATTATATTTATATTTATTGTACCCTTATAAGAGATGTGTTATTGCTCTATAAGGAAGTGTCGTCATGTGGATTGACAAGTGTCGCAAGTGTGTGTACTTGCCGATGGGTTATTAGACCACCTTATGGGGTCGGCCCTGATTAATATATAATATATTGTGGGTGTATCAAAGTAGACAAGTCGGCCCCAGTAGGTCACTGGGCAAAAAGGTGAGTATAAATAGAGATAGGAGATCTCTATTTTACTCACTCGGAAAAGTAACTATCTCTCTCTCTGAAAAGTGGCGCACTAGTGAGGAGGAGGAGGATCATCTGCTAGGAGACTATCTCAGTGTTATTTGGTTGTATTTTGGTTGAGCCATTGCTCTCTCTATCTCTGAGGAAGTTGTGGGGTTTTTCACCTTAGGGTTTTCCCCACGGAAACTCTGTGTCTCTTGTCTCTATGCTTTTGATTCTTGTGATGCTTGTGATGCTTGTCATATTATGATTGTCATGCATTGATATACTGTAGATGTTATTCTCTCAGCAAAGATCCTATAGTATTGTGATTTAATACTAAAAATTTAACATATGCAAGTTTCTGAATATACATGACATGATCACACAAAGTGCCGAAAAGGACCAGTAAGAAGGCATGAGTCCAACTAAGAATCTTGTCTCTAAGAAAAATTAGTAACAAGATCATATCTAAAAAACGAGTAAAGAAAAATATGATACAAGTCACTGTGGTAGAAATACTTTCAACTTCGTGGTCGTAAAAAATAGGCATAATTAAGGTAGAGTTATCCAAAGGAGGCTCTATAGTACCAAATCCCAAAGACTTATAATCAACAAGATCAAATTCAGGATGAAGATCAAAGTTGAAGGACATGATGGAATTTGTAGGAACAAATTCATCATCACTGGAGTTGAAAATTCTAAAAGCAGAATAAAAATCAACAGGAACACCGATTACGGGTCTATGGGAGAGTCCAAAGAATAAATAGTGGTAATATCATACTCCAAAGTCAAGCCGGGGATGGACATAACTGCAACTGGATCAACATCCGAATGAATGGAAGAATACATTATAGATTCTAGGAAAAATTCAACAGAAGGAAGTATATCATCCCAGATAGAACACATATCCAAACATTCAAATGGAGGTATCACCTGGTCAACTGTCAGGATCAAGTCCCGAGAAGGTACGCATAAACTCAGAGGATTATTCTCAGTAGCAGTTGTATCCAAGGGATAAAAAGGTTGGTTGAACTGAGAACACCCAACTTCATAGGCTGAACACTTCCAAGGGTTCTTAAAGTTCGAAGACTTAAATTGAGACTCCTTAGTTATGAAAGGTGTGACTACTATTGAAATTGTGTGCACTCATGATGCATTAGCTTGCAAAAAAAGTGGAGGAAGATTAAAAGTTCCCATTAACGAAGGATACATCCCCACAACAATGTTTTCACAATTCCTTGCTGAATGGGAAACTAAAGTAATATTGGATCCATGATCTAGATTGAACTCATTATTGTTTAAGGGTAGTTGGTCAATTGTTACAATCTTTCTTTCATGTGGAAATTTGATGACATGAAAGATTGAAGAGACTACTGCCATCATTGTTTGATTCCAATTTCTCCCTAGTAACAAATTATAATCAAGTGGGGAATCAACCACTTCCACATCCACTTTGACTACTTTTCCCCCGAGCTCTATAGAAAAATCCGGGATAACCCCATGAGGTTTAAAAAGAGGGTCGTCAAAATCTTTCAACATGGTGACTGGAGGAACTACATCAGGTGATACTAAAGCCTTCAGCATGATAAAGACACAATGCATGTGGAGGCACCGCCTTCTACAATTGTCCTATGAATATTAGTGTTTCCAAATATGACATGGATCTGAAAAACAACATGGTAGGGTAAACGAGGCTTCCAATTATCAAAATCGAAAGGGACCACTTGACTATATGCAGGATCGAGGGCCCCTAAAGTTGAAAGTAAGGTATTCCTTTGAGTTGGGAAACTCTACAAGACCTCAAGTGTAGACATCACACATGGAGCCTGTGCCAAATATTCAACTATGCTATAATTTTGTGTAGCACACACATTACAATTGAATGCTGCTTTCTTAAGAATTCCTTTCAGTATTCGAGTCATAGTATCATTAGGAGGCTTCTCTATATGTAAAGAATTGTCACTATCAACATTAATAGGTTCCTTACCTTTTGATCCAGACGAATTAGTTTCATAATTCTTGTTCCTAGTTTGGAGATACAAATCTCGTTCACACATGAAAACTTCTCCGGAGCTGAAACTGCCCCCTTGAGAGGAGGCTCCCTAGTTTCCCCCTTGAGAGGCTACAGGGTTTTGATGAACACCAACCAACAAATTTTGTGCCATTTCCATCTTAGGGAATTTGTAAGTTAGATGATCCTCCCCGCATAACAAGCAAGGAAATTTCGTCTTAGCTTTTTCATTAGCCCCACTAGCATTATTGTTGTTATTATTTGCATTTTTTGTCCCCTATTCCCATTTTTATTATTCTTGTTTTTCTTCCCTCCAGGATGCTGGTTGCCTTCATAGTTATGTACTAACAAAAATTAAGAAGGAGGGTTGGGTTTAAGGTTTTGTGTGTTAATATGACTAGTTTCTGGTGAATTTTGACTTGAAAAGTTGGTACTCAGGCTCACTGGATTGTTCTCAACTGCACCGATCACTCCATCAGAATGAGGTGTCAGGATAGGTTTTGTAAGATCAATAGTCGATCTCAGTGCATCAAGAATAATTTCATATAATAATCCAGACTAAGAGTAAATCAAGTCTAACTGATCTAAGAATGGATTCCTCTTCTGTTGTAACCCCTGAAGTAGAAACATCCTTGGATATATAAGGTAGAAGTGATTTCAGGAACCATTCTAACAATAATTCTGGGGGTATATCCGCCTTGATCAATATTTTCCTACTTCGCCACTCCTGAATATGATCAGAAATATGAGTGACCTTGTTTTTCTTGAAGGTAGACAGAAGGTCTATACCGGCCTCATACCGAACAAGAAGTTGGAAATGGTTAAGGAAGACTGTCACTAAATCATAAAAATGATGGTAAGCAGTGGATGGCAGCTCAATGTACCACTTAGCTGCTACACTGTTTAAAGTCCTCTGGAAGAGTCTTAACCGTATAGAATCATCGTTCAACGAGTTGGAGGAACACCACAAATGAAAGGTGGTGACATGGTCCCCTAGATCTTCACCAGTACTACCTTCAAACGTTGGGATGTATGAATGCAATTTGGTTGGAACGAGAGGCAAATTCGGATCGTGATGGAATAGATCATCCATCAGTTTCGATAGTTCTGAAAAATTCAAAGTTTCCAGAAAGGGTAAACGAGGTCTAGTTGTTGGGTTCTAGGTTCCAGGAGCATTAATTGCCCATTGGTTAGTGTTGGCATGTGGTTGTCCTAAAACGTGTGGATTTCCAGGATTAGTGAAAGGTGGAGTGGGTTTTCCAAAGTTCTGACCAAATTGATGTTTAAATGAAGGATTAGTTGTTCCAAAAGTCCCTCCCATCCCTCCAAAAGGTTACCTTGTAAGACAGTTGTCATAACAAGGTTTGTCATATTAGAACCTCCCACGCCATACAAAGGGATACTTCCTTGAGTGGCAGGATGCCCCCATGCACATCCATTGCTTGTGCCACCTTGTACAAAAGGATTACTTTGTGATACACTGGATCCAAAGGGGTGACTAGAACTCACACCTCCAATAACTTGGAAAGGAAAGATTGACTGGGGTAGAGTGGAATTAGAAACAACTCCAGTGAAGCGTGGGTTACATTTGTCCATTGAAGGGTGGGATAGTATGGAAAGAGATAGATGGGCCACTACCTGAATCAATGGTCAACGTTGAACTAGGAGGGATAGTGGCAGTCATAGGTTGACAACTTGAAAGAGGGAATCCAAAAGAGAAAGGGTTCGAACTCACTTGAGTTTTAACGAACTAGTACCAGTAAGTACCATTGAGGTTGTGGGAAACCAACCTAACCCTATTGTAGATCCCATATTAAAAGTGACTCCTCCTACAGGGAAAGTGCTAACTAGAGTAGACATGTTCCCTGAAGTAAATACTTGTTCTCCATTTTCCATGTTAAACTACATAGACAATGGATTATGAACATTAATACCAGCTAACTGAGTAAACCTAGGAATTTGTGGCGGGTTCAGAAATCAAGATGGATCTGATAGGTCCTCAATTTCAATGGGACTTAAATTCTCTTCAAGTTGAGGAGAATGGAATCTAGGATAGTTATGCAATTGCTCCTCAGTATCTCTAAAGTGTCCTTCGTGGGAAGGTCTCTCAGAATCACCTACCCTAGAACTGTTTTCTTCTACTGGTTGTTATGTTTGATGTTCCTGGTTTTCCTCTTTTGTCTCCCGAGGGGGTGGATTAGGATAATCCAGTCTTCGCCTTAGTGCAGGGACTTCTCTCCATTCAAGATATCGTCCTTGAATCCTTATGTATCTGCGTGGAGGTTGATCAACCACGGTGGCTTGCAGAAGACACTAAGAAGAAAATCTACAAAAAATAAAAATCAAACAACACACACTAAAAATTTCTTGAAAGATATCAAACAAGCAAACAACTGCCTTCCAAAGGAATTTCTAGGATGATGGGGGCCCAGAACAAACCAGGGAAGGGATGAAGAACAGTTACTTGAGGTCCACAATATAGACGTGATGGGGTCAAGCATTTGAATCACCAACTTCCTTCCCAAAGAGATGCAAGGGATTTCCTCCCGAGTCTGTCCTAGGTGCAATGGAAATATCCTTCCACCATGACCTGTGTAGATCCCTAAAGGTACATATACTAAGGCTACCAACTTTATAGAGAGGGTCCGGGGGGATAGTCGCAAGTTGAATCAATGCCCATGGGAAGGGTAACAAATCCCGAAACTTAGAAGCACCAAAGGTACTAATGAATCCCTGTACTTTCACCAATCCTGGTAGGTGCTCAATTTAATATCGGAGGGGTATCTCCTTTACTCAACCTCACACGACCTCGTGCTTGAATCCGGTGTTAGTGGAGCTTCCCGGTTAACCTTCTACAAAATTAGATTTTGTCCCTAAATGAATGACACCTATGTTTTGACAAGTCTAAGTGATTGTGGAGGAGTTAACTCACAACTCCCTACCTCTACAATACTACTTAAGCTATTAGGTGTGTTTCTAAACTAGAAGAAAACCTAAGATCCCATCCAAGTTACTGATTGCTTGCTTTAAGATGTAGTTTCAAAATTTTCAAAAGAAGTAAAACAAGTGTAACTAAAGAAAGATATTCTTTAAGTGAAATATGAAGCACTTAATCACCACAAACATGTACTTATCACTCTCAATTTATTTCCAATGCAAGTTCTAAATATATGATCTAGAATGCATATGTAAATTTTTTGTATCTAATGCATTTTTTTCTCTTTTTCAAATGCAAAAAGGTAAAAATTTAAATTCTAATATGCAAAATCAAAACTAAATCATAACAATGCAACTACCAAAATAACTAGTTATGCAAAAGAAAATTTCTTGTTTTTTGATGCAAAGCAATCCTAAATCCTTTAAGCTACTTAAAAGCACTCAATCAACACTAACTTGTAAAATGAACCAACTTTTTTTTTGGTCTTTTTTCAAGATGAGATCATAATTGAAACTCAAAGTAACACACTACCAAATCAAATGCAAAACTTTTTCAGATCTCCTTATCAAATAATGAAAGCGACCATAAACCCTAAGCTTCTTATTCATGTAAGCATGCCAAAATTGGGAAAAGCATACACCAAATAATTTTAGACCCAATCAAAGCAAAGGACCTACTAATAAATATGGTTTGGTAAAGCTAGGTATGCAAACAAATAGTGCAATCAAGGTCCTAAACCGCATACATGACACTTGAGCTTTCACTCCAAAGGAAAGACCAAAAGCACAAGAAAGGACAAGAAACCAATCTAAAGAGAAATTTTCACTCAAATAGATACAAATAGGGTCAAATAGACTCAATAGGTTCCAAATACAGTCAAATTGGAGCAAATATGTTCAATTAGACTCAAATTGGGTCAAAAACACCAAACTTGTTCATAAATCCCCAACTCGGGTCAACAAGCCCAAAATTATTCCAAACAAGCCAAAATTTATTTAAAAATATCCCAAAGATCAAAATGATATCAATCACAAGATAAAACACCACTTCCCAGGGGTCCTATACATACCTAGGATCAATAGGGACTCCAAAAAATGCAATAACCCCCCCCAACAGTCCTAAAAGTGAAAAATTCATGTACATGAGGTACACACTGGTGTAAAATGTTTCAAGGGAGAGTGACATGCTAGTGAAGAGCCTTCCACAAGTGGGTATGTAGAAGACTCGCTACTGTAAGTACTAGGGCTAGCATGTATGCAAAAATGTCCCAAAAAATGCAAAATCCAACTCAAGAACTGAGCAAGCAAGGGTCTAACAAAGCTCAATGACTGTTCTTAACATGAAATCAAACTCAAACCTTCAAATAGACTGAAAAAATGGCCTTGGAGACCCCCAAAGTAGATAGGAACCTCCCCAGCAGAGTCGCCAATTCTGTTGTTAGGGAAAGTTTCTTATAGCTGGGGTGAGACTACCAACGTACTGGGGTGAAAGATAAACATTCAGAGTTTTTCAAATACAATTATTAAGCAAAGGGTTTAAGGTTTGAGATAATGTGTACCTTATTCAAAAGGTTGATCCAAGCCTCTCTTCTTACTCTCCAATGCAACAACCTGCAAAAACATTCCAAAAGACCTTCCTCAAACCAGTTTGACTACAGATAAAAGATTGACATTTATAAGAGAATAAAACATCAAATTGTAATCAGATCTAGAACATAGATGAACAAAGGTATTTGGAAAGGGAAGAATGTCCAATATTTATTAATAAATGAATCAAGTACATCAAATTACCTTCCTTCAAGCATGGCACTTCATGAAACCAAGATTCAAGGTCTCATGCTCCTCTCTTCCAAGGATCCCAACCTCTGATAAAATGTGCTAGGGTTTATAGATAACTAGGGCACAAGTGAGGGGGATGTGAGTCCCAATTCATCCAGCATAACATTAAAATGGGATTGAGTCTTCTTCATGGTCCCCTCTCCCTCTCTTATATAGCAAAGGAAGAAGATAGGGTTGGGTAGGAAGTAGTTACAACTGAAGAGATGGTTAACAAAACCACCATTTTCTCGAGATTTATATATTATTTTGGTATTTTTGAGATTCTAGCGGGTGGAAAATGTAAAAAAAGTGGGTAACATGCGAGTTTACCATGTACACCCTGCGTTTTTGTGGAAAATTGGTGAAAAATATCATTTTTCTGAAGGTTTTCAGGAGAAGTCTTGGTCTTCAAAAATGTTCCTAAGCTTCCTACCTATCAAACGGGCCATGAATTAGGTAATGCCATCATTCTAAAGTCCGAAATATGGATCTTCCATCCCAAATGTCATTTTGTGTGACTGACATTAATCTCATGAAATGTCGTCATGCGACCAAAATATGTAAGTGTCGCCACAGACGGAGAAGTGACAAATTTGGCTATAACAAAAACATAACATAATTTTTGGCAGGGACTAAAAGTTAGCTATATACTATTACAATAAGTCAAATGAAACAAAATACCTATCAAATTTTAAAAACTTTAAATACTCACATTCTTTTCATAGAATTACATCCTTACCTTTTTATTTTATTAAGGGAGTAATTTAATAAACATATTTCTATTACCATATTGGAACCGAAGAAGAATAATTCTGAATTTTTTACTGGGTTATAACATAGTTTGTTGTAATATTCTAGTAAGTCATAACAAAGAATAAATTAAACCTTGAGTATCTCCAAGCCACTGCTAGAATGTCCCAAATTAAAAAAAAAACCTCGATCCAATGTTGATATCAATCACATAAAATCCAATATTTCTATATATTCTGTTTTCTTACCATTTGAAATTTTTGTAAATCCCACCGAACGTATTGTAATGTTTAATCTACCTCCTTTGACAGTATATCAGCTCTCACATTTTTTTCTCTAAAAATATGACATATCCTGAAGGAGTTGAAAGCACCTGCCAATGCCTTTAAAAGTTTACCTATTCCTTGCAACTATAAGTTCAGTAGTAGTTGATGGGTGCCTTTCATCCAATTTACAACCAAAGAAGAATCTCCAAAAACCTGTAAGTCTCCAACTTTCTTCTCAACTGCTAACTTTATTAATGTCCTTAGAGCCAATAATGTAGCTTGATTGTTTGTGCCATGACTACAATTAGTTTAGCTTTGAATTCAATAAAGAGAGATTTTGAGAAGTAAAGTATTCTTCTCAAACCACAATTTTTCTAGTTGCCTTGAGAGACACCATGAAAAAAGATTTAGGAAATTTTTTGAATTTATCTATTGATATCATCAAGTAATCATATTATGCCATATTTTTTTAAGTCGCGAATCTTCACATACTGAAAGAGTATATACCAAATCGTAAAGCTCCAAGAAACGGGGATCCCAAGGAGTACGTTAACTTTAGATCTGCATGCTACAGGTGTGTAAAGTGGGGTACGAATTTAACATGTGTAAGGTCTATACTATGGAGTTCATAAATGATGAAGCTCCTTGATCAGGGGTTGGATTAGACACTAATGATTTCTCTAGAATATCACTTCTAGATGGAAAAAGTATTGATCTAGAAACTCCAGTTAACCCAACTTCTTCCTTTTGTACACCTAGATCAGGTCCTCCTTGTTGTAGACGCAACAAATCCCATGTTTTATATAAAACATGGGAGCCCCAATTCCATAACAAAGAGTAACTTAATCATTTTTTGGGGTTGTTCAGCCTGTTTGCCATTTATTTCGCTTCCTTTGATTGGAATTAATTAAGTTAGTAAATTTTTCTTTCTCAAAAAAGCGATGCATTTTTGTGTGTTTTTGAGAAAGTTGCGGAAATAAGTTTTGGGTTGAATTTTCAACCATCCCACAACCCACAACCTGCAACCCGCAATTGCGGATTGCGGGCATTTGTATTTACATTTCGTGTTTTCCCTTCCGCAACCCACAAATGGCGGATTGTGGGATGCGGAAAAAGGTTTTGAAAGTTGCACATAAAGTTCCTTCCTGCAACCCGCAACTCGCTGTGGGATTCAGAAAGACCCTTTTTGAATAAGGATTGGCTTATACTCTCCGCACTCCACAACCCGCAAATTGTAGGATGCAGAGGTATTTTCACCTTACATTATGTTTACGTTCCGCAACGCGCAACCCGCAATTTGCGGATTGCGGAATGATGTGTTTATTTTTTTTTTAATAATGAGTGCTCACATTTGGAATCCTGCATCCCGCATCCTGACCGTTAATATGCAGTGATCCGACGGCCATGATTGCATCTAGAGAAATGATTTGAATTTCGATTTTTCATGCTTGGTTCGTCGTTTTCAACATTGATCTGGTTTTTGTCTGCGTTATTCTTGATCAAACATGAAGTCCTTGAATCCAATGATTACTTAATGATTAAAATTCCGAGATTTGATTGTTAATTTCATGTGTTATTATGCAAATTTACTTCATCTCACGCCAAATTTCAATTGATGCATCACTGACTGATATTTCGCTCATAGAAAAGTTAATTGCGAAATGCGCATTGTTCATCTGCAATCATGTCAGTCGGTTACACTCAATTGATGTCAAAACCTGTGTTTTTTGTCTTATAAGGGCTGTTATGGATAATCTATTAGTTTACGATCATATATGCAAAATTTGGATTGATAATTTGATATCTCTGTTAACAATTGAATCCTGTAAGTAAAATGCAGGGAGTTTCTCATATTCTTGTTGAGCATTCTTTTGAAAAAGAGCCTTAGCCAGTGGAATACTCTGAACCTGTTCCTGCACCATTTGACGTTGATGTTTCTGATGGTAGCACAGATAGTGAGGAGGAAGATGACAGGGTTCAATTCCTATATGAAAAACTTCTTTTCAACAAGTAGAAGAGGGGTGATAGGGAGTACATTGATCAAGATAACATAATTTTTTGGGACTTGATTATCAATTTTCCACCTGTGTGTCCCACAATTCCTTCCAAGGAGGATCCGTTAGCTGATTTTTCTATCTTTGAAGACATATCTCGTCCTCGTGAATCGAGGGAATATTTCATATGTTCCTCGTCAGCTATCTTCAATAGCTCATGATCTATCTTGATTCTCCTTGACTGATGACAGGATGTCCTAGAAGATATGTGGTGCAATCTTTTGAATTGTATGATGCCCAGTTTGGGGTCCGAATTGGTTATTGTTCCTACATAGAAGGATAAGTTCGATATTGTAAGCCGAGGGGTAATTTTTTCTTGGCCATTTTAAGATAATGTATTTTTTATTATCCCGACTCTGTGGGAGATTTGATCCTGAATTATCACTTTGTAATTATTATTTAAGGGATTTTAGATCTCATAGTAAGGGATGGATGGTTAGGGGACAAAATCGCCAAAAGAGACTGGAGATGCTCTGTTGTTGCAGACTATGTAATGTTTTGCGGGCCTTAATACACAGTTAGTTTTCTTCAGCTATCTCTTCTGTTATAATTTGTCAAATGTCTTTGATGGATTGCGATTTTGCTTTGATACATTCACTAATACTGTTTATTGTTTGCAATCAGTAATTTGCATTGGTTTATAGTTCAGATTTCTCTTGACTTCTGATCTCTGCAATTAATGTTTTGAATGAATGTCTTTATCCAATACATTTTATCTATTTCTGCAAATGATTCACAGTAATCATTGAGTTAATGTTAGTTTGTCAATTAACATTCCAGATTCAGGATAAGCTTGTATTCATTCTTAAGTTATTGTTGGTTGAAGGTTTTCAATTAATTATTTCTTAAGCTGTTGAACCAAGATCCAGTTTTGCATGTCTGTAAAATTGGTGAAAGGACTTAGTAATTTTCAGATCAAGTTATCTTGTATACAAACAAATCATTCCTGTTAGAATAGGCCTAACTTAAATTAGGTTTCTTTTTCAAGTTAGACTAACTCTTAGGATTAGGTAACCTTTCTCGTCTTTGCTTACAGGAAGACAGATCCTACTTAGGATCAAACACACCTAAGTGCCAGCGGAGGCCTTTGTATCCGTGGGTGTTAACCACACCAAATAGCTCGAGGATAGGTTAAAAATTGCATAGGATTATCTGAAGCCTTTGGCTGGGTTTTCATCCCCTGTTGTTTGCCTTGAACACCATTCTAGCACATGTTCAACCGAGGCATCAACAAACCTTCCATTTACGAGCAACAACATGGTTTTCTTTTTGGAAAAGAGGCAGAGTCTACAGGAGGAAGTGAGAAGGTATTGTGAGATAGATCTGTTGGATCTAGGAAGATTAAGAAGGTTGTAAGGAAAAGGAATGGAGTTAAGTTGACGGTGGGAGAGGATATTAAGGTGGAATCTATCATGGAGTATGCCAAAAAGCCATGATAAGAAGGTTTTATGGTTTCATAGTAAGGGAGGAAGGTCTCAGAGGGTGGTTGGATGATAATTGGGTTCCGATTTTAAATTATTGTCCAGAGATTTATATTATGACTAGGGGTTGGTTGGATTCAAGCTGAAACAGGATGAGGATGCAGTGAAAATCTTGAAAGATGTTTGGATGTGGGGTAAAAAGTTTTTAACCTTCAAATTCTGGAATCCATGCTTCGACCCTAGAAAGGAATTTAACTATAAAGCTCTGGTATGGGTAAAAATCCTTGAATTGCCTCTTGAATTATGGAATGAACCTTTCTTCACAGCAGTGGGTAACCAAATTGGGACAACGGTTTTTGTGGATCCTTCTTACAAGTTTCAAGATATGCGAACAATAACTAAGGTGCTAGTTTCTATCGATGTGTCCCTTAGGTTACCTGAATTCATTGACATCGAGGTCGGTGATTTTTGCTTGAAACAAAATTTCGATTATGTTAATATTCCCTTTTGATGTGGAAGATGTCACGTATATGGACATTCTATCAAGGAATGTTTGTTACCCTTTAGAAAACAGATTTGGGCAAGAAAGAATTTACATTCTCCTAAGAACAACTCTGTGAAAGTCTTAGAGGTGTGACTATTGATAGAAAATGAAGGGATTTTAAGGGAGAAACTAAAAGGGACTATTCTTAAGAAGGAGAAAGATCATGTTATCTTGGATTTTGAACCAGGGGATAAAACCCTAGACCAGAATTTGAGGGAAGATTCAATTATGGGAGGTTCCTTGGTTGTTTTATCCTCTGAAGTTGGGATTCCAGAAAGGGAAGGAAAAGAGAAGTGCTTTGAAGATCATTGTTCAGGATAACATTGTTTCTCAACAACTGTTGTTGAGCAAATTTAGAGCGAAGAGGATAAGGTTGATTTAGGGTCTAAACCTGTAGGCCGGAGCTTGGACATAGATTTAGTTGTTAATTGTTTGGGACCTAATCCCTTTACAGTAGATGACATTGAATTTCATCAAGATGAGGTTCAGTTTGTTCAAGGGGTCATAACCCTAATTCAGATTCCGAGTTTTGACCTGCAACCGAATACTTTCTTGGAACCTTCGATCTCTGCGGATAATGTTTTATGTTTGGGTGATATTCAACACTCAGAGGAAGTTGTCAAAAATTTGCAGAACGGAGAGGATTTGGAAGGTATGTCTGTTAATATCTTGGACTCCCTTAAACCTTTGTCCTTTGTGCTTATAGAATCCTTGTTTCCGGTTCTACAATTTGTTAAAGATAGTTCTACTGCTAGTCTTTGTTTATTTTTTTGTATGCAGCATAAGGGAAATATATATTAAAGAACAATAAATGTGACATTCACATGAGATTCTGTAGATGCATGAGCTTTCAGAAGCTTCTCATGGAGTAGAGAGAGCAAGAAGGAGCAACCAAAGTCCTGCCCATAAGTGGGCTAAGCAGTATTAACATAATTACATCCGATCATTACAAACATAGACCAAACTAGACTGGTAGGAAAAGCTAGAGTCTGACAGTAATCCATAGAGCTAAAACAGAAGAAGAAATATGACGCTAACCGCAACAAAATCGGAACTAGGCTCACACAGAGCAGATCTATGTGCTAGATTCTGCATTTTGTGAACCAGGATTATCTTCGATAATCAGATAACTGCCAAAGAAGCTCTCTTCCCAATTCTGGAGAGGGAGCTTGATGGGCTGGGGCTCAGTTTTGCATGGTGTAGCTACGTTAACCTCATCCTTCTTGACTCGTTTGTAGTGTAAGGCGTCAATCGTCGAGGGCGTCGGGAAGGAAGTCCCCTACACCATCACCGCAACAGAGGGAGAAGCCCCCTGCACCACCACCGCAACAGGAGAGCTCGGGCTTGAGAAGGGGGCAAGAACTGGAGTAGCGCCATCCATAGTAGTAGCAACACCGAGAGAGTCGGGAAGGGAGCTTCCAGTAACATGGAATTCAGGGGCGGTAGCCACACCCTCAACTTGTGCAGTAGGATTTTCGGCCATACCTTCCAAATGAGCCGCAGGGCCAAACTCACAGTGAGGAGTAGGATGGTGAAACAAAGAGTACCATCTACCAGTCAAATTGGCATATAGTGCAGCCAGCATACGATCCAGGTGAGCCAGATGTGCCTTGGTGTCTGTAATCGCCACCTTGGCCATATTCCAATTGGTGAGCATTTCCTCCACCAAAGATCCTAGCATGTTTTTCAATAACCAATAATGATTTACCTGGTTTCCTTGGTTGCCAAATGCCAGGATTTCAACAACACTACGAGATTCCTAGTCATCCACCAGCCGACGGACAGGGATGGAAACATTATCTTCATAGACAATTTTGGCCATCTTATCCTTCTCAGCAGAAGTGGCATCTTTTCCAGCGCTGTGACTAGAACCTCTCTTGGAGGTGCCTCGCGTGCGGGTCATGGCGCTGTTCACAGAATCACCAGAGAGCGGAGAATGGGCGAAGCTCTCAGCAGAGATAGCAGGAAACGGAAGACAGAGGAGAGCAATGACCATCGGGGCGTGAGAGCGAAGCCTCATATTAGGAATTGTACGGTGGGAGCTTCCAGAATTCCCACGGGGTAGATTAATGGCGCACCTAAACCAGTTAAGGGGATGTGATAAGAAGAGCCGAGCCGGAGTGAATGCAAGTGGTCGAGCCATATGGGGAATGGAGTTCAGCTCACGCGAGGAGGCCAAATGTGTAGGAGGAGGACGCAACATTAAAGACGGGGGATAGGGAACAACGTCGACGGAGGGAAGTGGCTAAGTGTGGGAGCCACGCTGCTAGGAGGGCAGGTGGCATCCCAGTCCTTGGTGATATCGTGTCGAGCACCCACATCTGGGGCTACTGCTAGTATTTGTTATGATATCCCTTTTCCTTGAATGTCTCTTAAAGTGCATAAAATTTTAATCAGAGAGGGTTCTCCTCTTATGAAATTAAATGTCTACGGGTCTGGGTTATATAGGGTAAATTGGGATGTTTCTAATCCTTATGCCTTGAGGTCTAAGGGAGCTGTTTGTCAAGGGGAAGAGGAGATACAATAGGTTTAGGGTTTACTATGTCGATTAAAAGGAATTTAAGGAATAAGAAGTTACTAAGGGAGGATTTAAATTTGAGGTTCTTTGATAGTATATCACCCAGGGCGTTTAGAGATCAACCCTCAAACAAGGTGATCCCATGAAAATTATGTCCTTTAACTGCAGAGGGTTGGCCAACAATCTTAAATAGCTGGATCTTGTGAGATTGGTAGAATTAAATTGTCCTCGATGTGATAGTTGATCAAGAAACTATGTGTGGTGGGTTAGTTTTAGTTGATAGACTGAAGTGTGTGTTGAGGGGATGGGAGTTTGTTTGGTCCGATGGTAGAGGTTTGTCTGGAGGTTTATTAACTGGTTGGAAATACAATTTGGAAATCTTAAACAACTTTTACTTTTGTTATGGGATTGGTACTTCTTTTCTTAGTAAGGAATTAGAGATGAAGTTTACCATTTTTAATGTCTATGGCCCTTATAATCGGAAATACTTATTCTGGGATAACTTCTTTGATAAAGCCTTCCTCCAGGATCTACCCTTTTTAATTGTCGGGGGTCTCAACTTTACCTTAAATAGGGATGAGGTGTGGGGGATTAGAACTAGTCTACCAGAACGTTTACATGATTTTTTTCAGCACCATTTGGAGGTCATGGATTTAATAGACATTGAACCAATAGAGATAAAACCAACCTAGTTTAACAAGAGATCATGGGAGGAAGGGATTTTTAAAAGACTCGGCATATTCCTTTTTGCAGGAGAACTACTAAGGAAGGTAGAGAGGGTAAGATCCTGGAGGAAAACATGAGGGGGATCATATCATCTTCCTATTCTTCGTCATCTAGAAAAAGGAGAACCGAAACTTGGGACTCCTTTTAGGTTTAATCCCCATTGGTTGGTTAATGTTGAATTTACAAGGTTGATTAGAGCTGATTGGGAAAGTTTCGATGCTTCTTTGAAGGAGTCTTGCTGTATACAGTTTGCAAAATCGTTAAATGATATGAAGAAACTTACAGTAGATTGGTCGGTTAAACAAATGAAGAGTAGGGATCTTAGACTTGAACAGATTGAATCTCTGATAGATTCATATTACAATGATTGCTCAGGTACTCTTTGCTGTAAGGAGTTGCAGGAACTAGATGTACTAGAATCAAGAAGGAATGTTATTCTAAAGGAAAAGGAAGCCTAAGTTAGGATGAATAGCAGATCTGCCTGGTTATCCTTAGGAGATGAAAATAATGCTTATTTTCATAAGTTTGTCAATCAAAGGAAGAGGAATAATACTATCTGGGAATTAAATAAAGGAGGAGGGGATTCTATTAGGGGATTTGGTAATTTGACTGTTGAAGGTGTAAAACTCTTTGATGATATTTATACAGAGCCAGAACTGAACAATCTACCTGATATTGTACAAACTTGTACAAAATTTCCTAAATGGATTAAGGATGAAGATAATGAAATGATCTTTGCTTATGTTTACATGGAGGAGTTGGAAGGTACTTTGGGGAAATCTTAAAGAGAGAGAAGTCCGGGACCGAATAGATGGACATCTAAATTTTTTCTATATTTTTTCGATCTTTTGGGAGTGGATCTTATGGGAGTTATTGAATATACCAGAACAACGGGTATAATTTTATCTCGTTCTAACTCTACCTTCATAGTTTTAACTCCTAAGGTGGATAATCCTGTGTCATTTGGGGATTTTCGTCTGATCTTACTCTGTAATGCTCTTTACAAAATTATTTCCAAGGTTATTGCAGAAAGACTTAAACCTTTTCTTGTTACTTATATCTCCAGAGCAATTTGGATTTTTAGCTGACAAGAGCATACATGAAGTTGTAGGTACTGCACAAGAGTGTATCCATACTATCAAGTGCAAAAAAATACCATCTAAGGTAATTAAGATTGATTTGTCTAAAGCATATGATAGAACTTGTTGGTTGTATTTAAGGTTGGTTCTTATCCAAATAGGATTCTCGTTACAAGTAGTTAATTGGATTTGGGCTTGCATATCTATTGTCAATTATGCCTTATTGATAAATGGAGCAACCCCTCTTTTTTTTTTATTCCATGAAGAGGTTTTCAACAATGATGTTCCCTTTCTCGATATCTCTTTTTGCTGGTAATGGATGGTGTCAGCAGGTCTTTATCTGAGGCAAAATGTTGTAACATAATTATGGGTTCAAGTTTTGGAGTAGAAAATGTTAAACATATCTTTTTTGTGGATGATGCTCTTCTCTTTCTTGGAGACTCTGATGAAGAGGACCAAGATGTTAGTGAGATTTTAGGGAAGTTTAGCTCTGCAACATGTATGCTCATTAAGTTTGGTAAGTCGGCCTATTACTACAATGAACATGAGGAACTTCAGTTACATACATTCCAATTAATTATGCCTATGGAACAATATCCTTCAAGTGAGGGATTCAAGTACTTGGGGTTTCACCTTAGACCGAACAATTACTGTAAAATTGATTGGGAATGGTTGATCTCTAAGGTAGAAATGAGAATTAAATTTTGGTGTAACAAATTTCTTTCAAGGGGTGGTAAATCTGTGCTCATAGAATCAGTTCTTAATGCAATTCCAGTATATTGGATGATAATAGCTAAAATTCCCAAAGGAGTCTTGAAGAAATTGAGGAAAATGTTCTTTAGGTTTTATGGAAAGGAAACTTTGAATCTGTGATTCATTGGTCTACTTGGTCCTCAATTGCAAAACCGAAAGAGGAGGGAGGATGGGGTTTGAACGAGTTACACAGTTTTGGAAAAGCTCTGGCAGCTAAATCTGTTTGGCAATTCATTTCCAAGAAATGTAAATGACAGTTTATTTTAAAGAAGAAATACCTGAAAAATATGAATTTAATCGAATGGATCAAGGATCCTATCAAGAATTGCAAGGAAGGTTCATTGTTTTGGAAAGCCATTGTGGGAGCCTTTCCGGTAATAGGTGATTTATTGGCTTGGGAAGTAGGTAATGGCAGAGATGTTTTAATAGGAAAGGATAAAGTTGTGGGAATTGATAATCAAATAAACCTTTTGGAAGGACCGATTAAGTACCTAATAGATCGGGGATTTAACTCTTTATTTGATGTTGTTGGTGGAGGAAGAGTTGATGGTTATGTACAGGATTGGAAATCTGTGGCAGACCTGGAACTTCTGGAGAGGTGGATAGAAACGTGGAATCGATGGACAAATGATCTGAATAGAGGATTTATCCTTCTGAAGGATCATCTAGATACAATGGCATGGATCAGAAATGAGGATGGAGGTAAGTATGTAGTCAACACAGCTCACAAAATGTTTTGGAAAAGTTTACATCCTCTAGGAAGTTGTTGGTGGAAATTTCTATGGAAAGTGTGTGATCCTCACAAATGTATAATTTTTATGTGGTTGGTCCTAACATGGGATAATTTGAGAAAAAAAAAACTTTTGTGGCCCAAGTTGGTGTAGGTCTTTGTAGGTGTGAATAAGAAAATTATGAACATTTATTTCTGAATTTTCCTTTCTCAAAACAAATCTGGCTGGGACTTGGGGAAATTTTTCATTTGGATCATCTGTGGGAGGTAGGAACAATAGAAACCAATTTAAAATCCTGGTTTGAGAACACAAACTTGAAACCTCTAAGATGCATTCCTTTTCTAGTTTTGTGGAGTATATGGAAGGTCAGAAATGCAACTATTTTTTAGGATAGACCTTATCTTTCTTTCTATGTTATCTCATAGGTACTTGCAACCTACAACTTCTTTATAGATCAGGACGGCAAGGTTAAGCTCAGGACAATGGAAGAAATTAGTGCAGGTAAGGAGGACATTACATGTTTTTTTGGTCGAGCTTGCAAGGACTGGGTGGTGACTAGGGCTTTACAGGTCTATTCCATAGATGCTTATGGGCAACCCTTGATTCTGGGAGTTGGAATATCAAGATCCGTTATATAAAAATAAATATTTTTAAAATATTTATTGTAAACCTATATTTATTATGACGGGTTCAAAAGGCAGATCCAAGAACAAAGGAAGATTTCCATAAAATGGAAAGGGTACTTGCAGTTGTGGTTTATCGTTGAGAACAAGTGGTAATCTACGAAAAATGTTGTGTGATATAGTTTTGTAGTTTCTATGAAATACTTCTATGTGTTGTAGTGTTTTGGACATAGATCATAGATGTATGGAGATCTGATAAAAACGATTGTGGTGACTAGTCCAGGGGCAGATTCGAGATCAATATGTAAAAGAACATCGTTGGAATGCAATTTTGATTTAAAAAAATAAATAAATTATTTTTTAATATTTTATAAATTTTGAGTTGATTGAAGTGATTTTTATTGGAGGCTCGATATGGCCTTTAAAGGGCTTATTATCATGAAGTATATACTTAAATTATAAAGACTTTTCAAATTCTATGAAGTATATATAGTGATTTAGTTTGATCATATTTATTTTCAATGTCTTGATATTTTTTTAAATATATGGAAGGTTGATTTTGTTTAATTGATTAATGGTTTTGAAGAGTTATATGGATTTTTTTTTTTAATTATAGCATTTATTACTTTTTGCATTAATTTTAGTTTATATTATTTATTTATGTTTTTGCCATTAAATTTGGGTAAATTTGCTTTTTTTTCATAATCAAATTTTAAAATGATTTGTCAAATTTGGATAAATTTGCAATTTTTACTAATCAAAATTTTAAATGATTTGCGTGGTTTGATAAAGAGGATGGATGATAAAGGTTCATTGGTTTAATTTTTATTTTTATTTTAAATTGATAATTAAGTTCAAGGTTTGAACATATTTTAAGGTTTACATAGTTTACTTACAAATTTATGATCATTTTATGGCTCATCCATTTATGATTTCACTCATAGCAAACCCTTATGATTTCACTAATAGCTATCTTGGTGATACAATGCTTACAAGCTTAAGATCATGGTGGATCATCCAATTATGATTTCATTTGTCTCAAGCCCTTTATGGTTTCACTCGTAATGGACCATTTTTATTACACTCATAGCTATCTTGGTAACACAAACCACTCTTGAAATCACATCTCTCCCAAGAAGGGGGTGAAGGGTAAAATCCCATTGATTCAAATATGTATGCTAGCCACTTATAGCTTGACTCGTAGAAATATTTGTTACAAGGCTTATAAATTTACGACCAGTATGGTTCTTATGATTTCACTCATAGAAATCTCAATAACACTAGACACCAAGTCTCCAAATATTAAGGCCCTAATCCTCATTCACTATTAGTATATTAGTTATGGTTAGGCCGTCTAAGTGGTAAATTACATCATGGTCACTTTATCTCCTATTTATAATAAAGGAGATTCATTGGGATAAGCATCTTATCTTGTCTTGTGCATTGAACATATTGTAAAAGGAAGTTTCCCCCTTGAAGAGGCTTATTATTCATTGAGTCTTTATCATTATTAAGGCATGGAGCTACTTGTCTTATAATTTTATGTGATATAGGGAATTTGGTTCATAAAACTTGGTATTAGAGCACACGGTCCTTGGCTTGGCTCCTTCAAAATGAGTCATCTTGCCATTTTAACTATATATTTTTTCTTGGGAATTTTCTGACAACAAAATTCTTGGGATCTTGATGAGGCGCAACAAAGTACCCGTGGTAAATTTTTTAGGTTTTGTTTTTCTCTAATTTTTGAGTTATATCCAAATGAGTTTCTATTTTTCACTAGTCCAAAAACTAGTCTCGAACAATTTTTTTGGATAAAATTATTATATCTAAATCTTGTGAGCTCCAAATGGAGTTCCACTAGTTGCAGTCAAAAGAAGCTAGACCATAGTGTTTTTAGTTAAAAATTCAGAAGTAGATTTGAAAAATTGGACACTAGGCATGGTGTGCAAATTCTATCTCTTGAAAGGGACAAAAACAAAAAGTTGTGGGAAATTTACCATAAATTTCTCTTGGCACGTGAGAATTTGGTCAAACCTATGGAATTGCAAAGAAGACATGTCAATGTACAACAAGACAAATGTTAGACTCACAGGGGGTGAAATTTTAGAGTTATCTTAGGTGGAAGGTCAACTGGTAAAATAGTTTCCAAATCACGGTTTAAAGGGTATGTAACTTACAATTGACATAAATTTTGATAATAAAGGGTACAATGAGGTTCTACATATGAAAAAGAAATAGAAAAAATTATACATGTAGTTAAAAAATGATGACAATATATCATTGGGAGGTATTTTAAAGTCAAGACAAGCCAAGATAGTGTAAATTACTTCTTGAAGCAAAGATTTTCATTAGAAGAGAAACACAAATAGGTAGGAAAAATGCAAGGGTTTGATTTTGAAACAATCTACAAACAAGGGAAGAAAAATGTGGTAGTAGATGACCTTTTGAGAATAGAAGATGTTTGATCTATTCTATATTCCATTACATCTTCCATTCATATGTGGTTAAAATAAAATTTCCATGAATGATAAGAAGATGGTAGTACCAGACATAAAATACAATGTCTAAAAGAAGAGAAGAGATCTATCAAACATTAGAAGTGGAAGAGAGGTATCCTTTGGTACAAGCGTAAAATATTTTTCTTCTCTCAATAAAAGTTGAAACAAAAAACATTAAGGGAGTGTCATAACTCTCCAATGGAGGGTCATTCAAGGTTCCTTAAAACATATAAAAGAATGAAAAAATGATTTTTTGGGGGGAAGGCATGAAGAAAGACATTAAACTAATTGTAAGGGAATTTAGGTGTGCCAAATAAATAAAGGAGATACATCCAAGCCTCCATGTTTATTTAAATTTCTATACATACCTAATCAAATATGGGAAGATATATCAATAGACTTTATTACAAGTTTATTGAAATCAAAAGGTAAGGATTCCATTTTCTTGGTCCTGGATGAACTCATAAAATATGCACATTTTATGGAATTCAAAGTACATATATTGGAATCCAAGTGGAAGAAGTGTTAATCAATGAAATTAATAAACTTCGTGTATTTCCTAAAATATCAAGAAGTGGCTGAGATCCAAAATTCACAAGAAACTTTTGGAAAGAGTTATGGAATATAAGGGGAGCAACACTAGCTATGAGTTCATCTTATCATCCACAAATAGATGGTAAAACAAAATACTTAACATATGTTTAGAAGGAGGATAAGAATAAGAAGAAGAAGAACTCATACTTAACATCTGTTATACCTCAACAGATCCTATCCTCCTCAATGTGATGAAATCCAAATCGGACAATACGAAGTGAGAGACCAATATGTATGAAAGGATATCCATCTACCGAAAGGGATCCCGGGTATAAGATCCCTAGAAGGATGGTCACTAGGATACCTTGTTCATGACACGTCTAGGAAGGTTTACTGGATCTTCTGCCTTTTGGCCCTTGTACACACAGTATGGTGGCTGGAAAATACAAGGAAGACAATGGATTGATGTCCTTAAGAACTAAGTGGAGTGCGACATTCCACAAAGTCTCTCATGGACATAACTAAGACCCTAGATACTTAATCCATGACAGAAACAAAAAAAATGGTGATTTATTCTCCTAGATCTAGCACATCACATAAGCTATTGAACATGGAAGAAGAAATGAAGAAGTAAAAATTACCTCCAACCTGTAGGTTGTCCTATCTCTAGCTCCAAGCTTGATCTTCAAGGCTTGAACCTATTAAACAAGACAAAGGACCAAAAATTCCAAGCAAGTAGATGTATTAATCTAGATATAATCTACAACATATCATGCATCAATATAACAATAGACAAGCCATGGGAGAATAGGCCATGTTATCATTAAGAAATCCAAAGAAGTTGATTACAATGTTATACCTTGATTTCCAATATGATAGCACCTCCTTCCAAGCTCTCCTCCATCACCTTGTAAGACTCTTAAGATCAAGATGACCTTTTCATGAGTGTTCTCCAAGAATTACAGGACCATAGGTTTGGTGTTTCCAATATCACCCCCCTCTAGCTCATGGATGGTCCTCCTTAAGTAGGATTTGGGAAGGCCAACCACTAGGAGAAAATGATGGATCTAAGTGAGTAAGATGTGGATCAAGGATCTAAACTATGCCAAGGAGGGAATGTGAGATGGGATTCGAAGGGGTACCTCATCCCAAGAAAATATCCATGCGATCCATGATCCAAATTCAAAGGGATAAGCCTAAAACAATTTTTTTTCTCCCCTATAACTGAGCAAGGCGCGAAAATATTGAAATTTTTCGCTCCCCCATAGGAATGAATGCAGGGCGCATCAATTTCAGTAAGTGGTAATTTTGGGAGGTGGTTAAGGTGGGTTTCGACTGCTTGCTTGTTGGATTTGCTTCCAAGTGTGACTAGGTAAGGGACCAACATTAGAATGAAGGGTCTTAACACCCTTATGAGGCATAAACATCATGTTTTCCATGGTGGTGAAACATGCAGATCCTCACTTACACATGGTGTGGCAATTTGAGGTATAACAGATAGGGGGAACAACACTAGCTATGAGTTCATATTATAATCCACAAATAGATGGTCAAACAAAATACTTAACATATGTTTAGAAGGTTATATTTGTTCCTATTCTTTAGAAAAGCAATTGCAATGGGTCAAGTATCTTCCTCTAGCAAAATCATGGTATAATTCCATCTATCACACATCTACTAAGATATATCCATTTGAATATGTTTATGGATAACCAATTCCTGGTATAGGGTCAAATCCCTTTTGCAAGACCATTCCAAAGTACAAGTAGTAGATTGACATATGAAAAAGACTAAATAAAATTTGCAAATTCCTAAAGAAAACCTTCAAATGGTCCATAATAGGATGAAGTAGCAAGCATATCAACATCAAAGTGAAAGATAATTTTAGTTGTATGATTGGGTATTTTTGAGAATACAACCTTATAACCAATCTAATCTCAAACAAAAGAAGAATCAGAAACTAGATCCAAAATTTTATTGACCCTATAAGATTCTTTGCAAGAGCGGAGAAGTGGCTTATGAGTTAGAATTACCTTCTTCTCACATTCATAAGTTTTTCCATTATATTTCTTGAAAAAAATTTCAGGACAAACTATTATAGTGCAAAACACAATAAACTTTCGAATGAGAACCCACACGAGTTCTCACTTTTTTGGAGGTCACATTTAGTAGTTGTTTTTACCTCCATTTTGAAAAGTGGTGCTACCAGTAGCACCCATTTTTTCGAGGCTAAATTTACAACTTTTTTGAAAACACCATTTGGTGCCCTTGCAATGAAAATTGTAAATCGACCCTCGAATCAAAAAGTGGTTCTACTGGTAGTAATCAACCCCTAATTAAGGGCTGAAATTGCAACATGCCTATAATTTTTTTTTTTTTTAGAAAAATAAAAAATTAACAATTACAAAACTAAAAATAGCCTAAAAAAACCATGTCAATTATGAAAAATATTAAAAAAATAAAAAAATACCAAATACTCAACATATGGTATAAGGTTTGACAAAAGGGAGGAGGGGATGAGTGGCACGATTATGAGAATTGCGCCGCTCATCTCTCCCTCCCCTCTACCAACCCTCTTCCACCCTCCCACCACCCCCCCTCCTAACCCCCTTTCCCCACACCCGCTTTCCTCACTCCCCACAATCAACCCCCAATGGAAGGATACTTTTTTTTAAAAATATTATTTGAAATATAAATAAAGCTTTAAAAAAAATTGGTTTACAAAGTAAAAAGTAATAAATTAAAAAAAAAACACATTAAAATAAGTCGAAAGAAAACAATTTAAAAAAAACACAATTAAAAAGAATTAAAAGAACAAATAAAAAAATTAATTAAAAAAAACAAAACAATTTAAAAAAATACAAACATTTAACAATTAAAAAAAAAATTAAAATATTTTAAAACATCCATAATTTTTTTTTTTTAATTTACAATTTTTTTGAAAAATGCAACATTAAAAAAAAACATTTAAAAAACTTAAAATTAAAAATAATTAAAAAACAAAAACCAACCCCCTTCCCTGCTCTCCCATCCCCTTCCCCAATTCCCTGCTCCCCCCTCTCCCTCCCCTTTCCCCTTCCTCCTCCCCTCCCCATCTCCCTCCCCATCCCCCTCTACCTCCACTCCAACTCCCCCCAGTGCCGCCCCTCATGCACCCAAAGAACACCTCAAGGGAGCGACGCGAGGGGGGAGGGGGAGTTGGAGTGGGGGTCGAGGTGGGCCTTTTGGACTCCCTTTGGGTGCACAAGGGGTAACATTGGGGGGAGGGGGAGTGGGGGACGAGGGTCATGGGGATTGTGAGGGGAAGGGGAGGGGGAGGCGAGGGGAGAGGTAGCAGGGGGAGGGGAGAACAGAAGCGAAGTGGGGAAGGGAGGGGGAGCACGGGGGAGTGGGAGAGGGAGAGGGAAGGGGGGAGGAGACAAGGAGGGGGATAAAGGGGAGAGGGAGGGAAAAGGTGGTGGGATAGGTTAGTTTTTATTTTATTTTATAAAATTTAGATTTTTTTCAATATTATTCTTTTATACTTTTTTTTGATTATTTCTTGTATTTTTTATATATATATTTTTAAAAAAAATTGTTTTATAAATTGTATAATGTTGTAAATATTTTTTGAGTTTTTTTTAATTTGTTTTTTTTAATATTTTTTCATATATATATATATATATATATATATATATATATATATATATTGTTCTTAAAGTAATTGTTTTTAAATTTTAACCTCGAATAAAAATGAGGGTGATTCTAAGAGGTCCATTTTTCAATTGGGGGGTTCATTTAGGGTTTTGATTCTCGTTTAATAGTATAGTGCATTACAAATGGAACTTCCAAAATTAGATGAAGAAGGTAAGTTAATGCTTGAGAACAAGTTATAGATCGGTATTCTCCATCTCATTGGAACAGATCCATTAAGGAGTACATAATCAAATGGAAGAACAGGCCTCTATAATAAGTTACATGGGAAAATGGACAATTCATGAAAAAACACCATCAATTACAAGCTTTGAGGGGAACTGTTTTTTGAAGAGGGGGGCTATGTTAAGGCCCTAACCCTCATACGTTATTAGTATATTAGTTGTGGTTAGACCAACTTAGTGGTAGGTTACATCATGATCACATTACCTCCTATTAAAAAATATAGGAAAACCATTTGTATATGCATCTCATCTTCTCTTGTGGATTGGAATCTTGGATATATTGTAAAAAGAGGTTGTCCACTCAAAGAAGCTTATTATTCATTGACTCTTTATCATTCTCAAGGCATGGAGATACTTGTCATTTTTTTTTTTCTATTTGGGGAATTTGGTTCATAACACCTTATCACCGCTCCCCTAAGAGGGGATGTAGGAGGTTTTAGGAGGCTATTATATTCATAGAAACAATTATAAGGCACTAATTATTTAGTGTATGCTAATTTTTTTATGAGAAATATGTGTGTATAACATGAGAAAATGATACTATACAACATTGCTTATTCCTTGTAGATATCCTTGTAATACAAATCTTACAAATTTATGAGTGATACAAAGTGTCTCATCCACTTATGATTTCACTTGTAGCATGAGAGATGGATACTATCTAACATTTCTCATACTCATTCAAAAATAATAAATTGGTTTAGAATCAATTCCAAGAAGCCATTTATTTGGCATCATTTTCATGGGCATGTGGGGATAGCATGGGAAAGGATTACTCCCAACTAATGTTTGATTTCCTTCTTCTTTCCCCCCTTTTAGAAACACAAAGGAGAAGAGGGGAAAATACTTAGAACCAATCAACCATTATGCTAATAGGAGTATCACTATAATCTTTATGAATACCCCCAGTTAACATAAGACTCATGGTATATTTGGT
Source organism: Larix kaempferi (assembly GCA_027924585.1). NCBI lineage: Eukaryota > Viridiplantae > Streptophyta > Pinopsida > Pinales > Pinaceae > Larix > Larix kaempferi. The sequence goes on from BSBM01000146.1 coordinate 9,395,774, forward strand.
TTTTTATTAACTTGTTGTGTACCAATATTGATAACCAACATGGGATTGCAATACCCCTATCATATCCTCCTAATACAATCGGGCCTCTCCCCGACTGAGAGCAGGGCTATGACTAGGTACCTGATGTACAAGAACAAGATAAACAACATGGGAGACAAGAGGCTTCCTTATATTTCTTCACACTCTAGTCAAAACCACCTAAAACTTAAGCGAGGTTGGCATAAGGATGCCATGTCTTGGCTAAACCATTAGGGAGCCAAGGAAGAGGTCACTCTACATAATAATAATAATATTAAAAATATTATTACATATAAATTTAAGGAAAAGATGTGGTGTGATAAAGAGTTAGAGGATAAGAGAAAATTAAGATATTATAAGGAGATGATTAACCCTAATATAGAATATAAAAATTATCTCAAGCTATTTTAACTAGTGTAAAAAAGAAAATCAACATTGCTAAAATAAGAACAAACTCTCATGAGCTCCACAGTGAAATAGGGTGCTCTACAATTCCTAAAATGCCATGGAATGAAAGAATATGTCATCTTTGTGACACAAAGAGGGTTGAAGATGAAAATCACTTTCTCATAGAAAGTTTTGCATACACCTACATTAGAGCGTGATTTCAAAACACTTGCTACAATACTGGCCTTCCTAACCTTTTAACTCACCATAACTATGGTGATTTAGGAATGCTTCTCTAAAATATTTTTGAGCATAGAAATAAAATTTTAAAGAATTTAACCAAATGACTCCTTTCCTTTTTAAGGCCTCATAGACCAAAGTTGGTCTCACTAGACGTTAATAACTATCATCATCATCATCATATAAACATATTTTTTCTTTCTAATTCATTATAAATTTAAATTATTATAATTAAATACATTTTAATACAAAAAAAATTAAAATCAACTACCCCATACATATTATCAAAACTCCATTATTAATAAGATTTGGATATGAGCAAGGGGTGGAAGGAATGGGGTTTGTTTATGTCCCTAAAATACATTTAGAACCAAGCTTTGCTTAGGGTCTTGGTGAATCCACCAATAATCAAGTAAAATGTTAGCCTTGTTTAAAGGATTGTCCATTCTAAAAACAAAAGTTATCAAAACAATACTTGTCATAAGAGACTTGTCAACCATAATTTCACAAATGTGAAATTGACCTTCCTCTAAGATATCAATCTTGTCCAGGTTAATCAAAATAGCACAAGGGATTCTGGGAAGATACAAATCTATTGAATGTTTTAAGTGTTAAGATCCTTAAATCACCCAGCTAACTCAATGGAAAATACATGGATTTTGCTAAATGAGGGCTTGTTATGCATAAATGGGGAATTCCCTATAGTCTCCTAAGAACATATATTTGTGAACAACTATTTGTATCACCTCATTGAAATCAAAGGGAATGTGGCATTCTCTCTCTTTGAAGTGTCCTTCCCCTTAAATTCCATGAGTGCTTGTTTAATCTATATTCCGAAGCAGGGATGAAAAGGATTGGTGAAAATATCCTCCATTTTCTCCTTTGTCCCCCCTATTATTCTTTCAAGCAAGGAAAAACTTTTGTAATTAAGGGTGATAGGACGATGCTCTCTATTGATTGTGGGATATTAATGTAGAGGGAAGTTTCCATTAGTCCATGCATTTGGAGTCTTATCTTGCTTGTTCCATAGCCTTCTTCTGGCTTGATTTGTCTCTCCCATGGCAGAGAGTTTTCTGGTCCAGGTTCTTCTTGTCACTTCTAGACAATAAGGGCTCAACGAAAGGTTTCTAGTCATGTTTTCAATGGTCATTTCTAGTTGGGGATTATTTTGGTCAATTTGGCTATAATAAAGATAAGATTCATCCAATTTGGAACAAGATGGAAGGTCGTATGCATGCTAGTAGGTGCATTTCCTATGAGTAGGTTGATTTTTTTTGGTTTCAAAGGAGGTGTGCAAGGAAAATCAAGGAGCTTTAGGTAGTTAACTTCCTCCCATTTCAATAAGAATTTGCTCACTCATCTAGAAACTTAGATGGAATAAAAGGTTGAGTTATCAACAGTTGTGGTTTGTCAAATCCAAGAGTGGGAGAAGATTGAAGTCGATTGTCAAATGTTATATCTATTGGTTTTAAGACTTGCCAAAAGTTCTCCCTTCAATCTTTCCCAAATATTTCCATTGGGTCAATTAGAGCAACTATCAAAGAGGAGGAAACAATTCAACAATTGGATGAAGATTTGGCAAAGGAGAAAGCAACATCAAAACTATCTCTATATAGAAATGTCAAGCAAGAAACCCTTAGTGAGTTTTTTTTAGCCCAATTTTTAAATGTTTTGCTACATTATCTTGGTTTTAGATTAATTTATTAAAATTTATACAATCATGCTTTTTAATTTTGATTTGGAGTTTGTTTATAACTAAATTATCAAACTTGTCATCTTATTTTATATAGTTTTATTATAAAACATAACCACATTTTCCTTTTAATAAGCTAAAATAAATATAAATAATTATTATGAAAAGTATCATGTCTTAACCACTAAAACCATATCTATCTGCTATTTTAAACTCAACTTTCATTATAACATGAAAAGAGAGTTGTCAACAAGAAAAATAAAAAAAAGTGGTATCTTCAAAATTTGATTTGTGAAAGGAGAAAATGTCAGCTGAAGGTAGTTATGAAAAAACCACACGCCAAGGTAACCAATCAGTTGACCTTAATGCGCATTATAAAGCCAATAACTATAACTTCACTAAAAGTTCCTTGCCAAGGAAGAAATCACTATCAACCTCTATAGTGGTATTCACGTTACTCTCCATAGGAACTTATTTTTATACATTATTATAATCAAAATAGTTATAGTTCTTGAAAGAGACAGATTAATAAATGCATGGATACTTGGAACCTAATACAATAAGCATCCTATCACCAGATTCTCTGAATTGAAATTGGGTAGCTAAAGTCTTTGGTTTTCTGTTTGGCACCTTTTTTTTCTTGAGTAGTTGGTTTCCATGATAAAAATAATCATCCTCTTTCTTCCAGAATAAATAATAAGGTAGAATAAATAATAAATAATAAGGGAGCCAGTATCAAGATTGCCTTTTGAACATTTAAATTAAATAGATATCTAGATAATTGAATCCTAGTACAATGAACACTGTATTAAAAATTTATTCATAAATAAAAATAATAAGGAAGCCAGTATCAAGATTGCTTTTTGAATATGTAAATTAAAGATTGCTTTTTTAACATGTAAATTAAATATACATCTACATACTTGAAACCTAATACAATGAACATTGTATTAAAAATTTCTTTGAATTGAAACTTGGTAGCCTAAACCCTGACAATATATGCCTTTGTAAAACATGGTAGGGACGTATCTTTTGAGTAGTTGGTTTCCATTATGGAAATCATGGTCCTGTCCCTTCTAGATTAAAGAAGAGAGTAGTGATATTGTTTTTACTTCAATTTATAAGTTAAAAACCAAAAGATATAAATTATAGTAATGGTATTCACAATATAAAAGTAGTATATTATTGTTGATGGAACAAATTTGATGAAACTAGTATTGAAGATGATGTAACAAAATCTTATTTTATTATTATTTTCTTAACTCAAGCATATATTGAGGGTATTAAAAGAAAGTTATCCCCGTATCATGATAATACATAATAAATTTCATAATCAAGATTCTAAAGTACTCAAAACTAAAATTCTACTCACATTTTTTTTTTTTTTAATAGTTGGTTGTTTTTTTTATTTTGATAAAACTATAAAACTTACAACTATAGATTTTAATAAATTGGCTTAGCGAAAAAAAATCATTTTCAAAACATAAAACTTGTGACTTTTAGTATCAGAAATGTTCATTGTATGTTTTTTTGTTTGATTTTTTATGATGCTTTCTCATACTCTAGATTCATTGTACTTGTTCCAATTCATCATCCTCCTTAACAACTGCAATGGCATACTCAATTGATACTTTTGGAGGTGTTATCAATGAGTAAGAGCTCCTTATAACTAAACCCAGAATCAATTGGCACTACATATTGTGGTCTACTATAAGTTTCTCTATTTGTTTTCCCTGGATGGCCACTCTTACTTCCAATTTTTCATTTCTATTTGGGATTCAAGATAAGAGGAAATTGTATTGTTGAGATGATAAACCGCTACCTAAAGGTCTTCTATTTGGTCTGCTATACTTATTTGAACCCACCAGAGTTCACATTTTGCATGGAGCACAACAACTAAGATGGTAGTGGCCCTCCATGATAGAGGGATTTGGACTAGCAAATCTAGAATGGTTGAGAGCACCATATAATAACTAGCCATCACACAAAAAAGATGAGTTGGAGCCCACCACCAAGAGTAGGGTAGGCACACAATTCTAGCACACATTAGAAACTAAAGACAAAGTGAACATTACCCACACCAATTTGATTGCAATGAAACTCCAAAAAATTCCAAAAGGAACAACAACAATCCCACCTTTTCCAAACGAGCCATTGTATTTCCCTTTAATTCCAAAGTTTGGTCAAGTATTTTGACATGAATGAAGAGTACAAGGAGAGGGGGAATTGTAATAGCTTGTCTCTTCCACATCGATAGCCTATGCCACTTGTCCACCATTTCATAATGCATGTGTTTATAATGTTTGATGAGTTCGAATGGATGGAATATAAACTAGGGTGGGGTTCCCTCCATTTTTGCTTAACATAACTTGTTTCATGCAAGCCCATTTGTTATCCATATGATCCACCTGGGTGCTGAGGTTTCCAAGGACTTGATAAAAATCAATAGAATTATAACTCCACATAAGCCCTTGAATTTTGAGTATTATTATGGATAGAATTGTGAAATGCAAGGAAATCAAGTCACACATTTGTCAAATAATGATCGAGGACACACTAATAACTATCTAGATATGATCTCCATCGTTTTGAGAGTGTTCAATCCTTGATACATTTAACCCATAATTATACTTCATTATTTGTGGATTCACTTAAATCCTAAACATAAATTATTACACAATTTTCCTGAAGGTTGAGAACAACCTTCTACCTACCACCCCATAAATAATTATTAATTATTAGAAATTTAAGTAAAACATTATAATTAAAAATTTACTCAATTAAGTGAGATTGAATATTTTTTAATCAAAATTCAATTTCCTTCAAAAGTATGTTTATCTCTTTCCAAATAAAATGAAGATGTCATAACCAAATACAAACAGGCCAAATGTAGTGAATATAGTAATACACAATTTACTAGGAATGTGTAAAGCAAATGAACACCGATAGAAGCAACAAATAGTAATACAATATAGCAATGTGTAAAGCAAATGAACACCGATAGAAGCAACAAATAGAAAGTGTAAAGAAAGTATGGGCATTCTTCTTTTAATGAAACTGACGGAAAAGTAGGTTGAAAAAAGAAGGATGAACTCATAGCCATGCGTGTTGAATGAATTTCAACAATCCAGTTTAAATTTATGGATATACATATACTTAGTTGAAAATGTATTTGTACATTGCATGAATTTTTCTAGATTGATTTGACAAAAACGAAAAAAACTTAAGCCGTGCATAAAACAAAAAGGATACAAAACTACCTTATCTTATCTATATTGAACCTATACTTGTAATGTAAAAAACCTATCAATGATGGTTCTACTTGTTCTTTTAAGAGAACAAGATGTGGAGGGATTTAAACAATTATTTATGAACAATGTGGAGGGAGTTAAACAATTATTTATGAACATGCAAGTAAACAATGTATGTAAAGTGAAAGATTGCAAAGTAACTTAGATGACTATAGAAAGATAGTACAAGTTATTCATATATACAATATGATCTATGGTATCAACAACAACATTTAAGATTCATGTTTGAAAGAAGATGTTTATTTCAGTGTAGTCAATCTTCTCTTATCAGTCTCATTGTGTCTCTTTCATGGATATGAAAAATGCAATGTTCTATAAGTGATTTTAATTTAAAAATCAATTCAATAGTTGGTTTCATGTGATAAAGATGGTGGGTGGGATGTAATACCTAGATTTTGACCCCATTGCATTAAACATGTAAATGATGTAATATCATTATAAAATCATGGTGAGGATATCAAGGCCAAGGCCTCGCCATCAATTTATCATTTTGGTATCGGCAATTAAAAAACGATGCATGTGGATCATGTGCTAGCTAGGCACGATGGAAATCATAAATATGATGTAATTGTATTTTAATAAAATTCCCACAACTAGATATGCAAGGAAACAAGATTATGGGGCATGATTTTTACAAGGAATAGGGAGGGAAATATTCAAACCCTTGAATCCAATAATTCTAAGCCAAGTGTCAATGAGAGAACCCATGAACCATTAACTACCCATGTTGACTTTGGCATCCAATCATTTATTTCTTCCAAGGGGTGGTTGAAGTAGTTATTGTTTTGGGAAATGGAAGGTATGGCTATCCAAATTTCATGTATGGGAAAACCATCATTTTGGAAAATATGTTTGGATTCCTGGGAAATAAAAGATCCACGAATTTGCTTCCCAATCCATTATTCATCCATGAGTTTTATCTCTCACGAATTCCTTTCTTGCTGGGCATTTTTCTCCCCGAAATTTCGATGTTTTCCTCCATTTTTTCTAGCTAGGAAAGTCATTTTTGGTGTTGTAGAATGGTGGGGAAGAAGGGAAATTGAGTTGGGGGTCTGTGAGATCCATTTTTGTTACTCGGTTTCTAGTGTACTTCTTGGGATTTCGATCTGTGTCTTTCGGTGGTCGTTTTCCCCTCTCAAAATCCGTTTTTGGTGTGCCCACGTTTTGGAACACTCATGGAAATCATGTTTTGTGAATACCACAGCTAAAATTGTTTTGCCATGCCCAGCATTTGTGCCTTGCTATGTATGCGTGGGAGATTTATATGGTTTGGGTTATGTAAATCCATTTTTTTGGCTTGAAATTGTGTATAAGCATCTAGGAGTAGACAAGGATTTGGAATTGGCTTGATAAACCTAGTGAAGGGTGTAACCTCACTGAAGATGATAGGGCTTTGGTTACTTTTCTATGCACACCCTAAAGAGCACTAAAAGGGAAGGTATGACCTAAGGGACTATGGAGCATTGAAGGGGATACTTCCTTGTGTTGGGTGTGTAGGTATTGTGGGTGCTAATCTAGTTGAATATTGTGGAGGTACCATTAGCTCTATGGTTGAGCTCACTAGCTTAGCAATTCCTTCCTTTATACTGCCTTAACATCCTGATAAACTCAACCCTGGAGTGGCTTGGATGAGATGTGGTATATACTTGTCTATGTGTGATTTTTTTGTTCCCTTTTCCTTGTGGAAATCATGCCCAGCTCAGGGGTGGAAGCTATGTTGAGAGATTGATGAGAACAACTGGCTTATGGTTGGGTGGAACATTGTAGTTGCATAGCCAATTGCTTGCGACAACTTCATTTTAAGATAAATACTCTATCATATTTAATTATGCAATGTCTTGAATTTGATTCCTGTGAGAATTAATATTGTGTATCAATGTTGTGTGTGTGGATGGAGCTACTTTTGCTATTTATTTGTATTATGCATATACACATGTAATTTATTTGTTATGAAATTCATATAATGATGAGGGGATAATTTTGGAAGCCTGAATTTAGTTCATGTTCCCTCCCTTAAGTTTGATTGATGGAAGGGGAAGTTCCACTGTGGTATCAGAGCTACAGGTTGAAACATTGGGCCTTTATGGGCAAAAATTAGACAACTAGTAGTGTTAAGATCGCTTTCTAATCACCATTGGTTATCAAACAATTTTTTTTCTAAGTTTTTTCCTAAGTGTGTGTCGGCGTATTTGAGTGAGTTGCGCCGACACATTTCGGTGGACTTAGACAAAGTTGTCCACAAATTTCAGGAAGTTCACCGAAAAAGGAAATTCCGTGCAGAATGAAAAAGTTTACTGATACATTTCAGTGAGTTTTGGAAAAGTTTTCCGAAAAACGCGTTTCGACGAAGAATGGAAAATTACGCTGATACATTTCAGCGAGTTTTGGAAAAGTTCGCTGAAAAAGGTGTTTTAGTTAGAATGAAAAAGTCCTTTGATACGTTTTAGCGAGTTTTGGAAAAGTTTGCCGAAAAAGGTGTTTCGATGAAGAATGAAAAAGTCCGTTGATATTGTTCGATGAGTTTTGGAAAAGTCACCGAAAAAGGAGTTTCGATGAAGAATGGAAAAGTCCGTTGATACATTCGACGAGTTTTGGAAAAGTCTCCGATAAGTGTGTTCGGCAAAGTTTTGAAAAAGTCAGCTATAATCATTTCTATGAAGATTTGAGACACCCATTGACGTGTTTCGACAAATATTTGAGAAATTCGCCGATTCATTTCAACGCATTTTGGAAAAGTACGCTAATGAAGGGTTTCAACGATATTTGGAATGTTCCCCGATGCAGAGTTTCGGTGAGTTTTTGAAAATTCCACTGAAGGGTTTCAACGATTTTTTAAAATCATGCTGAAACAGAGAAAAACCCAGTGGATTCTGCTGAAATAGAGAAATTGGGAAGTTTGTAGGTGAATTTTCACAGATATTTCCAGGTGCCAGAAATTGAAAAATGGCACCGAAGTTATGCACCAGATTTCATGAAATCAAATTATTTACAAGAAAAAAAAACGCCCTGCAGTAGTGTGGGGAGGCCGCAAGGGTGAAAGCCCCATTGACCCACGTCGTCCCCTTGAAACATCATATATTTTGAGAAATTCCTATGGTGATGACATGACTCATAGAAATGGAAATGTTTCACTATGATAATAGTCCTTGGGACAATTGGGAAAGTTGTGGATTATAAAAGGGTGATTTCGATGTTTTTGTAACTTGACATAAATTGGAAATTTTGAAAGATAGCAAGCATGGAAAAATTTCTTGTTAGCAAGCAATGAGAAAGAATTGAACCAAGTCTGGTTGGATGCTTGGTAGCAAGGAAATACCATTAATGAGAAGGGATACTCACTTGAGAGTATTATTTTAATTTATGTTAACATGTGGGAAAACATGTTGAATGGATAAGAATACACTCTTGTATATTGAATTTTATAAACACTCATGATGGAAGAAAGGAAATAAGAAGAAGTGATGGTTCCTTATCCAGGATGCATGCAATGCATTCTCTATGTTCATAATGTGTAATTTGAATTGTAAGCAAGAGACATGGGAGCTCTTGATTATTGGATATGTATATTGTATTCCATA